>JBBYHM010000025.1:6480589-6491195 GCA_038381775.1 Adansonia rubrostipa
AATATATATATAACAATATTTTAAAATTTGAAAATTCCTTTTTTTTTAAATAATCATGCTTTCATTGGAATAAAAACAAAAAATAAAAAGCAAATAAAACTTTAAGAAAAAATTCAAAAGAAACCAAAAAGTTAAAATAACAATGTTAGATATTTTGGAGAAAAAAAGGAAGAAACCTAAACTAATCTCATGTTTAATTGAAATAATATCATGAAATACAAAGAAATAAAAATGAAATATTAGTGGTGTAAAATTTATTTCATCATATTGAACCTATATATAAATAATTAAATGAGGGAGATCAAAAGTCACTGATAAATCAATAAATAACTATAAAATGAATATAATAATTTTGGTGCTTTCCTGTTTGATATAAATTGTATAAGATTGGAACCCAGATTTCCATTGAACATTATATGTGGCTTTGACTCTTCTTTACGTAATTTGGATTTTGTGTCTTAAAGGACAATTTTGGTTATAAGTCTTGTATTTTATATCATATTCTTCTTAATGTTTCCTTTGGCAAAGTGAAAGGTCATTTCTCCTCTACCCGTTTTCATTAAAGCTTGTACTTATCATTTTATACTAACAAAGGAAGCTTTGCTTTAGTTGGAAACTTTTAGCTAGCTCCGTTTATAATTACTGTAGTGCATGTAGCTAATAACATTCTTTCACATATAATTATTATAATGTATTCAGCTAATCACATTTTTGAATTATACAGAACTCACAAAAATATATATTATGTGAATCTTTAAGTGATAGATTTTATATAGTTTTATGTTGTTATTAGAAAATTATATGTTGAATCTATGAATCAAGGAATCACAAAAACACAAAGAAAAAAAAAAATCAACACAGAGATTTAACGAGATTCGGCAATGTGCTTACGTCCTCGAGAGCAGCGGTTGTTGTTTTTATTCACTACTTAATTTATGGTTATATCAATCATATATTTATACTAACCCTACCTAGTACAATTTACAGAATTGCTTATGTACTGTCCCGTCGGGGCAACGCCCTCAACCTATTTATCCGTGGACCTTGTAAAAGGCAGATGTCGTCGCTCCAACATCAGCCTACTTACCTTTGTATATAAAATTATATGAGTCATATACAACATTATAAGATTATAATAAAACAAATTATAGGTGTAATGCTCTTTTATATCAGACATCAAATGCATAAATACTATGCGTCTTTGTATGATTAAAAGACAATTTTAGAAGAAATTTTACTGCCTACCATAATTTAAAACGAATGAAAAAAAAAAAAAAATTCCCAACTTGCTCTAAACCTAAATCCTGTTCATTTTCTCTTTCTCCTCTTATTCTTGTTTTTATTCGTCAACTTTGTCGTCAGATTACCCTAAACCATAGATGCAACCACCAATTTTGACTCCATTATCAATACAATTGGCCATGAGCCTCTAAAGTTTTCCATCTCATCCCCAGCATCACATCTTCTAGATTTGAACCAAAATCGCAAGATACAGGAAAGAAAGTGGTTAAAATCCCAGTAACTTCAGCTTTGTTCCATGACTTGGAAAAAAAGAATGGAAACAAAGCTAACCGCGTGGTGATACTTCTTATCACTAGTTTGGTGCTCACTAGTTTGGTGCTTTGGAGAGTCGGACAATTGATTTCAAGCCGAATCAAGAAATTGACAATGAGATTATGATTTTTTTTCTCTATATTTTTTTACCATAAATATCATAATCTGAAAATAATAAAAAAAATTATTAATAATTAATTTTGAATTTATTAGATGTTACTTTTAATAAATGACTTCATGCTAGAAGAGGATTGGAAATTTTCACAATTTTAAGAAGAAATACATTTTTAATTTAATCCTGATTTAATCTTAATTCAAATTATTTTTAGTTCTTTTTACTAGTTTTTTTATTCAATTTAAAGTTATTAAAGTTAATTGAAAATGCATTACTTGCTTCTAGATAAAGGAGTAAAATTTTTTTTACTATTCTTTATAAAATGAAAAGGATCTTTTCCCACTTTCATTGCTATAATTTTAGCATTTAACTTTTCGGGGTTTTAATTTTAAACTTTTTTTAATTTTGCGGTTTTCGTTAATTTTTGCGTTAACTTTAAAAGGAGTCGGTTAAATTTCCTCATAAACCAGCTTTAAATAACATGATGTATCAATGCTATGTGTCGGTTAGATCTGCTCATGGTTGGAT
This sequence comes from Adansonia rubrostipa, assembly GCA_038381775.1. Taxonomy (NCBI): domain Eukaryota; kingdom Viridiplantae; phylum Streptophyta; class Magnoliopsida; order Malvales; family Malvaceae; genus Adansonia; species Adansonia rubrostipa. The sequence goes on from JBBYHM010000025.1 coordinate 6,482,787, forward strand.
CAAGTTAAAATATTTTTTAAAATTTGGATTCAAAAGTCTATTTTACAATTTAAAATGATATTAAAAAATTAAAAATTATTCTTATATTAATATTTATAATTAAATTTAAATAAAAATATTTTTATTATATAAACAGAGAATTAAATTGGATTAATCTAAATAAAAAAATTTACTCAAATTCGACTAAATATAAGTTGGACTTGAGAATCAGACAAACTGTCTTAGCGATGAGCATGTATAATGTTGCTTATGATTAACATATATGATAAGTTAATCAGTGGAAATATTAGTGTTACTATAGGGAACCGTATTCCTACATCCTCATGCAAGAATAGCATTTAAAATTTACAAAATATCATATATATGCAGCAGAAACAATAAACATGGAAATAACGGGACTTCTCTTGCGGATCTTTGGAGGGATATAGTACATTCAAAATTAGATTTACTAAAATTAAAGTATACATATGTAAAAGGGATTACTTAACTCTTAGATATTGTAATCTGGAGTTATATCCAATTTAAGAAAACCTAAAGCTGGGCAGCTTAGTGTCTGATCGGATCTACGAGGTCACGAGCTACACAGTTGTCTTGCTTTAGATGGTAGTCCACCCCGGTGATAATGGGAGCCCTTTCAAGGATCATTGGTTCACCAATGGTAGCTAGAAAATTTAACGAGTCTCAATCAAAAGATGATCATGAATTATTTTTTCCCTCACACGATCCAAGGACTACTTCGGGTTTGTGAATGCGCTAAAAGTGAAAGAAGAATCGCTCTATAAGTGGTGTAATGGTGGTAGCAATGATGGATTTCAATCTTTGGGTGGTGACACTTGAGAGGATTTTTTGAGAGAAAACTATTTTCTCAAAAAAAAAAAAAAAACAACAGCAACAACCACCAAAAGTGTTTCAGGTAAAAGCCAACCTAGCTGTCTCCTCCCCTTAGTAGTCTTACCTGAATTTAATCTATTCAACTTGGAAGAGATTTGATCAAATCACAGCTCTCTACATAGGTGAAACCCCTTCAGCTTAAGTAAATGAATTTGATCATTCTTCCATCTATGATGGCTAAACATAGCAAGCAAAATAGTTTCTAGAGAATTTAAGTAGAAGCACCTTGTATCTGGACATGTTTCCAGCTTTATACACCATAGAAGTATGTATGGGCTAGTTGGAGCCATGGTGAGAGTTTTTCATGAAAAGTTAAGAGGACATAGCCCTTTTATGCTAGGCCCAGTTGGATTTTGGTTTGTTGAAAGTAGCATTATAGTGTTAGAATCCTATATACTGATGCTTCACCATTAATCGAGAAAAGTTGGTTCCTACTGTCGATGAATACACTTTATTGCTCAACATTGAATGGGCCAAGTCTAATAGGATATACTGCAAAGTGTTGCAACCTCCACCATTCGAAAAGAGATTAGCCTAGATCCTCAAAGCGAAAGGGTCATGGATCCATGCCCTGTTAAAGCAAAAGGGAATAATGAGTGCATTTCTTGGGTTAGTTTGAAGGAAGCAATGGTAATCTCACCGATACAAGGAAAATTTAGAATATCTATGCTATGGCAATATATGGGCTAGTCATATTCTCGAAAACCTTGGGCTATGTGGAGACGATAGTCATAGATTTTTTCTCCCAATTATGCTACAAATTTAATTCCATACCCAGCATTATTATTGAGACTATTTAAGCCCTCAGTTTTGCCAAGAAAATGAGGTTGGTCGATTCATCAGATGTGCCTCGCATCTTTACATTTGGCTTGTCAACCACTTTTAAATCGAAGAGAAAAAATGTTGCAAATTTTTTAGTCTGACTTAAGCTCTTTCTCCAAGGGCATTGAAAAGGGATAGCCCCAAGACAAGTTAAAGGAATAATGGGTCAAGAAGTTTCGGAATGAGAAAAGAGGTTACATGAAATTCTTCACATTTGGCTTGCCAGCCACTTTCAAATCGAAGAGCAAAAATGTTGTAAATTTTATAGTCTGACTTAAGCCCTTTCTCCAAGGTCATTGAAAAGGGATAGCCCCAAGACAAGTTTGAGGAACAATGGGTCAAGAAGTTTCAGAATAGGAAAAGAGGTTACATGAAAAGCCTATTGGATTTTCCCTTAATCAATCATATACAAACACAGAGATGACATTTGCATGCCATTTATAGGATTATGGGGGAAGCACTAATTATGCATCTCTCTTAGTTCTATGATAGTTTTAATGTCAACAATTCATCACATTCATTCAAGACCTCAAGCGCTAAGATTTTGACGATGATAAAGCCAAATACAAGGCAAAAGTCAAGTCAACTTTCCATGTTTGAAGGCTAATCCATTGCATGGAAAGGTATTAGAGAGGAAGGGACATGACTCCAGGGTAAGATGAATGGTGGATTCATTGTATCAATGACACTTTACCATTATTCGATGATAGGATATCTTAATCCTAGTTGGCAAGTCTCCTTTTAAAGTCGAGCTACTCGAGAGGGAGTTTGAACAAGAAAGGCCAACCTTTCCTACGAAAATCATTCGGGTAAGAGAGGAAAAGAGTTAGCTAGAGAGAGATATCTACCTCCCAGATGGTGAGATGAACCAGGTTGTCAAAGAGAGAGATCGCATCAAAAAAGATCTTAAGGGTCTCTAAGAGGATTCCTTGGCATTTTGCAAAAGAAAAAAAAATGTAGGTACATTGGTAAGTCACCAATTGAATGGGAATCAGAGCTTGCTACCCTCAGTGAAGAAGTAAATCATTGGAAAGAAGAAGTTAAAGAAAATAGAGAAGAGCTTATTAGGGCTTGCACCCTTATGCTGACTTACCAAAGGAAGAATGGACATTTTGAACCGTGAGTATGGGACTTGAGAATAGAGAGGGACGAGAATGAAACTTTAACACTGAGGGTCCAATGTCTAGAGCATTCCCTCTTAGATCGCTAAGATTGTATTAAAGAGTTGGTGAGAGCCTCCGAATAGTGGGAACAAAAATGCTAGGCAATGGTAGACACCAAATTATGTTCTGGCCCCTCTCAAACAAACCGTGCCCAATCGGAGACTATAGATGAAATACACTCATTTCTATTTTCAGGCCAATTTTTGATATCTTGGGGCTTAATTGGAAGGTAATAGAATAAAAAAACAAAAATAAAAAATAGGGACGATTGTCGGGTGCCATGTCGCCAAGTGCTATAGGCAACACCATGCTAGGTGAAAAACATTTTTGGGAAAGTTGAAATGCCTAGGGACCATATTGAAAAAATGTAGGAAAAAAAAGTCATCATTCAAGGCATCATCGAGGTCATTTGAACAAGCGTAGGTCAATTATTCATCATTCTTAACCATGGTAAAGTGTTTGGAGAGCCAAGAGTGCATAGAAATACATTTTTCATATATGTATTAATACAAGGTCTTAGTGTATCTATATAGGGCTTGTACGTCAGCAAATTTAAATTTCACAAGTTGTATCAATGCAACATGTCATTGTACCGATGCATTGCTTCATGTATCGATACACTGGCTTGTCACATCGATACCAAGCTTGTTAGTAACTAAAATCATGATTGTTGGCCAAAATGTATCGATACACAAGCTTTTGTATCGATACTAGGCTTAATGTATTGATACAGCTAGGCAAAATTTATTCTATGTATCGATATAAGCTATATTATATCTATAAACAAAGGTAAAATGGCCCAGTTTGTGACATTTTTATCCCTTTGCTTCATGACATTACAACACAAAGTGTATAATGGATAATGAATCAAATTTAAGTCACTATAAAATAAGAAATTTTTAAAGATGATAAAAGGAGACTATTAAAAGAAACGTCTTCTCTATCTTGGTTTTAGCAATATTATGGATGAATATTATCTCTAATTGAACAATATTAGAGAAAAATGTTGTCTCTAAAATTTATTAGAGACATAGTTTTAGAATACGACTATTAGGAATGATTTTTTGTCCCTATAATTTTTAGGGATGATTTTTCATCTTTTGAAAACTATTATTAATCATCCCCAATTCTTTTAAATTTTATGGTGAATGGACTAAACCTTAAAATATTTTACGGAGATAAAGGTTAATTTGGTTTTTGTAAGTTCATGTTATTGTAATTTGAAATTTATAACGATTCTTTTAATTTTAATGATTCGTACGTAATAATTGATAAGTATAAAAATAAAAATAAAATAAAAATAAAAATAAAAATAAAAATAAAAATAATACTATCATTCTAACTCTTAAATTAAAATGATGTGTAAAATTAAATTATAAATTAAAAATGTAAAATTAACAAATTTAATATTATTGAGTCAATTCAAATTTATTTATTTAATATTAATATATATAGATGAATTCATATTTGACACATTGACAATATATACATCTATGCACGTTGTGAATTAGATTATGTCATTTTATTAAAAATAAAGTTATCTAGATTTATTTTAACAAAACTTTTAATAAGATAGTATGATCTCATTTATTGATAATGTATAGATTTATACGTTGTTAGTGCGTCAAATATAAACCCTATATAGGTATTAAAAATTTAAAAAAATTTTTTTTAGAGGGGGTGGCCCTAAAAAAACCATGAAGATCTGCACTTGTTGATACGGTTTGCATTTTATACTATAGTCATGTAGATTAGGCACATAAAACTTTGAGTAAATTAAAATGCCTAATTATTTGTTTAATGTAAAAAAAATCAACCATCACATATATATATATATATATATATATATAGAGGATGATATTTTTGATTAACATGATATAAATATCAAATCAATATAAAATTTTATGTGTACGACAGTTATGATTGTATTGCAATATATAATCATCAGTTTATTAAAATTGATTATGACAGTTTCTAAAAACTGAATTACAACAAATGCATCAATTTTCTTTAAAAAATGTCTTGCTGTTCATTGGTAACAAAAGTAAGAAGAGTAATTAATACATAACATAATCTAATTGATTCATGCAATTACTTTTAAAAGAGATGACATCCAATAAATTTAGAATTGAAATTCTAACATTTATAATTAACCCATTTTCTTATTTGTCAAAAAAAAAAAAAGCAAGAAAAGATTGAACATAAAATATGTTGATTATGGAATATGCAGACAAACCCCAACTAGTTTTTTGAGTGAAGACAAAGGCCTAATTAAGAACATAGAAAATTTTCTTTGTGTTTCAGAGCATGTCTGTGCCAACAATAGAAATTAGGTAGATTCTAGAAGCCGGAAAATACTCCCTTGACAATTTCTGAACCTCGAAACAAAAAAATCGCAATGGATATATGCACACTGAAGGCAAGCGATGCCATCATCCCCAAACCAAAACTAGGTCTAACATTTATCAGGTAATTTTGCAGCAACCCAAAAATATATTCGCTATAGTACATGAAATATTGCTTCTGCCACTCCATCCAGTTGGAAAGCAGCTCATCCTTCCTCTTTCATACCTTCATCTCTTTAATGAGCATTCGTAGCACACTCATGCTTTCATCTACAAGCTTGCTGCCGCCTTGACAATGATTTCCTCCATAATTTGTTCCTCTAGTTGAAGCCATGATTTTGCTTACGAGCTTTCCCCGACATGTCAACTCACAGGGAATCCGATTACGGTTAAACGTAAGAGATGAAAATTTGGCAGTTGTTTCCATGATTCGTAGTGAAGAGATTGAGAACCTCAACGGGAATAAAAATGAGAGAACTCTGCAGAAATTGAAGATAGTGAAAATATAGAAACAAAGGCTTATGGTAGAAGCTAATATATATGGCGAAATCTTAGTGGCCAAGGTAATGTCCAAAACGGCGTTCATTCCAGAATCATGAGCACCTCCCCTGTTATTATGTCATTGGAGAGGAAATTTTACCTTTACAAAAGCCATCACTTTTTCTATTCCACGTCATGAGCGTAAAATCATACGTGTAAAGGTACTAATCCTTGCCTACTTGTTCACTGAAACAAAAACTCAAGAGAATGGAGGTGGAGGAAACCATCACCATCTCATCGCATTACAGTTTACGTAATAAAAATATTTTAATTATATTTAATTAAATATTAATTTAAAATATATTATATGTGTTTTAAAATTATTTTTTAAATAAACGAGATATATGTAATCATATTAAACCTATTCAAATGTTAAGTAGCTTACTTAACCTAACAAACCTAGATTTGGTTAGTATTACAATACATTTTGTTGAACTTTCAGGTAAAATTTAAAAATTTCACAGATAGTTTGTGAGATAATTTCTCTCCAATAATACTAATTTTTTTATGGGAAAATTACATTTTTTGCCTCTAATCCCTTTATTATAAAAATCATGAATTCAAGTGATATATGTACTTTGCTAAATAATGCATATAATTAAAAATAAAAAATGTAATTGAATTTACTGCACTTGACTTGAGTTTAAAATGGCATAATGAACATATAAATGCTTAAGATTAATATTTATGTTGAGTGATTTGTAATCTCTAAAACGTGTAACTTTAGCACATACGAAACAATTTATTCATGTTTAGAAATTAAAATTTGAAATATGCAATTTATAAATCTTAATTAATTCAAATTTTTTAAAAGGTAAAATAAAAAATTTGTAAGATGAAAGAAGATTTGTGTTATGTAACTTAAAATGCATTCCCTCTTTAATTATGTGAGGAAAGAAAATTAAAAAGGATTTGTACATATCTATACATTAATAATGAATCATATTATGTAACCTATTAAAAATATAGATATTATATTTAATTTTCAAAGATTTTTAAAATTATTTATTAATAAAATTTCATAAACATGATTTACTTATAATATATAAATCTATTAGCTAATAATACATTAAATATAAATTTAATTAAATAAATTACAAAAGCAGAAGAACTTCATCAATGACAATTAATTCTTATATAGCATTCGTTTAACTGTTAAATGCACTTGCTCTTTTCATCTTTGACCATGGAATTTTAATTTCCTTGACCATTAACCCTACTTCCGAATTGTAACTATTTCAGTTGACCAAAGTGATTTGAAAGTTCTTATAAAGCATATGTTTAACTGTTAAAAACACTCTCTGTTATCATCTCTGACCATGGAATTTTAATTTTGGTTTAAAACTAAAAGTGGGGTTAATTCATTGTTTTCTCTATCAATATAAAAGTCATAACCGAAGGTGTTCAAGACTTCGTCATTAAGCAAGGTTGACAAACTATATATCTTCTGACGTCATTAGACAGGTCAAGGATTTGACACCAAGATATTCATTCAAAATCAAACTCTAGTTCACCAAAAAAAAAAAAAAAAAAAAAGAAAAAAGAAAAGAAAAGAAAAGAAAAGAAAGGTTTGTTTGTTGGTACGAACCTTCACAAGTTTTTAAATAGCCATCAATTATGCTAATCTGATTCACGAAATTTTTTTTAATTAAAATTAAAATTTAGACACAGACACATGTAATTGATGAAAAAAATTACTTTTAATCTGGTTTGTGGAATAAATAATAAGTAAAATTTTGATAATTGTTTTGAAAGTGAATTTTTTTCGCGTAAAAATAGATTTTTTCCCCCTAAAATTGACTTTTCTTTTAAGAAAATAGATATTTAAATATTATTTAAAATGTAATGATAAATATGCCTTAATTTTATATTTCATTTAATAATTTATGTAAGTTTTCATGAAATTTTTTGATTGAATTATTTAATCACTCTTTTTATATTAATAAAAATATTAAAAAAAATTTTTTAACGACTACAATGCTAATAAATAACTCTTTATACTTTCATTGTACTCAAGTATACTTTTATTCTTTGATATATTCTTAGTTAAACTTTTATTTTAAATGAAAAATAAATTTACGTTAAGAGTTTATTTGCTAAGTTAATAAAATTTATTAAGAACCGTAAGTCATAACTTACAATCCTAGCTTGAGCTAGTATAGCAAAAGAGCGCCTCTGGAGGGCAAGCAGACAAAATTCCCATAGGGAGAACTTCCAGGCAAATCACCCAAAAAAAACATTAAAAACACCAGCACATAAGAAACCCAGAACCAAAGATGTTGATGGGCATGAAGAATCATATTTTGTCCCCACCTCATCTGTTAAAGTCCAACCAAAACGTTCCAACTCAAAAGAAACTTGATACTTGATACTTGATAACAGAAGTCAAGAGCTCCTATGATGAAAAAGACCAAAAAAGGGAGACAAAGTTCATCAAGCAGTCCATAGCGGGCTGGAAACTCTAATATCAGCATAGGAACCTCTCAAAAATTCAAATTGCAGATCAAAGTTAAAGGAGAGACAGAAGAGCCATCTACTGCAATATTAGTCAATACATGACCCAAAGTCCTACTCCTAAATCCAAAGTTTCCTTCAACCTTCCAAGGGCCGCAAAAGAGTGTCAATTCTCATCTTAAAAGACCACCAAA
>JBBYHM010000025.1:6496924-6548144 GCA_038381775.1 Adansonia rubrostipa
AAAATTATTAAATTAATAAAAATTAAATTTAAAAAATATATTTTAAAAAAATAAATTATAAAAAAAATATAATATGGACGGGCTTAAACGGGCTTGGACTATCTATTTACAAATATGGGCGGGCTTGGGCAAAATTCGAGGCCCATATTTCGGGCCAGGCCGGGCTTGGGCAAGCATATTTAATATTAATACCATGCTCAAGCCCGGCCCGAATCCGGCCCAGCCCGGCCCACGAGCAGGTCTAATCTTGAGTTTAAATTTTGTATATAAAAATATTTTGCTGGGAGAGCTTTGCTCCTATTATGAGATCCCAGTCAGCTCGAATCCTATTAAGTGGAGTCTAGTGGGTTTCTGAATATTAATGATTAATAAAAATAACCCATTAATACCAAAATAATTATATTGTAACCAATCTTAAGATGTATGCTGACTAAGAAAACTCATTCAAAGAGTAAAACTAAAATCTACTTTTTTACTCTTTGCGAAGAAATCAAGCGATAGTTGAGTTAATAGATTATTCCTACAAAACTAATGCTCATATTAAATGAGGAAAATTGTTCCTAGAAAACTAATGCTCATATTAAATGAAGGAAAATTGTGACATATTTAGACCTTCCCCAAATTAAAAAATTAGACCAACCCAATGAATTGAAACTGAACTTAGCCTAATTTGATAAAAAGAGGTCAATCACCGAATATCGACCAACGCAAACTCAAAATAATTCGAATTCGAAATGATTCAAATATAGAATGACCTAAACCCGAAATGACTCTTACCTAAAATGACTTGAACAATTAACCCAAAATGACCAAATTTGATAAACCTAAGTATTAAACCTAATTGATCCAAAACTAATTAACTCGAGTGTTAAATCTGATTGACCTAAACTCGAAATGACCCGAGTCCAGAATAACTCAAAACCGATTGACCTGAGCATTCAACTCAAAATAACTTGCACTCAAAATGACCTAAAACCGAAATTACTTAAGCTCAAAATGATTCAAAAATTAAAAAAGTCTAAAATGAGCCAGGTCGAAACCAACTTGACTAGCCCAATTGATAGGTTTAGACCTATTCAATCTTGTATTGCGTTATTAAGATGTTCAAATGGTTGCTCCGGTTAATAATTGAATTCAAATTTTTTAATTCAATTAATTGATTTTATATTTACGTTAATTGTTTACCAACCTAAATTTAAAAAATATATAAACTAATCGAACTAAAATAATTTTGCTAATTTAATTGGTTAATTGAATTAACCAAATTTTGTTATACATCAATAAATTAAAATTATACCTCAAATGTTTAATTTTTTATAATTCAAATAAGTATAATCATCCAACAAATATTCAATTGTCAAATGTAAATAATAGGTATATCTATCATAAGCAAAAAATTTCAATAATATAGAACTTAAACATCTAATGAGGATTAAAATATCTTATTGTATAATATATATTTTGGTTAATTAGGTTAATTTAGTTATTTTTAAAGTTCTTAATCAAATTAACCGATAACTAAAACTTTTATAAATCTTCTATTTATAACTAAATCATATTTTTTTAATTAACTAATTAACTGAACCGAATTTGAAATGATGTAGCGCTTATATTTTGAATTTTGAACTTTGCTAAAAGTGCTCTAAGGACATTTTTAATGAATTTCACTGATAAGTGTTATTTGAGTAATATTTTAAAATTTTTATATATAATAATATTTTCAATCAATACATTGAAAATAATGAATAATATTATCAACTATTACATTTAATGAACTTTTTTTTATCATAAAGGATTTAGTTAATTGGTATCTAAAAATATAAAAAATTAATTACACAATTTTTTTAAAAATATCAGTTTAAGTCATATCACTAGACGCCAATTAACGTTTCTCTAATACAAATAATCATTAATTGCCAGCAATCTTTTGACTATGTGAGAAGAGATTTGTAATAGCACGAGAGCTTAAGTTAAAGCTTAGAATCCTCACCCCAAACCTAAATTATCAAAAAATAAAATAAAATAAAATCTATTAATAAAGAGTGCCCTAAAATGTTTTCGCTAATGAGTCTTTAAGGATACTACATATAATAATATTTCTATTTAATACATTGAAAAAAATATTTCCATCTAAATATATTGAAAATGAGAAATAAAGCTATCAGTTACTACATTTTAACAACATCATTGCTATAAATAATACTAGTTTGAAAATTTGAAACTAGGCAGCAGATGGAGAGTCTTTTAAAATATCCTCTAATCATACTTATAAATGAAACATTAAAATTAAGTAATGCACTAAAACTACTCGTAAAATCTTTTCCATTAATGAACAAAAATTCGGAAAAGTATGAAGCAAAATAATGGAAAAATATATATATCTATATATTTTTAAACATCTCTAATAATTCAGAATGAGACGGCTCAATCAAATAAAAGAAAAGGCCCTCTTGAAAATTGACCATGCATTTAACGTTTTCTGCATTTAAGCTAGTGCTTAAGTAGATTAATTAATATAAACAAGCAATAAAACAGTAGATACCAGTCATATAATATCTCCGAAAATTAAACTAAATTTGAAAAGATTTGTAATTTGCTCCAACTTGCCCAAAAAAACCTTCATGGTTGCCCAACTTTTCGAGACATATGGGGGCCAACATGGCTCAAACTGGGCCTAAGCCCAAGGCTTAAATACCAAAAGAGCATCCATGAAAACAGTAAACATTATTATTTACATTTTTAAATTTTTAATAACAATTTTTACTTTTTTTAATTATACATATTTTTATTATTAATAAAATTTTTCCAAGTTTCAAGTAAAACTTTTAATTCCAGTTACGTTAAATAAATTTATTTAACAGAGAAAAGAGTTAAAAGTTTATATTGAAAATTTTTAATAAATAAAAAATAATTTTAATTTTGCATTAACATTAAAGATATTAAATATCATTTTAATTTGATATTGCACAAAGAAGAAATTTAAATGTTAATATAAAATCAATTAATATGCACTTTAATAGTTTACTTATTTGTAAAATATGATATTATTGTAACCTACCTTAAATTGTGTACACTCCTTATTAAAAAAAACTCATTCAAAGAGTAAAAACTCAATCCGCTTTTTTCCAACTCAAAAAGAGAAGGTTGTTGAGTTTATAAAACATAGCTTTTGTAATAATTTCTTATCATACGTTACCTAATTTAAACATGTACAAAGCCTACTATATTTTAATATACAAAAGTATGTAGGTATTTATCTTATCTATATATCAAACAACTTCCACATTTAAGATTAAAACTTTGAGAACTTTAAAGAAAAATGTCTTAAGCTAGTTGCAATTGTTAGGATATAGTATTTTCTACTTGTTATTTTCTAAGACTAACTTCTGTTATTTCATTCATTAAAATCAACCTCTATCGTCATCCCAATAGTTAAAAATCTGAAAATAGTTGTCGAAGTATCAAATTCGCAACTTGAAAAATAGAAGGATAAGGGATTATGGAATGGGAGAGTCGCTTTCATTTGGCTCAAGCTCAATAATTTTTGGAAAAATTAGATTTAAGGCCAATGAAGATTTTTTTTTTTTTAAAGTAATGGGAAATTATAATTACATTAAGCAAATGAAAAACTTAAATTTTAAGGATAAAAAAATTATAATTACCAAAATACCTTTAATGAGAAAAACAAATTTTCAACCTCCGTCCATCTTCTTGGAACAGACCGCCCCGTCTTTGGAACAAAAAGACCCCAAGGAATAACAATGCCAGCAGCGAAGCCATTCTATTATTTTCTTGCAAGTATTTCAATTTTCCTTCTCCAATTTCCAGGAGAAACAAAGAGAGAGGGAGAGAGAGAGAGAGAGAGAGAGAGAGAGAGAGTAGGATCCCAAGCATTAATAATAATAATAAAAAAAAAAAAAAACCTTCATTCCGAAAGAAAAGGAAAAATTGCAGAAAAAACGAAATAGTGTACACCAATCTCTTTTCTTTAGTGATATCTGAAATCAAATCCTATTCTTGCTTCTCCCTTGGTTTCCGTACTTTTTATTTAGCTTTATTTTCTATTTTTTTCATTGTTATTCAAATTATTTATATGATTTTTTTTTTACAGAAGGATTATGAAAATCAAAGTATCACTACCATTCTTCGGAAATTGACACCTTTTTGTTTGTTTTTTCTTTATTGGATATTGGTGGGGCAACCCCAAGGAGTCTACCAAAGGTTTTTAATTGTTTTTTTCTTTCCCTCATTTGTATTGTATGAATATACGACAATATTTCTTTTTGAATGATGCAAACTATGTCAAAACGGGAAAGGAGACTTTGGGAAGTCAAGATCGGCACCAACTTTTGTTGTGGGAATGGGTTTAGCGTGGCGCTCCGACGGTCGAGTTTGGGGTTTCGTTTCGCAAATTCTAATATTGGAAGGCTACTTAGGACGTAAAGAGACCACAGTCTGAGTTGGGTCGATACAACGGTGAGTTCACGAGATCGTAATAGGTCGAAATTTTAGGCATAGATTTAGGAAAAATTGAAATACTTTTTTGAGAAACGGATGCTGGAATCGGGTTTAAGACGAAAATTGGTTAGGATGGTTATTGAGTGCAATAGCCCGCCGGCGATTACAGTTGACGGTGGTGGGCAGCAACGGATTCTGAGTTTAGAGTAGACTTGCTCATGGGCCGGATCAGATCGAGTCAGACTCGGATCGGGTTGAGCATGATATTAATATTAAATATACTCATCTAAATCTGGTCTAACTCAAAATATGGATCTCGAATTTTATCAAAGTCTGTCCATATTTATAAATAGATAGTCCAAGCTCATTAAACCCGCACATATTATATTTTTTATAATTTATTTTTTTTAAAATTTAATCTTTATTAATTTAATAATTTTTTTATTAAATTTATAAATATAAATAATTAAACTTAATTTTTAAAATTTATACTATAATATTATATATATGTATTATTTATATGATAAAAATTATATAATATATAAAATATAAAATAAATATAATATAATAATAAAATAGGTCGGGTCATGTCAGTTTTGAATTTTAAAAGTTAAACTCAAATATTTACTCATTTTTAAATCAAATTTAATTTTTTATTTAAATTTATTTTTTATCTAATATTTTTATTCAAACACCCTCAAATATTAAATAGACCTCGAAGATTAAACAAACAATTTGACTCTCAATCAGATCTAACTGAGAGGCTCTGTGGCTTTTAAAGGACTCGAAAAGAATGGTTTCGGCTTCAAAATTTGTTTTCTGTGAGGGGCTTTTGAATAATTCCAATTTTCATGATAGATTTCATCTCCTTAAATATAATTATTATTTTTGTTACTATTTTTTTAAAAAAAATTAAAAAGCGCAAAAACCTTAAGTCTAATTTCCCATAATTTTGTGAGTTAGTCAAACAGTCATGATTAATTTTTCTCGATAAAATTAAAAATTCAATATTTTATAAATACTTCAGATATTATTTTTGTGTCAGTAATCAAACTGTAATTGTTGGACACTTCAGCATTTATTTATTTATTTATTTAGTTTTTGATGAGAATTCAGGCCTGTTGGAGATCTGATTCCTTTTTGGCTAGAACTAGAAGTTTAGTGTTCTAGTCGCGACCGTCAGCATTTTCCATTTGAAAAACTGAACAAAACAACAAAAAGCTGCACGTAATTCAGCTTTATCTTCGATTCTTGGTTTCTGTTCCAATAATTTTCCTTCAACCGGCTGTTTTAATGTGTTTTCCGTCCAAAGAAAAAGGTTAATACGATGCTGAAGACCCCAGATGGATTATTGATATTAGTTTAAAGATAGTATAACACCATATAATTTTACACTTTTTTGTTTATAATATATGCCAGTTCGAGGACAGATGTCTGGGATACCGGGGAGAATTTTCAAAGATATAAATATAACAAGAAGTTTTAAGAACAATCATTCTCTTGAAGATTTCTTGACACAAAATATCAGCTGCTTATTGCTGATAGATGATCCTGATAAGGTTATTGTATTAGGGATCATCTGTGCCGAACACCTTTGTTGAGCTGGGAATCTTCCTTGCACTGAATTTTCTGCTGTAACATCTTTACTCACTAAGAATCTCATTGCTGAATCAATAAAATCTAACCTGCAATCAATCTGTATAGCATAACAATTTTCAGCTTGCTGAATGAAAAGATAACGGATAGTCGGTCAGAGATTGTAAATCAACATTTTTCCTCTGCTAGCTATGTTACCAAACTGTTCATTTTTCCTAAACTCTCCATGTCAGACATATGTTCGGAAATTGAATAAAGTATGATCCTCTAAACATGTAAAAAGTTTTGAAAAAAGTTGAGCATTCCTAAGTGTAAAATATTATACTCACCCTTGAGTCCAGGTGAAGTAGCTTGCTTGTCATAGTTAAGTGAAAGTTATGAATCCATTAGGAATAATTTGCTGAAACACAGACTTGCTTCTGTATGCAATTTACAATCATATAGAGATTTGCTTGGATTTAACAGTTTATGACTGCTTATCAAATCGTCAAATCTTCACTAATCAGTTCTCTCAATTCAGTTCAAATTCAGATTTCCACTAACGTAATCATGGTTTGATAAGAATTAAGGAGAAGATCTAAAGTATATCAATTAATTTCAATTGGCAAACAGAATATTCTATCAACATAACAGAGAAAAGTACTCAATCTATGAAGTGCAATTAGATGAAAGAGGCAATCTGTATCTAAATAGAGCAAGAAAATCAGAAATGAAGAGGTTTTGAACCAACCTTAGAAGAAAGTAACCAGCAGCTTGAAATAGATAAATATATACACTGAAATAGAGAGCAAAGCAAACACATGCTGCCAAAACAGAAGAGCGGAAGCTTCCCTTACTGCATAACCCCTTAAGCTTGCGATTGCTCCGAACAATATGGCACTTGGTGTTGTGTATTGCAGCAAAAGCACAAATCTATACAATGAATTATCAGAGACCAAGAAATTCCATCTGTCAGCCAAATAGATGATCCCAATCCCAGCCAAAGGAAGTATCAAAAGCCTAGCCACAATGATCCCAATGGTCGTTCGAAGCCCGAGTCTCGACTCATTCGGTCCTTCCCACAGCATTCCTCCAAGAACGAGCATAACAGCTGGCACCATTGCTTCAGAAATTATGGCCATACTGTCAGTGATGAAGTCTAGAGGAGCATCAGAACCAAAAACTATGGTTTTCACTTGTGGAATGATCCCAAGAAGAACGGCTAATACGGTAGCAATCAATGGAGGCTGAAGAATTTGATTGATAGGCGTATGTTCTACAACAATTCTAATCTTTCTAACTACTCTAGGCTCAGCCAGACACCGATATGATTTGGGACTACTTGGCCTTTCCTCTTGGATCAATTCAACATCCGGCATATCAGATTGAGATACATTAGAGATGCTATTAAAAAGTCTTGCAACAAAGGGTGTTTTGCAATTTTCAGTCTCTCGGTCCTCAATTCCAGCCCATTCAGCTTCATTAAGAAGTGGGGTACTGAGATCATTTCCTCCTGCAGGCAATTCCTCAATCTCAGTCCCTTCCTCAACAACCTCATAGAACTCCATTGGCGGCTCCATCATGTGATAAATGAGAGTGTAAACAAGAACAACTGAAACCCATTGCGAGAAAGCTGCATATGCAATCCCATCATAACATGTCCCCCCGAAAGGGTTATTTTCATTGTGGCACACTGATGAAACTACCGCAAGATGAATATTTCCTGTGTTTCCAAAAGCTGTCATGATAACAGTGAGACGAAAGAATTCGGGCGGTGGTCCGCAAATTAATGCTACCAAGCACCCCAATATAGAACCAATGGCAGTACTAATGACAACATTCATTGGAATGAACCACCATTGGATGAATTTGTTGAGACTAATGACTGGACCAAGGTGAGTGAATATCAAACAAGGCCAAAATAGAAAGAAAACAAGCTTGCTAAGAAGCTTAAGTGTAGGTTTTGGAATCATTTGGATTTTTGGGTGGGAAAATAGTAACCCTATTAGAGCTATTGAAAGGAGTTTCAAAACAGGCAAAACTGCTTCCACTACCAACTCTGTTGATTTCATGTCTATATTCATAATGGCAAATAAAGGCTCCATCACTTATTCCAATAAACTGAAACTCAGCTCTATTGCAAATGCAAAAACACTCAAGAACAGAGTCTCAGAAATGAAAAAAAGGAAGAGAATTTGCGCAACAAAAATTTGTTCTTATAGATACCAATCAGTTTGACATGAACAAGGAGATCCAATACTTCAGCAAGATGGAAACAATGAAGAAAATCACAAATCGATTTAGACCCTAAAAGCCCACGAAATTATGAAAGAAAAGAATGGTATATATCAGATGAACAAAATGATGATTAGATCAGAGACTTGAACAAATGATTAAACAGTGGTTAAACAAATAGAAACAAATTAACTTGATTTGAGTTGAAAAATTGGACACACAAAAGCTTAGAGACATGAAAGAGAAATAAGAATAGAGCAATGAATGATGATTGGGAAGTGACAAAAGACAAGGCTGACACTTGGCATGTCATTATTTATGAGTTTCTTACAACAAAAAATGAATTATTCGTTTTGAGTTTTAAAAAAAAAGGGACAATCATTGAGGTTCTTTTAACTAAAGTCTTATAATTTATTTATTTTATATTTCTGTTAACAGGCAGTTAAAATGCTGATAGTTGTCAGCATAATATCTTATAAGCAAAACGGTATTAACTCAGCCGAAAAATTGATCAAATAAATTAAATTATTAAATAAAATAATATATTTATAAGTTTACATCACTCATTTCATTTAAAAAGAATGACAACACATTTACCTATTTTTTCTCAATTTAAAAAATTACTACAATTAGTTATTAACTTTTTTTAATACTTATACTTTCACGTTTTTTAATTTTCTTTGTCAAATTTTTACATAATATGGCACGGTAAGTTGGTCTTGTGAATGGAGTACAAAAAGACTAAATTTAAGTTATTTATATTTATATTATATATAATATTAGCACATTGAGTTAATATAATGAGTCAAGTGACATCACTGCAAAAAAAGAAAAAAAAAACAAATATAATAACAAAATTAAATTAAAATTATTTAGGTCTAATAATTTTAAATAATAACTACCACTAAAAATTTGTTTATATTTTTAATATGTTTTAAATTTTTTTAAAAATAACTACTCACTTATATTTTTAACTTATTATTTCTTTTAAAATACAATATTTAAAAAAAAAAATTCTTTACCCACTTTTATGGGTGTAATAAACTCTAGTATAGCTAACGTTAATATCTGGCTGTTGGTTATCAAGGCCTGGTATTGAAGGAATATACGTTTAGCAAAATTAACAAATTATATATACATATATGTATATGTTATAAAGTCTCTTATAGAGTTTGGTGCCAAAGTCAAGTAACGCCGACTTAGTAAAAAAATTACATAAAAAAATAAAAAGCAAGAAATATATTTATAAAGATATTTGTATCACTTATTATTTTTAAAAAATTTAAAATTAAATTAAATTTTTTTCAAATGTTATCCATTATTTTTTAACCTATAATCACAAATATAACTTTTTTTCTTTTATATATTTTGAACAATTTTTTCCATTTCCACCCACGCCATGGGTGTATTAATTCCAATGCACGTTTGCTTGTGATCTGAGATGGAAAGACTCGAATTTGCACTTTGAGCAAAAAATGTATTAACCATCTCGTATAAATTATTACTTTTGAGCAGAGTTTAAATCCCCTTCCCCAATCTTAAATTGTGCCAAACTTTTTTTAATTTTGATCATTATCATTTTAAATATTTTTAATTGCTTAAGTTTTATAAATATTTAAAAACTTCTTTATGAAAATTTTCTTACATAGATTTATATTTTTAGCAATTGTAAATATAGCAGAGTTGAAATTGGGTTGATTTCAATAAAAGTAATAAATTTATCAGTTATTATTGCTCTTATCCTCGTTTGTAGTTTATCGACTTTCGAAGTTTAGGAAAAACTTTTGAGTTTAGTATATTTGATATTAAAATTATAAAATGATATTCCTTAGTTTTTAATGTCAAAAATTAAAAATAAAACTCATAAAAATAATTTTAAAGTATAAAAAATAGTTTTAGGTCTTAAAAAATAAGAAAGAAGACATAATTTTGGGTATTCCAAAAAAAAAAAAAAATACATTAACAAAGAAATGAGATGGAAGAAATAACTCAATTCTCATGTAATCCAATTCAGATATATTGTGGGTGAGTTTAAATAAATAAATAAATAAAGGAAAATATATTGAGGTAACTTTTATTAAGGTGAAAGTGTTGTGGGTCTTTCTTCAAGTGGAGCCCACAACTTAAACCTTAAGGAAAAAAAAATGCACATGGCTTTAATTGACTTCAAAGCCTTGGTTTTTTGAATGAAAAGATATCATTATCTTTTCTTTTGGCGGTAGCAGCCGCAACGCGTGGAAGAAAACTAAAATATTTTGCTCATTTTGGTTCATTCATCATCGGGTGGTAATTTATACATAAATTTTGACGATTTTTTTATATATTATTCTTAATGCTCTGGGCTTTTTATTTCTACAATCAAATTTTTGTTTTTTGTTTTTTTGCTTTTATTTGTTGGGTTATTTTTATTTCTTTGTGAGTTATTATTTATTGTTGAATTGAGTTTCTACTTTACTGGTAGTGAGTAAGGTTTTTACAATATTCATATTTATTGAAAGATATTTTGTTGTATTCGTTAAATTTTATAGTGAAAAGTTTTATTAGACTTGATCCCGTGACCTTTACTTCTCACATCAAAGGGGCTTTTCACATTAAAAATTCTACATGTTCTTGTAGTTATTTGATTGTATGCATTTTTTGCAACATATATTATTTAGATATTGTTATTCATTGTATTGCTTCTCAAGTTCTTTCAAATGGGAAAGATTAGTTGTTACTTCCATTATGTGTTGAACCCTTTCCTAACAGGTAGTACCAAAACTAGTTATTCAACTGCTTTTTTGCTTGATTAAATAATGGAGCCTAAATAAAATATAATGGTTAATTTGAATGGTATAAATTATCAAAAGCGAAAAGAAAGATGAAAGATTTGCTGTTTGCGAAAAAGTTTCATTTACTGGCATTTTTTTAGTCACAAGCTTAAAAATAAATCTGACAAAAAATAAGCTTTTGGACATGAGATGGTTTGTGGCTTTATTCACTAATGGGTAGATGATAATGTTTTGAATACAAATGTCAACACTTTGTGGGCAAGTTTGAGACTTTACAGGCCTTTAAATTTGGGAACAATAAATTATATGCGTTAAATGATGCTATTAACTTGAGGTATAAGGAGGTAGTTCTATTTCTGATCACTTAGATTAGTTTTAAGGATGCTTTTATCAATTGTGTGGCATGGGTGTTAAATTTGAAGATAAAATTTTGGGACTTTGGCTACTTAATACTCTACCTCATCTTCGGTAAATCTACATGTGTCTTTAATAAGTTTTGCACCTGGTGGTGTTATGATTATGCATTATGTAAAAATTGCAATATTAAATGAAAAGTTTGTCGATGGACTCAGCAAGTATCCTTTTCACAATTAGAGGTTTTGGTTACTAAAAATAAAGGGAGAAACCAAAATAAGGATAAAAGACAAGGTAGTAGAGGCAAGGGCAATAATAGAAGCAAATCTAGATCTAAATACAAAAACCTTGAGTGTTACTATTATGGTAAAACAAGTCATGTCAAGAAATTTTGTTATAAATTTAAAAAGGAGAATAAGGGAAAAAATAATGGTGATGATGAACGTGTTGCCACTAATATCGGTGAAGATCTTATGATCGTCTATAAAGTTAATATGATCAATGTTGCTTGTGATAAGCCAAGCTAGGTTGTCGACAATGGTACCTAGTTTCATGCGATGTCAAAGAATGGTTCTTTATATCTTATACTCTCAGTGAATATGGGGTTTTTAAAGATGGGTAATGATGGTTTGTCAAAGGTGAATGGCATAGAATAGTTTGCTTGGAAACTAGTAATGAGACAAAGCTAATTTCGAAGAATCTCAGAAATGTACCAAGCATCCTTTTACTTCTCATTTCTACTAGTGTTCTTGATGATGATGGCTACATCAATAACTTCGATAGTGGATAAAGGAAGCTCACTAAGGGTCCTCTGATTGTGGCATGTAGGAAAAAGTGTTCAAGCTTGTATTGGACCAATGTTTCAATTTTTATTAATCTTGTTAATGCAGTTAAGTGTGATAGCCAGTGAAAGTTATTCACAAGAGACTTGGGCATATTAGTGAGAAGGGACTTGGTTGTTTAGCCAATAAGAATTTACTTTTAGGTTTGAAAGGTGTTAAATTAGAAAAATGTGCTCACTGTTTGGCTAGGAAAAAGAATAAGGTCTCTAAGAGCAATTTTCCTTTTAGAAAATCAGAGTTGCTTGAGTTGTTACATTCAAATCCTTGTGGACCAATGGCAAGAAAATCATTTGATGGTGCAATTTATTTTATGACTTTCATTAATGATCATTTAACAGAAGTTTAGGTTTATACATTAAAGACTAAGGATCAGTTACTTAGTGTATTTAAGAAATTTTAGGCTTCTAGCTAAAGGGAAATAGGAAAGAAATTGAAATACAATCGCACTAGTAATAGTGGTGAATGTTGTAGACCATTTGATAATTACTGTAGACAGTACGGTATTAGACACTAGAATATGCCCTTTAAGACTCCTCAACTGAATGGTTTAGTAGAAAGGATGAATAGAAAATCTGATAGAAAGAGTTAGATGTTTATTGTCTGAAGCAAAGTTACCTAAACCCTTTTGGGGTGAAGCTTTATATATTGTTGCACATGCTATTAATTATTTTATATTATTATTTTGTAAGCTGATGTTCTTAATCGATTATGGTTTGGCAGGGATGTTTCTTATGATGATTTACATGTGTTTGGTTGTAAAGCAATTGTATATATGCCTAAAAATGAAAAGTTTAAGTTAGATGTAAAGACAAGGCAATGTATTTTCATTGGATTTGGTAATGATAAGTTTAGTTATAAGCTATATGATCCAATTAAAAAGAAACTTGATAAACATTATTATGTTGTTTCCATGGAAGATTAGACACTGAAGATATTGCTATCATTAAAATGAAATAGTCTGAGTACTGATAGTTTGTTTGATCTTAATCCATCTTTTGAGACCCATATGCCTAATATAGTTGATGTTAGTAATAATAATCTAGGAGATTATGTTGAAGCTAATGATATTGGTGTTACCAATGAGGTAAATGTTCCTACTCATGTTGAATGAACTTGTTGTTCCATTAAGGAGGTCTTCCAAACTGTATATTCCTTTCACTCATTACTCATCTAATGAATATGTGCTTCTCACTAATAGGAAAAACTGAGTTATACGAACAAGCTATTAAAAATGAGCAAAAAGACAATTAGGTTGTAACTATGAATAATAAGATGAAATCTTTGTTTGACAACCATACTTTTGAGTTGCTTATGTTGCCAAGGATAGGAAACTTTAGAAAATCGATGGGTTTTAGGTAAAGAGTGAAGATAATGCTTCCACTCCACAATACAAAGTAAAACTAGTTAACAGAGGCTATCCTCAAAGAAAAAAAAGGACTAATTTTGATGAGATTTTCTTGCCTGTTGTTAAAACTTTTTCCATCCGAGTTGTTCTGGGTTTGGTCGCTAGTTTTGATTTATAAATTGGATAGATGGATGTAAAAATTTTTTCCTTCATGGTTATTTTGGAGGAGGAGATTTACATAGAGCAACATGAAGGTTTTGTAGTGAAGGATAAGGAAAAATTATGATTACAGGGTTGAAGAATAGTTTGTATGGTTTGAAATAAGCCTAAGGCAATGACACAAGAAATTTGAGTCTGTTGTGCTCAACAAGGATTAAAAGGGATTGCTTCTAAACATTACGTGTTTGTGCAAAAATTTTTCATAATAACTTCACATTTTTATTATTTTATGTTGATGAGATGTTGATTGTAGGTCATCATTCTTCTAAACTTGATAGGTTGAAAAAAAAAAGCTTAGCAAGTCTTTTATAGTGGAAAACTCAAGACCAACAGCATATTCTTAGTGCACAAATTAGTCGTGATAGAAAACCAAGAAGTTATGGTTATCTTAGAAGAAGTAAATTGAGAGAGTGCTTCAACAATTTCCTATAGATAAAGCTAAAACTATAGGTACACCTTTTGCTTTACACTTTAGGTTTAGCACTAGCTAGGCTCTTTCTAGTGATAAAGAGAAAAAAAAACATGCAACATGTTCTTTACATATTTGCCATAGGAAGTTTGATATATGCAATAGTTTATACACGATTTAATGTAGCTTATGAAGTTGGTGTGGTTAGTCATTTTCTCTCTAATACTAGTAGAGAGCGTGGAATGACATAAAATGGATTCTGAGATTCTCTGAGGCACTTTTACTTTCAAAATCTTAGAATTATGAAACCAATCTTTTTAGTTATAGAAATTCAAACATGGCAAGTCCGCATTAGGCTATTTGATTACCTTTGCATACAGAATTGTGGCTGGGCAATACAAGCTGCAAAATTGTGTTTCATTGTCAACTATTGAGGCTAAATTTATTGTTGTTACCAAAGCTTGTAAAGAATTCCTTTAGATGAAAAATTTTGTGCATAAACTAGGGTTTACTCAGCAGAAATATATTTTGTCTTATGATAGTAGAGTGCTATCCATTTGAGTGGGAATCCAACTTTTTATTGTAGATCTAAACACATTGAAGTGCGGTATAACTGGATACATGGTATTCTGGACTCTAAATTGTTGGAGCTTGAGAATATTCACATAGATTATAATGTTTCAAACATGTTGACCAAGATTCTAAGCTTGTCATTTTGATTGCTGGTTTGACAATTGCCTCTTAAGTCAGAAGGGGAGTTTGTTGGGGGGTTCTTCCTTAAGAGTAAGAGTAGCCTACAACCTAAACTTAACAATATTAAAAAAAAAACTAAAACAAAGAAAAATATGCTGGTGTATACCCTGCAAGCCAATCATTTGAACTTGTAATACACTAGCATTTGGTTATTTCATGTAACATACATTATATTTGATTAACATAATATGAAGTATTTTATTATCCATTAGATTGATCTACTATTAGTCGTTTAAATCTTATGTAGATAAGGCCAATGAAGCACAATGACTTTGCAAGGGAATTGTAAAAAGTTACAATTATGAGATCCCTATACATCAAAGTCGTGTTTCTAAAAACATTCTTAATTGTCATATTGTCAAGACAAGGCATTGATAATGCATAAAAATTGTCTAAGTAAACCTCCATGCATAGGATGCATGCAACTTATCTTATCAGTTGAAGTATAGAGTTACTTGGGGATTCATATGTGTACTTGCTATGAAAACAAGTATACTAAACATGACCCACTATAAGAGTTCTATTTGGTGTTTCACTTAACTATCTATGGAAATAATTTCATGTGTTAGTAGTATAATTAATCCTAGACTTGTGACATCGGGCCACCTTGTATGTGAATTATCTTACTTAAAGATCATTATGAATGGTTTCACAAAACATGAATACTAAAAATGGTGGTTTTAGGTATGATATAAAGCATACTAAAGGTGATGAGTGATCGAGAGAGGATTTATCATCCCAAGTGATATAAACCAAGTGATATAAGGGGACATATCCTAATTCTTCCTAGCTCGTGATAGCTCAAAGACATTGGCCAAGGCAATGCCAATCATAGGGCTAATACATAAGGGTTGCATACTAAAATGGAATAGGTCAAAAGTAAGATATATGATGAAGGGATTAAATTACATTTGTAGTGGCGTGCCCCTTACCAAGCACAACAACTACCCAAATCATTTGGATGGTGATGCACATGACTTAAAAGGAATTATTGGGAATTGCCTTTAAGTTATCTCTCCATCAGGATTTGGATTAGACATAATGAGATGATAGTGATAGTGAATTATCGAACGAATTACTCGTCCAACTAGTCTTGGACAGCCACCATGAAGTTACTGAAAACTTAGAGTCGCCATCGATCATTTGGGACTAGGCATGATTGGGCACCTATTGAAAATGATATTCCAAGTTACAAAACTCGAAATATCGATTTCAAGGTCTACGAGATCCAGAGATTTGTTAGTTAGGTTTAGGAGTTGGTTATGCGTAAGGAAAGATTAGCATCCCCACGATGCTTGAAATTGGTACCTACTAGCCATGTCTTACATTGATTATGATTTCCTTGATTTTGACTTATTATTATTTTGATATAATCTCCCTTTGGAATGCATGAATTTTGCGTAAAAATTGCAAACTTAGATTTTAAAGAAAATTTTAAATGACATATACGCCCTAAAGATGTGAGGAACATAGGGATTTATGGATTTAATTTTGAAAATTGAATATTCCGTGTCAAGCATTGGAAAGATACTACATAGAATATTGCCTTATAATTTTCAAAAACGATTTGGAAACATGAATGCATAATAGATACCACAAAAAGAAACGTGTTAGTAAGATGAAAATAAATATAATAACATTGCATAAAGATAAACACACAAAAGCTAAAAAAAGAGGGACAATTGGAATATATCTCATAATTGTCTTTAATTATTGAGGAGTGACAATTTTAAGATAGGTTTGGACTCAATGTTCATTCGAGGTATAAAAAAAGAAGGTTTCGATTAAAAGAGCCTAAGGAAGTTCGAGAAAGAGAAAATTTAAAATATTTGAAGTTTAAAAAATGAGGGTAGAGTATCCCTTTAAAAAATAGGGTTGGATTATCTCCAAAGGCAAAAGTTTTAATGAATTCTTTTAGAATTTGAATGAAGTTTGTAAAAGCAGTATTAGAGTATCCTCTTGAAAGACGAAGTTGGAGTATCCCTAAGGTGGAAATTCTAGTTAAATTTTGGAAATGAAAGTATTTGAATTTTTTTCTTGAATGTAAGTTCTAAATTAAAATTGATGATTTACATGAAAGAAAAAAATTAATTTTTAAAGAGAGTTCGTGCCTTGATCTAAGCTTAGCAAGACTTGTGTTGTGACACATAATTCCATGGGGAATTAATTGGATGCAATTCGAGGCCTTTGCATGCCTTGAAAAAGTGGTTCGGCGAATTTAGTTTAATTTTTCTTAAGTTTAAAAACAGGGGATAACGGCCTTTTCAATTTTATTTCGTGCAAACTCAAAAGTTCTAGGCGTCGAATGAGGGATCTTTGGAAAGGTGACTCAACAAGAGTTGATGTAAAAATATTTCAAAAATCCCAAAAAATCACTTTCTAAGTGAAAATAATTTTTGAATTTGGGTTTAATGCAACACTAACATCACGTCCGGGGAAAAGGTGTAGCAAACTTTGAAAAATCATTTTTGACTCATGTAGTATCGTTAAATCGCAAACAATACATTTATAGAAAGAGAATTTCATGATTTTTTTTTAAAAAAAAATATTTTAAAAATTCAGAAAAATAATCTAGTGGGCTAAAATGGCCTAAATAGAATGCAAATTGTTGATTCTAGGTGTTCTGGATAGCCTTAATTCGAAAAATCATAACTCCCGCATCTAGAATGATTTGAAGTCAAATAGATACAGTCAGAAAGATAATTTGATGCCTTTTTAGGGAAAATATCTTAAAATTCATGAAAAATGGTTTAAGGTCAACAATTATTTTTAAATTCATGACTAAAATGTTGTTAGGGCGAAAACATATGAGTTTTTTTGGGTTTCATAGGACTAAACTCGAGCCATGGATGTCTGAACATCCATGACAGAAAGGAATGGGTGACATGGGCTTCAGGAGTTCACAATCCTGGAGTGGTCTGTGACGATGAAACAACTCATTGACCATATCACAAACTAGGGTAATAAACTTAAGATCGAGGCATAAACACTTTAAAACAATAAAGCTATTTTATTTTAGAGACCAAAATATTTAACCTTATTTAACCATGAATCTAGACAAGGAAAGCTTGATTTATCCCCAAGATTAGAGGACCAATTTAGTGAAAACATTGAATCCATGTTAGTCTTTATATATTAGAGGTAATATAGACTTAACTTAGGGTTTTTTAGAAAAAAAATTGATTTTTATGGCAAATAAGCAAGCACCTTGATTTTTATTATGAACTTAATGTGACCTAAATGAATATGAACATGGATAGCACATTTAAACAAACAAAAGTGATATTTTATCATGGAAATGATGACAAAAATGCAAGGGAATGGTAAATATCATGCATGAAAATGTTAGCTTTATGAATAACATCAAAAACCATACAATGAAAGATGGTATGAACATGTTTAAACAAGGAAGAACTTGTTGGAATTTTCAGCCAACATAAAAAAACATGTTTTTGAGCCAAATCAAGCATGTGAGCATAGTAGGAAATGGTAAAAAGGATTAACATGGCATCAAAATCCTAAAGCTACCACAAACGAGGTCACAATATGATTAAAGTCCTAAGATGGTCAATACAATATGGAAAGGATCATTAACATGATGAAAAAAATGAAAAAATAGAAAATAAATGAAGCAAAGTAAGGAATATATATCAAAAAGCCATCAACTTAAACCTTTCCTTTGAACAGTAGCTTTAAGCTCACTTTTCTCCCTCTCTTTGCTATTGAACAGTAAGAAAGAAATGAAAAGAGGGAGCTTTTTGGTTACACTATGGGTGAAGGAGAGTTTTGAGGTTGAAAATGGAGGAAAGAAGGTTTTTTGGAGGGTTTTTGGTGGAGGTCTTGGAGCACTATGGGAATAGAGAGAATTTTTGGTTTCTTGGTGGTTGAATAGTATTTTTGGAGAATGTTTTAATTCTGTTGGAAGTCTCCTAGCTGAGCCAAAGTTGGTTTCTTTATATCTAATGCTCATATAAGGCTTTTTTGGAGCAAAAAAAAAAAGGTGTTTTTAAGTTTTCTCCATGTGCCATAAAATAGCTCTAGGTACTGTGGCCAGCTGGTTAGATTTCCATCAGCTGTTGGAAGGGCTATATCAATACTGCATTAATTGTATCGATACTCCCATTAATGTATCAATAAATTTTGGCCAAAAAACATGATTTTAACTTTGAAATAAGCTCGTATCGATAGCAAAACCTCATGTATCGATGCCATTACCATAAGTACCTATACATGGCCTTTTAAATCGATACCAACAATGATTTTTGGAGTTTTGATGACATGGGAGCCTTGCATTGATACCTAGAGGCCATGTATCGATACCCACTCATATAAATGCAAATTTTATGCATGTTTGGCTCCTTGAGCACCTCATCTCAGTTAGGAATGATGGATGACCGATCGTGCTTATCTATATAGACCTAATGATGCGTCGAATAATGACAATTGACATTTTTTTTTTACATTTTTTTTAATACGGTCCTTAGGCATTTAAAACTTTTTCCTAAAAAATTTTTTTATTGGTGCCGTGTTGCCTAATAGTGCCTAGTAACATGGCACTTGATAGTCGTCCCCACTTTTATTTTTATTATTCTACTCTATTACCTTTCAATTAAGTCCTGAGATGCCAGAAATTGGCTTGCACAAAATGAGGTGTCTAAACACTAAGATACCGAACTCTGAAGGGTTGCCAAAACTAATTAGATTTTTCCTATATATCGAGTGGCGAAGAAGCATTGCTAGATGTCAATCTTGGTCTATAAATATAAATTATTCTTAACAGAGTAAATTTATATTTATTGCTATTATGATGGAGGCCTAATGGGACACACATATAAATGTGATTTTATAAAATTAAAATAAGACAAGGATTAAATTGCCTAAAGAGTAAAAGTTACTTAGGAGCTTTTTTAATAGTTTAAAAATGAAGAGGCAAAGTGCAAATATGCAAAAACTCAACCCTGGGTATTTAAACCCTACATTGTGCCATCCTTAACATAGGAGAAAACCCTAAAAGAGCTTATTCATCTTTTCAAAAATGGTTTATGGCAACCTTGGGATTTATGGCATTCCCTTTTGGATTTGATGAATAAATCATTCTTTCTCCGATCTTCGTGATTTTAATGCATAGAGAGATTGCTTACGAAAGGTTTTTGAAACCTAATCCGCTAACATGGATTTTTGCATAAAGAAGTCTCTCTCTTACGAAGGATTTTCGAGTCAACCTTGTGGATCACTATTAGAGGCGGGACATGTGGACAACTTTGATTTTCGACAACTGAGCTCAATGTATAATATCGAAATGGAGTCTGTTTTAATCCAAGGAGATAGACGCCTTCGGATTGAGGCATGAAATCAGATTTCTTTTTTCTTGTTAAATAAAGACCGGTCAAAGTGCTTTTAAGACGATCCATTGATGCTATTTGATATGTTCTGCTGCTTATCTTTGATTTTTGGTTTTTAATAAAATTTTTATTGTAAATCGATTTCTTTAAATCCAAACAATGGGCATTTGATACCTAGGATAAGATCGTTCAAAATTAGCATGTGACTTTACTGGGAATTTAAAAGCCTTGGTTTTTTGAATGAAAAGGTATCATTATCTTTTCTTTTGGTAGTCGCAGCCACAACATGTAGGAGAAAGAAAACCAAAATACTTTGTTCATTTTTGTTCGTCCATTAGGTGGTCATTTCCTTTGTAAAATCAGATTTTTGTTCGACGATTTTTCGATATATTGTTCTTGGTATTGTGGGCACTTCCTTTGTACAGTTAGATTTTTGTTTTCTAATCTTTATTTGTTAGGCTATTTTTACTCCTTTGTGAGTTATTATTTATTGTTGATTCGGGTTTCACATTATTGGCAGTGAGTAGGGCTACTGTGGTATCAAACTATGTCGTACTTCTTGATTTTTATAGTGGAAATTTAAATTTTTACTAGCCTGTAAGTCCTGTAATTTTTACCTTTCACATCGAGGTTGTTTTTCGCGTTAAAAATTCTGTGTGTTTTTGTGATTATTTAATTGTGTGTACTTTTGGCTACATATATTATTTGGATATTGCTGTTTATTGTATTTTCTTCTCTAAGGTTCCCTCTTTTTTTTTTTTTTTTTTTTTTTCAAATGGGAACGGTCAATTGTTGCTTCTGTTATATATTGACCTCTTTTCCAACAAAAGCAGGTATTTTTCGTAACTTTTAAATAATAAAAATTTTTAAAAAACATAAATAACCCTATTATGTATCTTTATGATTATTTTATATTTAATTTTTTAAAATTTTTTAATTAAAGTAGTGCCACTTAATTTTTGATATCAAATTCAATACTTTTAATAATACTATATATAAAAATCAAAGTCTTTGATAAAAAGATAATTTTCCGGTAGGTGCAATCTTAACAAAATGTCATACGTCTTCTAATTAATTATTTTGGTTTGATTTAATACATTTTCAATTTTGAAAATATTCTCCTTGGATTAACTACATTTATTCTCTTAAATATTCAATATTCTTCGGTTATAGTTATATAAATAAAGTTACAATTAATTTGGTTATCAATAAAAAAATCAAATTTTATATGAAAAATTAATTAACGATGATTATTTACCATGTATTCTATTTAAAACTATGATTTTTTTGGGCACTCTTAATATGTTTACCATAAATATAATTTATAAAGGAAGACTAAATCAATCCCAGGTAGTTTTGTTTTTGAAATAGTAATAATTTTATTTTAAAAAATAGAAATTACAAGCTTAATTAAACACATTCACGGTTTTGCATTGCTCCTAGTATTTGTATGTATACATTTGTACTTTTTATAAATCAAAAGTTTATAATTCTGTATCTGATATGTGGAATTTTCATGAAGTATAGTAATTTATAGTGTTTGTAACCTAACTTTCCAAGTCTTCTGTTCACTTTTCTATTTAATTTTTTATTTATTTTTTGACAATACATTTTTTGGGTTAATAGTACGTGTGATCCCCGAATTTCGGGATATGTTTGATATTGGTCCCAAACTTCGAAACATGTCAATTAGATCTTCACTTTTAAAGTTTTGTACCAATGTTGTATTTTTATTAATAAAACTATTAAGATATGTATTAAATGACAGATGGTATGTGAGTTTTTTTCATTCGAATATAAATAAAAATTTTTTATTTTTTAATATATATTATTTTTAATTTAATTCTTAAAATATATTTTTTTTATTTCGTATCGAGAACTCACCAGACTAGTGAGAAAGCAAATTCTCAATGTAGGAATCTTTGACGGGGAGCTCCTGCTTGAAGGAAAAATTATAAAAAAAAATAAATTAATAAATAGTTATTAAATAAAAGTGAAAGAAAAAAATAATTTCAAAAGAAGAAAATGATATTTATTAATATTATTAATAAGAAGATTGAAATTATCTATCTATCCCTCTTTGGTCTGTTAATCGACTATTCTCTCTATATTTTTTTTATATAAATTATATATAAATATATAAATTATCTATCGTGTCAAAAGGAATATGATTTTCCATGCATATGTTACATCTCTCGAATTTCAAAAAATTTAATACACTCATATAACATACCCAAAACTCATAATAACTTTAAACTATCCTCATATATCATTACTATCATATTAAAAATTAAAAATTTATAATATTTATTCAAGTATAAATCTAAAATTATATTATTTATCTTATTATTATAAAAAAAATGTGTTAGGAACTCACTTTCTGACATGATAGATAATATTTGACTAATGATTACTAAATTTTTTGAAACTCGAGAGATGTGATACATGCATGAAAAATTAGATTTTTTCTGATACGATAGATAATTTATATATTTATACATAATTTATGTATATATATATATGGAAGAGAGTCGATTAGTAGATCAAAGAGGGGGTAGATAGGTAATTTCAATCTCCTTATGAATAATTTCAATAAATATCATTTCCTTCTTTAAAATTATTTTTTTACTTTCACTTCTATGTAATAATTATTTGTTAATTTTTTGAAAATTTTTTTTAATTGCTAATGGAAACTGCCTCTCTTTGCGAGTTACTATAGTTTTTTTCTCTCCCGTTGAAAATTTGTCCTCGCCCTCCCTCATGATGAGTTCTCAGTATACGAAAAAAATCTCATTTCAAAAATTAATTTAAAAATGATAGTAAATCGGGAAATAAAAAAATTTATAATATTTCCATAAAAACCCCGGCATGTGATGTATACATTTTGAAAATGCTATTTGTTCTTCTTTTTATTCATTTTTTTCATTTCCAAAATTTAAATTTTCTTTTTTTTATAAATAATACAAAAATAAATAATAATTTACATTATAATTTGGAATAATTAATTTAAAATATAATTAATTTATAAACATATAAATATTTATCTAAATTAATTTTATAAAAACTATTTTTATTTTTTTTGTTTCTTTACTTTTTTTTTTCATTTTATCTTCTTTATAAGTAAACTAAAACATAATTAGAAAAATTTTTAAATTATAATTTATATTTTTAATGAAATATTAATTTTATAAAAATAATTTAAAGCATAATATAATTGTTATTTTTTATTTATTAATAAAGAGGATAAAAAGGGAAAATATAATAAGAAGCAAAAAAAAAATTAGAAAATTAATGTCAATAAAAATTTTATATTTAGAAATTATTTAATATTTGAAAATTAATTTAAATTATAATATAAATTATTATTTATGCTGATAAAGATGACAAAATTAGAAAAAGGAAATAAACAAAAAAATTATAAAATTAATTTTAAATAAATATTTTATACGTTTATAAATTAATTATATTTTGACAAAATTAATTAATTCAAATTATAATATAAGTTATTTTTTATTTTTCGTATTTGTTTATAAGAAAAAGGAAAAGAAAAAAAAAAGAAAGAAGAAAGAAGAAAAGATTACATGAGCAGTCATATCAATAATCAATTTGAGAACTACGTGAGTAATTAATTCTATTAATTCTCATGTTATAAAATTATAATCTTATATCATTTTAACCATCCTTTGTAGGATTGATTGCTGTATATATTGCCGAATAATGAAATATTTCAAAATTATTACCCATAATAAAAGGTTTCAAAATCGTTTAAAATGTTTTAAAAAATATTGAAAATGACAGGGTCGGATCCCAGACATAGTCCAACACCTGCCACCTTTATCATACTCCAGATTTTTTCTTCATAAAGGGCAATTTTTGAGCAGTGCACACTACGGCTGCCCCATCCAAATTGTAAACTTCTATATACATACACATGCGTTAATGTATTATAATTATAATAATTCGATGGAAGACATAATGGAAATGATAACCGGACGTAGAAGTGGTCATTGGGTGGGTTCAGACGGGTTTAGGTTGGGTCATTTCGAATTTATTTTTTTTTTAAGTTTGGACTGATTCGGGTTTAGGTTAATTTGAGTTTGGATTCGGATTTGAGTATGTTTTATATCATTTTTTATTTTATGTTAAATGTATTTAATTTACATAATTTTGTATTCTAAGTCTAAGCCTCAATTTGACCCGATCCAGCCTAAAATATTCTTAGTTCAGTTCTATGGGCCAAGTTGCAACCTGAAAAATTTTGAATTCTAAGCTCAGAGCCGAATTTGGCCTAGTTGACCAATTTAAGTATAAATCACTATTTATATTTTTAAAAATTATTTTATATTAATATTTACATATTTTATAATTAAATTTAAATAAAGTATATTATTTTATTAAAAAATATTATTTCAGGTCAAGCTCGCTTAAAACTTAATATCTAAAACCTAAGCCTGATCACGCTAGGCCTGTTGGGTTGGGCAGGCTGTCCGACCCATGGGCAAGTACACTTGCTAGTCTAACATATGATTTTTTTCATTTTTGATATAGTATTATTTATTATGGCTTTCATAATTTGTTAATTTATCTTATTACTTTTTTATACAATTATCAGACTCTAATTATCATTATTTATAATAATAATAACAATAATAGTCTTCAAAGAAATATTTAAAATTTTACTACTAACATATATAAACTCTCAATATTTAATGAATTTAACAAATTAAATTAAAGAAAATATGATAAAATGAAGATATACTTTATTGATAATATTTTTAAAGCTCACGATATAATTTACTTTGTGATAAATTATTATTTTATCATATATAGACATCTTCAAGGGTCGAGCTACCCATTTAGCCCAGTTGAGCATGGGCCCAAGTTTTCATATTTTTGTTTCAGACTAACCCAGCTTGGCTAGGCTCGAAACAGTGATTTTAAATTAAAATAATATATATTATTTAAATTTAATTATAAAATATATAAATATTAATAAAAAATATTCTTTAATTTAATCAACAGTAATTCTGGCTTAAATAGGCAAGTCTAGATACGTTAAATAAGGGCCTGGGCTTGGGATTTAAAAAAAATTTGGGGGACGGCCTGGCTCGACCCATGAGCAGGTTTAATCATCTATAAAATATATATTAATTTTTAATATTTAATTAAATTATTAAAAGAATATTAAAATAAAATTAAAAATTAAAGTTTTTGATTTATAAAAAAAATGATTTAATTATAATTTTATCATATTTATTTTTAGTATTAAATTCGGATTTGGATTCTTTCGGGTTTAAGTATTTTCAGGTTCAAGTTCTTTCGGGTTTGAGTTCTTTGAGGTTAGGGTCATTTTGGGTTCGGACCATTTCGGATTTGGGTTTTCTTAGGTTCAAGCCGTTGACTTTTTGGTTAAATCAGGTTCAATTCAGGTTTGGATTTTTTCAAGCAGGTTTTCGAGTTTGGGTTCATTTTATCGCCTCTAATTAGATGGGGACGTCATTTGAATTGGACCATGTAGAAGTTGATTAATTAGGATTAAAGAAAGTTTATACCACTTTGGATTATTTTGAGTTTAAGTTCTTCATGCATATCATATTTAAATCATTTTCGAATTATATTATTAAGCTTCAAATTAAATCAATTCAATTTTGAGTTATTTTAAAATCATTTATATTTAGGTTGTTGCAGTAGGTTCGATGAAAATTTTTAATTTAAATCAAATTAGATCCAAATGAAATAAGTTAAGCAAGTTGTTCTAATTTGAATTAATTTCGCTAACCCTAAACCATCTCTAATGATTCCATAAATCCCATCTCAATACTTCCAAAAGAGAATATTAAACTCCAACCATTTAAATATTCCCTTAAAAACATCATTTGTTGCACCGTCTCTTCCTTGCCTAATTAAAGTTTTGTCTTTCAAAAGCCACAATTGGGTTTGTCTCTTATGTATTGAACTTTCTAGTTTCTCAACACCTTCCCATTTTCGTTAAAAGCTTTTTGTTACGATTTCAAACTATTAAAAGAAGCATGATGTTTGACTAGATCAAGTTGGATTATCTATTTAGCTTGATCGAACTTGTCCATGTTAGTAGGGTTCCAGACAAGGGTTTTATAATTTAATTCGGATTGGCTTTAATTATTTTAATAATAAAATATTTTTTTTAAGTTTAATTATAAAAATATATAAATATTATAATATTATAATAAACAATAAAACAAATTTTAAGATCGATCGAGTTTAAATAAAAAAATTTTTAAAAATTTAAACTACGATACAATCTGACTCGATTCATAGATAAGTTTAGCTTGGGAGTATTATTCTGGAAGTCTTAAGCTTGTGGCATTTTTTAAGACTCACAAAATCCGTCAAACACGACATCTTTAAAATATTGTGACAATATGCTAATTTAATTCTTTAATTTTCGAAGGTTGCCTATTAAATTCAAGGTGACAATCACATTACTTTATGATTTTGAATGATTATTGTTGCAAGTTATAAGCATACTCCTCTTTACATATTCCCACCCTAGTGTGTATATATATACATACACAATATGAGATTGAGATAATTTATAAAATGAGAAAAAGACTTTGTATGTTCCTTTATGTAATCCAAAATTTAGTATTTATGCCAAAACCAAAAATTAAGAACTTTTTAAATCTTTTATGTGGTTTGTAAATTTAAAAATTAAATGCAATGAAATAGAACATTTTCTATAAATTTGCAAAATTAATTATCCATATCTTGCATTTTAATTTTTTTATTAATTAGTAGTAGTATTAGTTATGGGATTACATTAGATAAAATTTTGAATAGTTGAATAAATTATTCTAAGTAATATATGTTATCCGAGCTTAAATGTTATATTACATAGCTTGACTCTTTATTTTCTAAAATATTTATTTTCAACATATATTTGATGAATATAAATATAATATTTAAATCTTTAAATATATAAAAAAAATTTTAAAAGTATTAAACGTATCTATATCAATATTAGCCCGAATCCTATTATCATGACATATAGGCGTGGGATGCGTAGATTTATACAACTTTTCCTCATTTTTGATCATTAATAACTGTATTTCTGTTGTTTTAACGTAAAAGTAGAATTTCGAACGTCTTTTTTTATGAGTTTCATTTACTAATGGAAATTATGTCATAATATAATAATAATAATAATAATAATCCGCAAATACTATAGGACTATATAACATTTAATATAAGAAATTAACTAATAAACTAAATAAATTAACTAAAATGGAATTATATTTAGGAAATAATGAAAATCAGACTGAGACTTCATGATAACAGGTTCTATCCGAATTATTCATTAATTGAATTAGACTTTTTGAATAAATTATAAAACTTTTACTACCTTGGTATTGCTACTAAGTAATCTAATGATTAGTATAGAATTGTTCTCACTAGCAATTGTTACCAAATTCGTTAGCTACTAAAATTATAATAACTTAAACTCACAATTAAAATTTGTAAACTAAAAAGAAAATAAAAAAATAGCAAAAAGAGATGACACCTGAAACTCTAAGATTACAATTTCTCACAATACTTCATTTGGATATCTTCTATTCTCATGATTAATTAAGCATGTTCAATATTTTTATAAAAATATATCTTTTAACTAATTTACTATATTTTTATGAGAAGTAATTAAAAAGAGACTAATTAAGTTTAAGCATTATATTGGTTACACATGATATGTTTGTATATTCCTATCTCATTTATGGATCAATATTCATTCAATTAGATAAATGAAGATAAACATTTGTTATTCCATCTGGTTCTAAATATAAAATTTCTTTTTTAAGCACAAGAATTAGTAGAAAGGAAAAAAAAAAAAGAACTTAAATAGCATTAAAAGAAAACAAAAAGTAAAATAAGAATTTAAATTGCATGTTGAGTTTTTTTGCAATACTAAGTTCATGCTTATTACTAAAAAACACAAACCAAAGAAGTTTCACCATCAAGAAGATTACAAGAAAAATAATAAAAGTAAGAAAACCTAAAAAAAGAAAACTAGAGATTGCTAGGTTTTCAGTCTAAATCTCCCTTTTCGTCTTGTAAGCTTCAATGGCTTTTCTCTTCTAAAATAATCTAGGTTTGTAGAAGCCAAAAAGTCCTAATTTATGTCATAAAATATCAAAATTATTTAGCCTCAAAAGCCTAAGAAGAATTTCTTCCAACACTAGTAAATGTTGGACCGGTGCTACGGCCTCAACTTTTAATATTGTTGTTGGATATGAATGATAAATTAAAAGGTGTATGATACAAAATACATAAATCAATAGGTAAGTTGTCGTACATA
Source organism: Adansonia rubrostipa (assembly GCA_038381775.1). NCBI lineage: Eukaryota > Viridiplantae > Streptophyta > Magnoliopsida > Malvales > Malvaceae > Adansonia > Adansonia rubrostipa. The sequence continues at coordinate 6,525,557 of JBBYHM010000025.1, forward strand.
GATACACAATGAAAAATTTCATTACACTATTGATATACGAGGTAAATGAGAAATTGCTCCAATTGTCCACACATGGATTTGGGCTTGGGCTTGGGCTTAGGTTAAAGGACGAATGTGCCTTATCTATTGGAGCCTATCTGTTGATTAATTATGCCAGCTTGAACAATTTCTAATAATAAACTTTTATGTAATAGTTTTAGGTTTAAATTTTGAATCTAAAATTTGTCTGTCTTTTTTTAGTCTTAATTCTAGTCTTAATTATTAAAACAGTTTTGTTTCATTATTTGAAACTATTTTTTTAATTTTTTGTTAAAAAGAAAACCAAGAAAAATATCAAGAAAAGGACAGGAAGAAATTCTTGGAAAGAGTAAACATATTTTTTTTCCATCCAACTCTGCAACTTTGTGTGCAACTTTGGAAAGAGAAAAACTTTATCATTATTTTAGTTCGTTGTGTTATTGTTTGAGAGTGCTATTAATCGGTAATGAGATCGAGGAAGCCTGAAAGACATATTACAGAATCTGTCAAGCAAGTTTAGGCAGGTGATAAACGTTTTAACGTTAGAGGTTGCACGCTTGATTCAGTCAGATATCATTCTTCATAATTTTTTTGATCAAATTATCTTTTGTGTAATTTCTTTTGTAATATTCTCTTTAATCGAGAGTAGTACTGTTTAACAAGTTATTGTTTTGCAGTAATTTAATTTAGAAAAATTACCAAATCTCCAACAATTTAAAACATTTATTGTTATATTTTAATATACTACTATCTTCAGTTATACTAGTTTTATAATTTTCTTACTACAGTGCTAAATATACTGCGAGGTTTTAGGATAAGATCCTTACCCTAAGGTTATGGTAAGGTTTAACTTGTATTCAATTTTACCGATTGCAATTTTTTTACATAAATTATTTATAATATAACATAAAATTATTATGATTACATAAATACATTATATGTTACATAAAGTTTATAACTAAAAAAAGATAAAATTATAAATAAATATTACAGTTACATAAATTATATTGTAGATTACATAAATCATTATAATTGATAATATAAATTTATATTACATATTTTTATTACAATTATACATATACATTATTTATTTACATAAACTATGATAATATATAATAAAAGTTGTAATACATAAATTTATTATATTTACATAAAACTTTTATGTAATATATAAGTTTATCATCATATGTAATATAAATAAGTATTACATATTTTTCTTACAATCACATATATATTATAATATACATAAATTATGATAAAAGGTAATAAAAATTATAAAACATAAATTTATTATATTTACATAAATATTTTGTAAGTTACATAAATATATTAGCAAAAGTATTAGAAAATAGTATTACATAAAATTTTGAAGTTACATAAATTATATTATCTATTACATAAGTTTATTGTCATATGTGATAAAAATATGTATAATGCATTTTTATTATAGTTACATATATACATCTTATATTATATAAATCATTACACAATATACATGTATATTATATAAACTGTTAAATAACATATAACAGTTTACATACGTATACAACTAAACATTACAAAAATATATAATGTATGTGAATAAAGAATCCTCAAAGGTAATATTTATATGAAATACAGGCATTATCAAATTACATAAAAATATTACCAGATTATATAAATATATTATCATATCTGTAACGTTTGTATGTAAAATATTCATTTACTGAAAATAATTATAATTTTCTCAAAATTTTTTTATTTCATATATAAATACATTATATGTATAGAAAATTAATTGTTGCAGTAATGCTTGAAGTGAATAAATTTTTGTACTTTTTTAGTCTAACAAATTATTTAGGTATATTACTGACAATTATTATTATATTTAGAGAATAATTAATTTTATGTGAAATTCATATTTTTTCTTAGTTGATAAAATTTTAACTAAACATTACATAAATTACATATATATATATATATAACAGTTTACGTAAAGTTAGTGTGTAATTTTTTAAATACATAATGTATGTAAGTCAAGAATCTTCAAAGGTAACGTTTGTATGTAATTTGTTGCATACAAGCATTATCAAATTATATAAAAATATTACCAGATTACATAAATTTATTATCATATCTGTAAAGTATGTATGTAAATATTCTTTTACGGAAAATAACTATAATTTTTTAAAATTTTTTTATTTTATATATAAATACATTATAGGTAAGAAAAATTAACTGTTGCTGTAACGTTTGAAGTGAAAAAATTTTAATACTTTTTTGGTCTAACAAATTATTTGGCTATATTACTATCAATTGTTATTATATTAAGAGAACAATTAATTTTATATGAAATTTATATTTTTTTCTCGGTTGGTAAAATTACAACTAAACATTACATAAATTACATATATATATATATATATAAAACAATTTATGCAATGTTAGTTTGTAATTTTTTAAATACATAATGTATGTGAGTAAAGAATCTTCAAAGATAATGTATGTATGTAATTTGTTACATACAAGTATTATCAAATTACATAAAAATATTACTAGATTACATAAATTTATTATCATATTTGTAATGTATGTATGCAAAAAATTCTTTTACAAAAAATAACTATAATTTTCTCAAAAATTTTTATTTCATATATAAATACATTATACATATGGGAAAAAACATTAATATAGTAATGTTTGAAGTGAAGAAATTTTCATATTTTTTAGTCTAACAAATTATTTGGGTATATTACTATCAATTGTTATTATATTAAAAGAATAATTAATTTTATGTGAAATTCATACTTTTTCTTAGTTGGTAAAATTATAACTAAACATTACATAAATTATATATATATATATATATATTTATATATATAATAGTTTAAGTAATGTTAGTATATAATTTTTTAAATACATAATGTATATAGGTAAAGAATCTTTAAAAGAAATGTTTGTATGTAATTTATTGCATACAAGTATTATTAAATTACATAAAAATATTACCATATTACATAAATTTATTATCATATCTGTAATGTGTGTATGTAAAACATTCTTCTATTGAAAATAAATATCATTTTCTCAAAATTTTTTATTTTATATATAAATACATGATATGTATGGAAAAAAAACATTACTGCAATAATGTTTAAAGTGAAAAATTTTTTATATTTTTTTAGTCTAATAAATTATTGGGGTATATTATTATTAATTTTTATTATATTAATAGAATAATTAATTTTTTGTGAAATTAATGTTACAGTCAGTGTGTATAAAATATATTATTATATGTAGGAAATTATTTGTCGTAGTCATTTTTGAAGTGAAAAATGTTTCCATTTATGTTTAGTTTAATAATTTTTTGTGTATATTGCTAATAATATACTAAATTAGGAAAAAATTAATTTACTAGGCACAATTTAGCATTTTTTAATTAAATATATTATATATGTATAATATTAATTGTATTTGCTATTTTTTAAATATGTTACCATATTTTTTAATATTAATACAATATAAATTTTATAATCATAATTTCACTAGTATTTAAGCACAATCCTTTATTAAATGCTCTGTACCTAGTAGTTATGATCTTACCTAACTATTATAATGACTGTAATAAAGTTCCCAACAACCATTAGTTGTTGGATGGATGATGACTTCAACGTAGTTAACCAATCTCAATAGCATTTGGTTTAAGGTGTTGTTTACTAATGTTCTGCATCAGTGTTGAAATTGGTATTATAGGTATGTGAATTTGAGGTATGAAGATAAAACAAAATTTATGCATGTACTTGAAGATATGCACTATTTTAGTTCTTTTTAATGAGATTTACATGGTATATTTATGATATATTTTTTATTTTTAGGTTCTTGATGGATTCAACAACAAATATCTGTGATGAAGGTAATAATAGTTTTGTCCATTGTGCTCGTGCTGCTACCAAGTTTGAATATGCTAAAATTGTTGACTTCGACGGTATTATTTCTGATAATAAGCCTTTGATTAAATTATGTAGAGAAGATATAATTGGAATGAGTTTTAATTCACTTAATCATGCATGGGGATTTTACAAGGTGCATGCTTTTGGAAAGGTTTTCGGTGTTTGACGTGGAAGCACAAGACTTAACAATACTAGTGTTCTTGTAGGTCAACAATTTGTATATTCAAAAGAAGGGTTTAGGCTTGAGAAAATACAAAAATGCAATCGTGAAAGATGTCTTAAGCTGTTGTCTAGAATCAGATGTAAGGCTAGTGTGTGCATGAACATGAGGGAATCCGAGAACTAGATAATCACATATTGTGAGGAGAATCATAATGATGAGTGTGTAAGTCATCTAAGAAATCTTTCATACGGTCTCATCAAAAAATTAAAGAATTAGATTTAGCTGAAGCAAGGGCTATAAAATCTATTGGCATCCGTACATCACAGATAATGAATTACCTTACTCAACAAGCTGTGGATCTCAAAATATTGGTTTTGTTGCCAGAGACCTATATAATGCATTACATGCTTGTACTCAGGTTGAAATATCGAATGGTGATGCTAATGCTATTTTTGCTTACTTTGAAATTAAAAAAGAATTGGATATTGGATATTATATGAACTATAGCATTGATGATGATAGACAATTGCATAATTTCTTTGGGTGGATGCTACTTCGAGGACTAGTTGCATGCTTTGGAGATGTTATAGCTTTTGACACCTCATATAAGAAGAATGCTTATGATAGGCATTTGATGCCTACAGTTGGTGTCAGTCACCACCATCAGACAATTGTATTTGTTGTTGCCATACTTGCTGATGAGACAACTGATACCTTCAAATAGGTTTTAAGAAGTTTCCTCGAAGCAATGCATAACAAGACTCCTAATTTAGTTGTTACTGATAGGGATAGGGCAATGCAAAGAGTAATTAAAACTATCATTCCTAATGCTTGACACAAGCTTTGTACATGGCATATATCTCGCAGTGCACAGGCAAATATCAGTTATCCGTTATTTGTGCAGGCATTTTGCATATGCATGACTTTATGGTGGACACCGAAGGAACTTGATCATGAGTGGGCTGCAATGGTCAAACAATTTAATATGGAAAAACACCCATGGGTTATCAAAAAGATAGAACTCAAGAGATGTGGGCACAAGCATATATAACAGGTCATTTTTTTGGGACACTACGACCACACAAAGGTGTGAGTCATTGAATGCTTCACTTGGTATATATTTAAAGTCTAAAAAGAATATCTACAATTTTTTTGTTCCATTGATCAAGGGATTAGTAGAATTCAGACCAATGAATTGGAGGCAAATTATTTTAGTACTAGATAATGCCTAAATCTATAACGAAGTTAGATGACATTAAAGGTTATGCAGGTACTGTGTATATAAGGGAATCATTCTTATTTTTCCAAGAAGAGCTTTAGCAGGAAATGTTATATTGTTTTTGAGAACCGATTATAGAAAAGGAATTCATGCGGATCTATTATTTAGGCAAGTATCGGGTACTAAGCCTAAAGGTGGAAGTAGTTTATGATTCAACTGCAAAAACCATTCAATGTTCTTATTGCAAGTTTGAGACAATTGGTGTGCCTTGTAGGCATCAAATTCATGTCACGGAGCTTAAAGATATGTCTCATACTTCAACATCTTTGATTATGAATAGTTGGACTCAAGATGCCGAACTATGTGCCCCATCGTTTCTTAATGTTGATTTTGCACCTGAAATGTTGCAAATGGTGCGATATGCTTCCCTGAGTTCTAGTTGTAATAGAATGTGCTATGTAGCATTAAAAATTACTCAGTCATTTAATAAAGCCAAAAGTGAGATTAATAGATTGACATCTGTAATGGAAAAATTGTGTGAGCTCAATGATTCCATATCTGAGAAATCGAGAAGTGAAAAAATTCAAGATCCTATTACAACACGAAGTAAAAGGAAAACAGCTAGGAAAAGGCAACCATCTTACAAAGTTAGAAAGTGTGGGCATTGTAAACTACAAGGACATACTAAAATTACTTGCCCAAATTTGAAAATTGAAATAAGTAGCAGTGGTCTTAAAAACAGTTGTTATGATACTGAAGAGGAGATGACATCAAACGCATATACAAATTGGACTTTTGATAAGGTCAAATTCAAAAATCCTGATACATCATGAATTAAATATAATAATTATATATTAAGACATTGATGCTAATGATCGAATTGCCTTCTAAAATGCTTTTTCTATGACAAGAAGATGATCTAATTGCATATCAAAACTTTATACCAACAATGATTGTTGATAACAATGGCAATATGCAGGTAATTATCTTGTTCTTTACTACATCCTTATATTTCATTTTAATGCCATAGCATTAGCGATTACGTATGAACAAAATGTGACATTTTTCCTTAAATTTTTAGGGTGACACATTCTCATTCAGCAATCATGAATCCAAACTGAATGAAAGTGTTAAATCAGGAAACATTTTAAACTGGTTTGGATCAACAAGTTAATAAGTTCTAATATCATTGTAATCAGCATTCGCAATAACAGGCACTTTCTAGTTAATCCTTTACAATATATGTTTGCTAAATATTTATATACATATTTATAGTTGGGAGCGTAATGGTACAACTATACTACAACCAAAATGAATTATGTCGTTGCATTACGCTTATACTATATTACATGATTTAACTCTTAAAATCTCAATTTCAGTCTTGACAGCCTATTATGGTATTACCTGTCAAAAAACAAAAGATATACAGATCTACAACAAAAAAAATTATTAGTTTCCAACAACAAGCAAAATGTAATTTATAATGTTCAACAATTCCTTTGAAGTATCACTAGTAACTTACCATTATTGAAACAAAGTCCCAATGTGCAGTCCATCATTGCTATGATCCAAAAACTGACCTTGTTAAAAATTGGATGTCTCCTACTACTATCACATTGCACAAGATGAGAAATCATTACAATTTTATTGTACCATAACCTAATCTTCCAAAAATGAGACAAAAGTAGATTATCAGCTATTTTGACCCCCTCAAAATCAATCATGCACGTTATCAACTCTTATGCGTAATGAAAAGATAACATATATATAATCATGTTAGGATTTTAAGCTATAAACTATTATCCACCATACTTGGAATTGTACAGTTGAACCCAAAATCAACCTAAAACCCAAAGCCTAGCACAGCAATAATCAAAACTTAATCTTTGCAATAGAAAGTAGTGACTGCTTCGTAAGAGGCATACTTTTCTGGAATTTAATGGTAGCGTCACACACCCTTTTCTATAAAGTGTTATCCTCATGGTTTATGATTTTTAAAAGATACAAAAATCTATCCCATTCCCCAAAATGCTACATTGAACATACAATTGCGTTATAGTTTCTAATCAACCTCTGATCTTGGATTATGAAAATTATTCATAAAAAAATAGCTTACCACTTGTGGATAGCTTGTAACATGTAGATGTTCCATGAAAGCAATAACGTACATTCTGCAATCATAGCTGTATGTATTTAATATAGTCTAAAAAAAGTAATCCTTTATTAAACTCAACCAAAACTATACAAAAATATTGATTAATCCATATACCTATTGCTTTGGCATGGAACATTGTTTGGAGATGTAATTTTTAATTGATCAAATGGGACCATTGGACTGCCAACCAATGATGTCATAATAGGATCCTTGAATAATTTTGCACAAAAGGAGATCTGTTTGAAGTGAAGAACAAGAATTTTGTAATAGCTATATTATAAACCAAATCAAGTAAATAACAAAAATTTCTCATTTCCCTATAACATAAATCATTTGTCTTTATAGTTTACCACATGAGTGACATCGGTAACTCTTTTTCTATTGCCTTCGGTGCACAAAAGTGTATCCAATACTTTCATTTCTTTGTCCAACATATTTATCATACAGAAGTACTAATGCTTGTTCATATCATTCGTTGTTATGTAAATCTGTAATTGTTAAAACCAAAATGACATTTGTTACAAATATTAACCTTATTAAATTTATAAATAAGTCTAGGAAAATTTTCTCCACTATATGTCTCATAAATGAAACAATATGTCGGTATAAAAGAATGAATATGAGGTAACTTTATAACAATCATTTAAGGACCTCATGTTAATGAATTATTGCTTAAAAAATTTCATTATCTCCGTGGCTATGCAATATTTTGACAAAAGACAAGTGTGCAAAGAATAAAATAATGTAACACTACTTTTCAAAGCAATTGAAATTAACTTCTAACATTATGAAATCAATATATACCTACACAAAATCTGGCAGGAAAATACTATCTTTTTATAAAAATTGGCATAGCTTTACAATCGTACGCTGTGGTCCAGGCCACAAGGTTCATAATCTAGGAAACATGAATGTAATTCAGCCCAATTACATATTACAAACTAAATGTTAGCATTTAACATTAGAACAATATAGCATACTTACATTTGAAGTCACCCACTCTTTTGGGTGCAACGATTCAAAATCTTCAATAGTTGCAAATGTTGCTCCAAAATGGACAACTTCACTACAATATAAACTCGTAATGCACATAATATCAATAAAGATGAATGTACATAAAACCCAGAATTACAAATAAAGATATTGTTACTTACTTTCTATCGACATCGCTGTTCCAGATGTAATTGCAGAATACATATTCAAGTTCACCAATTTCCCTTGGGACTTTGACAATGGCCTTCTTTGCAAAAGCCTTTAAATATTTATTTAACGCAACAAATGGCATATAGTACTACTAATTAGTAATTAGCATTTTATACTTTCAGTGAATATACCTTAAACCCATAGTAGTCTAATAAATACAATATTATATTATAATATGGAAAACCAAAAAATAAGCATATTACATATAAAGATGATCTCAAGGTCAATTCATATTAAGTCCAAGCATTCAAAAAAGTTACAAAAAAATGAAATTTATGCTCTGTAATTTGAGCATATTATATGTACATACAAGATAAGATTTCAAATGTTGTTGGACCTATGCCGTCTTGCGTAACATTTATGTGAAGATCACAACAATTTCGATCTGGCACGCCTCACTATCGAACTAGCACCTGAGGCAAAAATTGATCTTGACCTAACATTTTTGGTTTTCTTGGGGAATTGACCCTATAATATGTAACGATATTAATCGACAAAAATTAAATACATATCTTAAAATATCTAATAATCATTGATTTAAAAATAAGTAAATATGTGTACCTTCTTTTATCATGGGGCAGGACAATCTGAGCTCGGATGTGTAATAGACATTACATATGGTGTACCAAAATCAACATCTATTTCTTTCCCTTCCACACCAATCTCAATGGGACAATCAAAGTCACCACTAACCTTTTCTAACTTGATGCTTTTCCTACCAACCTTAGACATCATTTTTTTCTCAACAGTTTTTCTTTTTAACTTAATGTCACCTATATTAGTCTCTGGGATCGATCTCTCTAAAACATCATTCATAGAATCCTTAATGGTGTCAACTGTGGAAGTATAACTCATAATGCTTGCATTCATGTGCTTTATGTTTTTAGACATTCTATTAATATTTTCTGTAATACTATTAAATTTGATTCGAGATGATCTACTTTTGATTCCAAACGGCAGATTTTTAATTCCACAAGATTCACCTTGTCTCTAATCTCCTGAAAATTTGTAATAAAATACCTATTTACTAGTGTATAGACGCAATGCATTTTGTTAAGTCCATAAAATTTGAAATAACATTCTTGCCTTTAACTCAACATGCTCCAACTATTTTTTTCTCCTCTGTCGACCTCTTCATGTCATGTTCGTTGACATCAACACCCTACAGGTAATGAATTCCAACACCATTAAATGTGAAAATTCATATAACCCTAATAACCAATTATAAAGTAACAAGAGTTGGATAATAGATGTCACCTTTAATTTCAATGCCTTTCTGAAGTCCTTTAAAGCAGATAATATCTTGCCAACTTCATCTTTTCCCCAATAACTAATGTGAGGAATAGTAGTTGAAGTTGCAGCTTATACACTCTGAACTCTGCACAAATAATCATAAAACTTAATCTACAAAAAATAATTACAATGATTGAATATCAATACTAAACAACTTAAACCGTTAATTATGGTACATGTTGAACTTTAAATCAAGATTACATCAATAGTAAACAACCAATCTTCACTGACCTCTAATAATAACAAGCAACCGATTAAGTATGAAATCGATGATTTCTTTTTTCTTGCATGAAAATTTGTTATCCCAAGAAGAAGCTTTTCATAGATGTGTCTTAGCCCATTTAAGCTTTCCACTGAGACCATCTTCAGTCAAACATGAATAATAATCTAGACTTGGAGCAGTTTCAGTTGTTGGACACAGAAATTATCTAATAATATACAAGAGGACTCTAGATTTTAGCTCTTCAGAATCGGTCTTCAATGCCATCATTTCTTCCTCAACACGGACAAAAGTCAACTTCTTATGGCTTCAAGATTGTACTTCTTACAAAGAGTAAGCCCATCCTCCTTTTCCATTGAACTTGACATGTAGACTCTATCGTTCTGTAAACCAAGTATGGCTTCAACATCCTCTAACAGGAAAGAAATACTATGGCCATCAAATTTAATAGAGTTAGTTGAAACATCAAAGTTCTCAAATAAAAATTGACACAACTCTCTTCTCAAAGTTAAACCTTTTAGTAGTAGTAGAGAACCGAAAGCAGCACTAGATATAACATCTTTTTTTTTTATCCTTTAATTGTTGGAAGACTTTACACAAGTTATACGAGCTACAACATGTCAACACCAAGCCCTACACATAAAGTACTTATTAAATACACATACTAAAATAATGTTATACTTAACTTTTAGATATTATTTCTTTAATATTACATGTTCTTCCTATATATATTACCTTCTTCGCTTTATAACTATCCATTTTCTGTCTTTTCAATTCTTTCATTTCATTTTTATACTGCTATTTTTGAGCAGTCGTTTGCCTTATGAAAGGCTTCTTCTTCTCTGTAGAAAGTATCTTCCATTTAGCTCTTAGCTCTCGACTAGCCTGAAACAAAACCAACTCATTTTCACTCACATTGTCATACATATTATGTTGTTTTAATAACACTATATTACTATTCTTCACAAAAAGAATATGCATATATATGTTTATATGTATAGAAAAGAATAATCAATCATAAGTCTATGTTGCCTAATACTTCTAATTTACAAACAAAAGAATTAAACAAAAATATGCTAATATGATAACCATAAAAAATATTATTACTTACCTCTACTGTCATCTTCGACTTTTTCACCATCTACTTCTAGTTTTCATTGATTGATGCTATATAAAGCAAATAATATAAACAATTAACTCATATTCTTTAAATCTAAAGGACTAACCTACTACATAATATTTTTTATATGGGTGTTGCTATGTTTAACGAGATTATCATAGAACAATTTCTATTATTACTTACTAATAATTCAAAAAGGCACCTTTTAGTTTCTCGACCTTTCTCGTTGTCTTCGTTTTGTTTTGGCCTTCACTCTATTTAACATTGTTTCATTCTCTTCACCAGCTTTGACCATCTCTTTAAAACTATAATAAAATGAAACATGATCAGAGTAGTCCAATGTAACTTTTCTACAGCTAAGAGGTCAAAATTAGGGAACCTTCAAGCATTCAAATATATATTTTTCAGAAATTGAAAAAAAAAATTCAATGAATATCTATTCAAACATATAAATTAAACTAATTCAAAAAATCAGCAACTTCAACTCCATGCATCATCTAAAACAGCTACAATAAAATTTTCAGGAATTCTACTATTTAAACATTTCATAAATAGTAAATGAAAAGCTGATGGACTTCAAAGAGACAACGACAATAAATCAAACTAATTCTTTTTTTATCTAAATCTAGCCCTAAAAAATTAAAAAAGGATAAATGGGTTTGTACCTTTTATGGAGGTTCATTCTTTTGTCCAACTGTTGTAAACTGAGGTCAACATTATTTCAATTTCAGAGCATCGACTAAGGAAGTTGACTATCTCAGGTTAGAGGATTAGGTTAAGGTTTGGGTGTGGCTTTGTTTTTTTTTTTTGGCTTTTTTTTTAATTTGATTTTCAAAGAAGCAAATTGATATAGAAAATGAGACTGCTAAAAAAAATCTAAAATTTCAAGTTCTAAGATAACAATGATAAGATTTCAACTTCGATCATCCAAATCATAAAAAATCACTGAAGAAAATGCAGGAACAATAATAAAAATAAATAAATTCCATTTACCTATGCCCTAGCTAATCCATTCTGGTCTTGCTTGTCATCTTGTTGCTTAAAATGCTTCTACGTAGCTCTAAAGAACTTCTTCAACCAACAATCCAATTTTTTCTAAGATAATCTTGCCAATTGAGAAATAATTTAGGGTTATGATCAATCGAGCAATTGAAGAAGGTATGGAAGGGATGAAGGAGAGGCGGCTGTGAAGAATACCCAAATTTAGGTTTTGATTTCAGAGGCAAAATTGGAAGGGTTTTTGAATTTTAGGGTTTGAAATTCTTTTAACATTAAATATTCTCTTCATGAAACAGATGACCTACTTTACAGATTATTCAATTTATTTTTTAATATTTTCAATGACTTAGATTAAATTTTTTTTCTAACGACTTACTTTAACTTAAATTGAGAGCAAGCATTTTCTAACAGCCTAATGCTAGAATTTTCCAAATATACTTAATTGATGTATGTTCGATATTGTATCTGCTTTAAAAACTGTGATGGATTTCATTATATTTTAATAGTGTTCATATAAATAGTGCCATTACGATGTATTGATTTCATATTATCATCATTCTGCATATAGCTCTTTTACCATCAACGTCGATTTGGTGGTTTTTGATATAATATTGTTTTAAACCGGTGTTTTTGGAATAAGCCATTAATTGGTTTTGTGATTTAATATTTTTTTTCATGTCTTAAATCCATTGGAAATGGTTTTAATTGGGTATGCTGATTTTTTTCATACATATTCATGAATTAGTGATTGAGCTTTTCCTGACGTGCGTTGAATTTCTATATTTTAATACTGTTATTTGGTTTAAATGATCTTGATAATGTTTGTAATTATTATATGTGATTTTTTTGTTTTCTTTATTTTATCATACTCCGTATCAGTCTATGTGGTGAGAAATTTTTTACTTTTAGTTTTGGTACCACGCCTTGTTTGCTTCAATTAATGTTCCGACATTGACTTGTTTAGTATCCATATATTAGATTGACATATATTTTTTAATTTCCAATTTGCCAAATCATTGTTGCTTTAATGCCTGTGTCATTATTTGTCCACCATATGATAATTCACGTTTTGCATGAATATATATATATTTATAATTTTTATGATTATACACACTCCTATAATTTATTAATTGCTTGTAAATCATTCAATTCTAATTTGGTGATTTATTTTATATTTGTGGTTGGACTTAGTATATATTATTAAATTGTGTATCAAATATTTGTTTTTAAAACAAGGGTTTCAAATGTGATTAAGTTGATCCCGTTGTCTTTGCATAACAGATGGCTAAACTAAGCTTTAATAATGCGAATGCACTTGTTGCGCAACTACCTTGTATGCAATGCATGGAGAAAAACCCAAGAAATTTAATGATGTGGAATTCAAAAAGTGGCAACAAAAGATGTATTCTACTAGACAACCCTTAATTTGGTCAAATTTTTAACTAAAGAGGCCCTAGTTCCTGAGGAAAAGGAAACGGATGTTACAACTGTAGCTCAGTTAAAGCATAAAAGTACTTGAACTTTATGTGCAAAAACTACATCCTCAATGGTCTCGACAACTCATTGTCTAATGTGTGTAGTCGAATGAAGATAGAGAAAGAGTTGTGGGAGTCCTTAGACCAAAAATACAAAACTAAAGATGTTGGCACAAAAAAATTTACGATCGATAAATTTTTGGATTTTACAATGGTGGACTCCAAGATTGTGATCAGTCAAGTCTAGGAATTTCAATTGATCCTCAATGAAATCATTATTGAAGGAATGGTGTTAAGCGAGTCATTTCAAGTGGCCATGTTGATTGAGAAACTACCGCAATGATGGAATGATTTTAAGAATTATTTTTTTAGCACAAGCTAAAGGAGATAAGCTTAGAGGCCTAATTGTTCGACTAAGAATTAAAAAAGATAATCAGGGTTTGAAAAATAGGTCATGGCTCAGAATATGAAATTCAAAGCAAATGTCATAGAACATGTGAAAAAGACCAACAAAAGAAAACATGTTGGCTCGGATTCTTCCCATGGGAACAAGGGTGCGATTGTTAAGAAGTTCACATGAACTTGCTTTGTTTGTAACAAGCCCGAACTCCTTGCCAAAGATTATTGTCATAATCAGAATAAGAACAAGAATAAGAAAGCTTAAGCGAACTTAGTTTATGATAATAAGATTAAACTTGTCGTCATGGTGTCAGAAGTGAACTTGGTAAAAAACCTGAAGACGTGGTGGGTTGATATCAGTACCACATGCCATGTATGTTCTAATAGGAAAAGTTTCACCAAGTACAAGGAAGCTATTCTAAATGAGCAATTATTTGTGGGGGAACTCTTCAGTTTGCAAAGTTCTTGCCGTTGGAAATGTGGTGCTGAAGATGACTTATAGAAAACCCAACCTTGAACAATGTTGTTCATGCTCTTAAATCCGTAAGAACTTATTGTCTGGCTCATTGTTAAGCAAAAATAGATTTAGGTTAGTTTTTGAATATGATAAGTTTGTACATTCCAAATCTGGAATGTCTATAGGAAGGTTTTATTTTTAAAATGGGCTTTTTAAGCTTAACACCACGACTAGGGTAACCAAGAACATTAACAAAACGAGCTTTTCTTCTACTTATTTGCTTTAGTCTTCTAATCTATAGCATGAGAGATTGGGTCATGTAAACTATAAGACCTTGCAAAGAATTAGTAATTTGGATCTAATTCCAAAATTTTAAATTGAAAAAAATTACAAGTGCGAGACTTGTGTCGAATCTAAATTTGTAAAGGCTAATTTCTACTTGATTGATAGATAAAGTGAACCTCTAGATTTAATTCACAAAGATATTTGTAATCTAAAATTTGTGCAAACAAAAGATGGTCAAAAGTATTATATTACTTTTATTGATGATAGCACGAGATACCATTACATATATTTGCTACAAAGCAAAGACGAGGCCTTAAAAGCTTTCAAGCTTTTTAAAACCGAGGTTGAAAATCAACTAAGTAAAAAATTTAAAAAGATAAGAAGTGATCGGGGTGGTGAATATGATTTATTATTTAATTAATTTTATGCAGAACATGGAATATCCATAAAACCACTTCTCCTTATTCAGCTCAACAAAACGGTATTGCGGAGCGCAAGAATCGTACATTGAAAGATGTGACGAAAGCTTTGTTGATTAGTTTAGCATTACTTTAGAACTTGTGGGTGGGAAGCCATTTTAATGGCAAATTATATTTTAAATAAAATACCCTACAAAGAAATCGAATAAGATACAATATCATATAATTACATGAAAGTGTTGGGGTGTCTTGCTAAGGTAGCGATTCCTCCACCTAAAAAAGGTCAAAATTGGACTTAAGACTGTAGATTGCATATCTATTGGATATGCAAATAACAATGAGGCTTATCATTTTTTTATGCATAAGTCAAACATTTCTGACATTCACGTTAATACAGTAATTGAATCAAGAAATGCTTTATTTTTTAAGAATGTATTTCCATACAAGGAAACACAAGAAAACAAGCCTACTAAGAGAGCACATGAGGTCTCGAGTAATGATCTACAAATGGATGAAGAGGAACAAGTCAAACCCTAAAAAAGTAAATGGGTTAAAGTATCAACTATGTATCCTTTGAATTTTTAAACGTATATGTTAGAAAATAAACCTCAAACCTTTAAAAAGGCTACGTCATCTTTGGAAATACCATTCTAGAAAGAGGTCATTAAAAATGAAATATAGTCAATCATGCAAAATCATCCATGGGAACTGGTGGATCTTCTTCATGGGCATAAGCCTTCATGATTGAGATGGATATTTAAGAGAGAGATAAGGCAGATGGATATATAGATAAGTATAAAGCTCGACTTGTAATAAAAGGTTACAAGCCAAAAAAAAAAGGCTTGATTACTTTGACACATACTCACTAATTATGAGAATAACATCCATTAGAATGTTAATAGCTACAGCAGCTCTTAACAATCTTGAAATATACTAAATGGATGTTAAGATGACTTTCCTGAATAAAGATTTAGATGAATAAATCTAAATAGAACAACCCGAAGGGTTAAAGGTTTTGGGATAGGAAAAGAAGGTGTACAAGTTTGTTAAATCATAACATGGCTTAAAACAAGCACCAAAACATGACATCAGAAATTTGACAATACTATGTTATCAAATGGGTTTTTATTAATGAATGCGATAAATGTGTATGCAAAAAATACACATGAAGTGTATATCATTGTTTGTCCGTATGTAGATGATATATTGATTATAGGCAGTAATGATGAGATAATTACAGCTACCAAAG
Source organism: Adansonia rubrostipa (assembly GCA_038381775.1). Classification (NCBI taxonomy): domain Eukaryota; kingdom Viridiplantae; phylum Streptophyta; class Magnoliopsida; order Malvales; family Malvaceae; genus Adansonia; species Adansonia rubrostipa. Next base: position 6,542,160 of record JBBYHM010000025.1, read on the forward strand.
CATGGTTGACTAGTAAATTTGACATGAAAGATATGGGTTTAACGGACGTGATTTTAGGAATTAAAATTTCTAAATCACAAGATAGATTGGTATAGACGTAGGATCATTAAATGAATAAGATCCTTAAGTAATTCAATATGAATAACACTAATGTGGCTAAAACACTCATAGATGTTATTATACATCTAACGAAGAACATTGGTGACGTGATATCTCAGGTAGAATATTCAAGAATAATTAGTAGTCTAATGTATCTTATGAACTGCACAAGGCTAGACAAAGCCTTCTCAGTTAATAAATTAAGTAGATTTATAAATAATCCTGGACAAGATTACTGAAAGGCCATTGTGAGGGTACTCAGATTTTTTAGATATATTTCAAATTTTCTACTGCACTTTACTAGATATCCAACTATGCTTGAAGGATAAAGTGATGCAAATTGGATATAGAATACTATAGACTCGAAATCTATTAGCGAATATGTCTTTACTATCAGAAGAGCTACAATATCATGGAAAAATTTTAAGCAAATATGTATAGCAAGATCGATAATGGAATCTAAATTCATAGTTTTAGATAAAGCTCGAGAAGAAGTGGAATGGCTTTGGAACTTTTTAAAAGATATTCCAAGTCAGCTAAAACCTATGCTAGCAATATGTATACATTGCAATCTACAATGGATAGGGCACAAAATACTTTGTATAATGATAGGTCTTGATACATTGATACATTCATCAAACACACAATATCGTAAGGCAGTTGCTCTCAAATGAAATTATCTATATTGATTATGTGAAATCAAAAGCTAACATCACAGATCGCTTACAAAAGGTTTAACGAGAGCAAGTTCTTAAATCGTCAAGGGGAATGGGACTTAAGCTTATAAATAAAAAATTGGTTAATGGAAACCCTACCTAGTGGACTAGAGATCCCAAGATCTAGGTTCAAAGGGACAACTAAATTATGCTAAATTAGTGAAATCGCTAAAAGAGTTAAACACTCTTGCCTATTCCTATGATGAATCAATGCTGCCAACAAAAAAGTTAGGTTAAGTTATGTTTTTAATGATTATTATAGCTTGACAAGATCAAATGGGGAATAGCAGGATACTCTTAATAAGAAATCACCTATGTGAGTGTGAAACGTGGCCATTTTTATGAGAACTGATAAGGATAAATTCTTTAGAGCGCTCTCTGTCTGGGTTTACATAAAAAGCTGAATAGTTCAAGATATCAAGTTCACTAGTTAGCCGAGTAATTCTGATAGTTGTCATTATGGAAGGTTGAAGGCCAAAAGTTACCAATCTAGATGCAATAACTCCTCAAAGGTATTCTCTTTCATTCTGAGTCAGTTTGTCATTTTCATCAGACAATTTCGATTCACGTGGGAGATTGCTGGATATCAATGATAAATTAAAGGGTTTATTATACGAAATACGTATACCAATACATAGGTTATCATACATAGATACATGATGTAAAATTACATTACACAATTAATATCCAAAGTGAATAAGAAATTACTCTCATTGTATACACATCGATTTGGGCTTGGGTTTGGGCTTGGGTTAAAGGTTGAGTAGACCTTCTATTTAAAGCCCAGTCCATTGATTAATTGTGCCAACCCAAACAATTGTCTGATAATAAACATTTTCTGTAATAGTTTCAGGTTTAAATTTTAGATTTAAAATTTATCTTCCAGTTTTCTAGTTTTAATTATGTTCTTAATTATTAGAACGATTTTCTTTCATTATTTGTTGAAACATTGCTTTTATGGCATCCAGTCACATTGCCTAAAACTGTTGTTTTAATTTTGGTTAAAAAGAAAACCAAGAAAAATCCCAAGGAAAAGATGGGAAGAAATTCTTGGAAAGAGTAAAAGTCTTTTTTTTTCACCCAACTTTACAACTTTACAACTTTACGTGCTATGTTATCTTCGAGAGAGAAAAATTGTATCATTTTTTTTGTTTATTGTATTACCGTTTGATTGTGTTACCAATCGTTAATGAGATTGATAAGGTCTGAAAGATGTATAGTAGAATATATCGATCATGTTTGAACAAGTGATAAACATTTTAAGGTCAAAAATTATAAACTTTGACTCGATCATATATCATTCTTTGTAATTTCTACAGCTGCAGCGTTGGCTGGGTTGCTTTTGCAGCACAATGCTGTCATCTTTTCGCTCGCATCCTGGAGCTCCTTATCATTGTGCACCTTAAAAAAAAACATTAAATTACTACCCAAACATCCTCATAAAAGAAATAAAGAAACTAAACTAAGAACAAGCTAAAAACAAATAATTTCGAATTAAAATTTAAAGATTTAACTAATTTTTGTGTAGAAAATGTGTATAAATAACGCTATTGCATTAAGTTATCAAATTATATGACCAAGGTGCGCGAGAGGTAAATAAACAAAATGACATCATAAAAATGTTTGAATTGGCTTAATAGTCTGATTGGTCAAATTAGGATTTATTCAGACTGGCTGTAAAAATGACTATGAAAAATAACAGTGACGTAAAATTAAATGCCGTAATGATAAGATTAAAATAAAAAATAAAATATCTATTTTGATAACAAATCAATATGGTAGTGAAGTGAGAATAAAAATAATCATTAAGAATATTAATCTCAGAATGTATTGATAAATTTTGAATTTATATTTTAATAATTTTTAATTTTTAATTTTTAACAAATATTATTTTATATATTTATTTTATATAACTATATAAATTTATATTATTTATTAAATGAATAAATATTTTGAAATCCTTTACGTAAAAAGTTAAAAAGTAAAAAATAAAATTACTTAGATAAAAAAATAAGTAATTTCAAATTTTTTGAATAAAAATTAATAAAATGAGAAAAAATTATTGGAAAAATGGTAAAGGGAGAAATCCCACCGCAAGGTCCAAGTCTCAACCAGACCCTGCTCCCTCTAGTTACTTATTGTAGGGACGGTAGAGTAATTACACTGTGGGTTGCAATCTTAATGCAATGCTTGCTCTTAATCTCCCTCGGATTTCACGCATTAAGGTGCAGCACAATCCATATGAAAGCATCTTGAGTTAGTTCTCTAATTGAACCGTTTGTGCGTTGATCTAAAAAAGCTGTATTCATCTGTTGGATTCGTGAAAAGAATAATGATGCATTGAGTTTTATGTTAACTCTAATCAATTGAATATGTTTTTAAAATAATTTAAAATCATTGTTAATTAATTTTCTCATACTAATTATTTATTCGTTAATTATTTTCACTAAAACTTTATTTATTTAAAAAAATAAAAATAAAAATAGCAATACATTTTGAAAAATAAAAAAATTTAATAAACTTAGCTTTTATAAATTTTTAAATATTATATATAATTTATTATATCATAATTTTTATTTTATACAATTACACAAATGTTTACATAGTTTATAAATATATTCATAATATTTTAAATAATTTAGACTAAGATCCAAAGTTAAAAAATTAGACCAAAGGTCAAATTGGTTGTTTCTCCGATTTTTAATTCAATAGGTTCAATCGATTGGACCAACTAAGTTGATCAACAATTTTTTTAAAATGTTTTTGAAGTTAATGATAAATAAATATTAAATATAATTAATAATTATTAAAAATATTAATTTAATTTAATAGTATGGTATTTAATATAAAATTAAAAGGTTAAATATTCAAATTTACATCAATTATAAATAAAATTTTAAAAAATATATAAAATCAATTTTTAAATATTTTATCTAAATTTTTTTAATATTTTTAACTGTTAAACCTCTTCTCTGCCAAGTCAAAGTGTCACTTATTTAATATACTACAACAATATATTATACCAAAAAATTTATTAATTTTTAATTCAACCAATTTAATCTTAAAATTGAGACCTTATACGGCTCATATTAATATCCAGAACGTTAATAACCCTAAAACGACTCGTACAAATTTCCAGAACTTGTAATAACTATGACCATGATTGATAGGGTTGAATATGAAATCCCGCTTTGGGAAAAGCATGCATGGAATGTGCGGTAGCCAGCATGGTCCTTCACGTAATTGTAGCCTCCCTTACCATGGTTACTGGTGTAGTTTTTAAAGTTAAAAAGATATTTTTTTATTGTAAATATAATATTAAATAATTTTAATTTTTAAGTTTAAAATTATAATTTTAAAATTTAAACCAAAAAATTAAAAAAATAATTTTTTTACAGTTTAAAAATTAACTTTTAGATAAAATAACTTTATTATCTTTATATTTTTAAATTTTTATAATTTTAAATTTTTTGAATATTTTAACTTGTTAAAACATTTTTTCACTGTAATACCCCACACTTAAAAAAAAAAATTTAAACCATATTTCTTTATCATACTTTTTAAACACTTTTTTTTACTCAATTTTTTTTTAATTTAAACTTTTTTCACAACAACAATAAACTAAGCCTACGATGATGGTTGGAATTTTCAGTGGTCACAAATAACATTGATTAACCAAGTCAGAGATGTGGGACATTGCGAAGCATGTGGCTTACAAAAAGAGATAGCTGCTTGACATGCCACACACGATGTGACTCTGATTTTTTTTTTGGCTGGATCTGGACCTGGATCTGGATCTGTATCAGGATCAAGAATAAAAGACAGATGATATCATGTTCTAAGTAATGAATCATTTTTATATTAAGAAACGGGCATTTGATTAAAAAAGCTAGATTAGATGGATCAATTCGATCCGTTAAATCAAAAATTAGTGATACACTTAATTTAATAATTATATTAAAATTGATTATTTATAAAACCGAAAAAAATGATTCAATAGAGTAAAAACAAATAAAAGAAACTCTAATTAAATTAATAAAAAATAGTTATATATATATTTTTAAAATTTTATTTGTAATTAATGAAATTTAAATTAATTTTTTAATTTTTATATGAAAGATCATACAATTAACACATATTTTTGTTAAATATTAACTATATTTAATAATTATTTAAAATTAAATTTTGTGTTTAAAAAATAAAAAAATTTAAAAAATTTAATAAATCAATCGATTCAATTGATTGAGTAAAAAATTAAAGGTTTTGATCAGTTTGACCACTGGTCTCATTTGTTTTTACTTTAATCTTTAAAATGGGTAAAAAAATTTCAGCACACGTATGCACTGGTAAAATGGGCTCGCTGAGACCGCCTGCTACCTTACAGAGTTGGGCAAAAATTGGCGTTGTATTGCCTTCACGCATTAAGGCTACCATCATTCGTATACATAAGTGATAAAATGAGCTTAAATTTAAAATTTTATTTTAAAAAATTTAAATTTGAATTTAAATTAAATCTGATTTGATCAAAAAGTTAATAACTCAAATTTAAAAAAATTCAAACTCGAATAGCTCAAACCCGAAATAGCCTGAACCCGAAATGATCCGAACCCGAAAAAACTTGAATCCGAGCCCGACTTAAACCTAAACTCGAACTCGAATTTAATACTAAAAATAAATATGAAAAAATTATAATTAAATAATTTTTTATAAATTAAAAACTTTAATAATAAATTTTATTTTAATATTCTTTTAATAGTTTAATTAAATATTAAAAACATAATTTATATTCTAAATATGATTAAACTTGCTCATGGGTTGGGTTGGGCCCTGATCTAAATTTTTTTAAAATCTCAATCCCAAGTCCTTATGTAACGTGCCCAGACTTGTCTATTTAAGCCAGAATTATTATTTATCACATTAAAGAATAATTAAATTTAAATAAAATATATTAATTTAAAATCACTGTTTCGAGTCGGATCAGGCTTGTCTAATATAAAAATATGAGAAGCTGATCCAGACCCAATTGAATAGGTCTATATATAATAAAATATTAATTGATCAAAAAATAAATCATATCATGAGCTTTGAAAAATATTATTAATAAAGTATATCATTCATTTATCACATTTTCTTTAATTTTATTAGTTAAACTCATTAAATATTGAGAGTT
>JBBYHM010000025.1:6548244-6614463 GCA_038381775.1 Adansonia rubrostipa
TTAATACCATATATAACTTAATTAAATATAAAAAATTTAATTTATATTTTATATATGATTAAACCTGCTCATGGGTCAGGTCGAGCTACGGCCCAAATATTTTTAAAATCGCAAGCCTAGGCTCTTATTTAACATGTCCAAATCTACCCATTTAAGCTAGAATTACTTTTCATCACATTAAAGATGTATTGTTTATGAATATTTATATATTTTATAATTAAATTTAAATAAAATATAGATTATTTTAATTTAAAATCACTGTTCCAACTAGGCAGAGCTGCTCTAAAACTAAAACATGATAACCAAAGCCCAAGCCCAATAGGGTTAGGTGGGTAGCCCGGCACTTGAGCAGGTCTGTATGTAATAAAATAATAATTTATTAAAAAGTATATCATATTATGAGCTTTAAAAATGTTGTCAATAAATTATATTATTGATTTATCATATTTTTTAATTTAATTAGTTAAAGTCATTAACTATTGAGAGTTTATGTATATTAGCTGTAAAATTTTAAATATTATTATTATTATTTCAAGTAATGATAATTAGAATCTGATAATTGTATAATAAAATAATAAGATAAATTAAAAAATATGAAAGCCATATTAGATAATACCATATAAAAAATAAATTAAATATTAAATATTGAATATTAATACTATATATAATTTAATTAAATATTAAAAATTTAATTTATATTTTGTATATGATTAAACCTACTTATGGGTTGGGCCAGTCACTGTTTGAATTTTTTAAAATCCCAAGCGCAGGCCCTTATTTAATGTACCTAAACCTGCTTGTTCAAGCTAGAATTATTGTTCATCACATTAAAAAATTTTTTATTAATATTTATATATTTTATAATTAAAATTAAATTAAATATATTTTATTTTAATTTAAAATAACTGTTCCGAGTCAGATTGGACTAGTCTGAAACCAAAATATGAAAACCCAAGCTCAGGCCCAATTGGGCCAAGTGGATAGCTCGATCCTTGAGTAGGTCTATCCATGATAAAATAATAATTTATCAAAAAAATTATATCATGAGCTTTGAAAGCATTGTCAATAAAGTATATCATTAATTTATTATTTTTTAATTTAATTAGTTAAACTCATTAAATATTGAGAGTTTATGCATGCTAGTAGTAAAATTTTCAATACTTCTATGAATAATAATAATAATAATAATAATAATAATAATATTATTATTATTATTATTATTATTATTATTATTTCAAGTAATGATAATTAGAGTCTGATAATAATATAACAAAGTAATAAGGTAAATTAAAAAATATTAAAGCCACAATAGATAATACCATATCAAAAATAAAAAAAATCACATGTTAAACTAGCAACTAGACCTGCACAGGAGCCAAACTACTTGTCCATAGGCCAGATAGCTTACCCAACACAATAGGCCCGGCACGACCAAGCCGAGGTCTTAGATTTTATGATTCAAATATGCACGACCTGAAACAGTATTTTTTAAATAAAATAATATATTTTATTTAAATTTTATTATAAAATATTAAATATTACTATGAAAATAACATTTTAATATTATGAACAATAATTTATACTTTAATGGGTTGGCCAGGACACATTTGGCCTGAGCTTAGAATTTAAAATTTTTTCAAGCCATGGATAGGCCCATAAAACCGAACTAAGATTTTTTTCAAAATTTCGTAAAAGTGATTACATTTAACACAATAAAAAATAATATAAAATATACTCAAACTCGAACCCGACCTGAACTTAAACCCAAACTCGAATTGGCTCGAACGCGAATAGACTCGAACCCGAATTGGCCCAAACTCGAATTAGCCCAAACCCAAATTGACCTAGACCTAAAAGAACTTGAACCTGAATCAGCCCGAACTCGAAAAAACCTGAACCCAAAATAACATATCCCGAACCCGCCTAATTGCCACCTCTAGACAACAGCAAGCCTACAACTAAATAAAAAGTTTGAAACCCTAAGCTGAAACCTTGATTTTGCATACCCTTTGGTAAACCTTCACCCAAAACTTTAACAATCCCCTACCACCTCGACTCATCAGTCGTCGATCCACTTAGTCTCGATCTATAGCCGCTTAGTCGCCCATCTCTTCTCCTCGATCTTCAATTCCTCTTTTAGCTACCTCAGTGTCTCTTACTTGGTTGGAAAATTTTTGTAATTTTGTTTGAAGTGAGGTATCAATTGACCCATGTTGCAACTTATGAATATTTCAGGATAGGATAACCGATCACCATCATCTATAATTTTTTATGTTTTTTTTTTGCAAATTTTTCAATAATTTTTGTACCTTTTTTAGTTTTTTTACTCTGTTTTGTATTTTGGTTTTTTTTTTTAATTTCTGGATGCCACCAATTTGTTCGTAAATAAGTGAATTTACAATTAGAATATATACCAAGAATTTACTTTAAAAAAATGTTAACAAAAATATGAAAAGAGTACTGAAAAAGAGCAAAAGATTTTTATCCATCAAAACTTAGAAGTTTCTTGCTAATTGTATAATTAGAAAGAAAGAAAATGTTTATCTGAGCATCAGTTAAAAGCATTAGAATCTTGATAGTGCCAGTACTTGAGTTGTAGGGTGGTCTTTCATTTTTATGTCATTGTTGTACAGTTATTTGTTGGCTCTTTTTAGTTTGAATATTAAGAGACTGCAAGTGAAACCTTTGGTGAGCTTTTTTTCACCTAAGGTTTTAACTTAAGAACTGAAAATCCTAAAATTATTGGATAATTATTTCATTAAAAAATTAAAATATCTGAAATCACTTGGTTTGATATTTCTATCTGTGATGAAGAAAACTTGGTATCAGGTTCTGATTGTTTTAACTTTTATTTTTCCAAGATGGTTTTTTCCTAATTATAGATTGATTTTCAACATTAAAAATCATAAATTAATATATATATAATCTTTTAAGAATATTGTTATTTAGCAATTATTAATTAGTAATTTATTTTTTTCTTGAAGATGTCAAATGAAATTGAAATGAATAGTGCCGACTCTATAGTCGATGATGCAAAAACAGCTAATCTCCCTTAAGTAGAGACACATGGTGAAGCAAAAAACTGGAGTTGCCTTAAAGTGAAAAGGAAATGACCTAACTCAAGGTCGGAGGTATGGGACCATATTACCAAATTTACTGATAGGAAGGTGATATCAAAGCTAAATGTAATTACTGTAATAGAAAATTCTATGTTCGTCTCTAAAGAAATGGGACCAATATATTAAAAAATCACATGACTTCTTATGTCAAAATTTCCTTTGCATAGTGGTGATCCTACCCAAACAGAACTAGTTTTGCAATCATTAGACGGCTCTTTAAATATTTTGAAATTTGATTAGGATGCTATTAGGAGAAATATGTCTGCGATGATTTATTGTTGATGGGTTGCCTTTTAAATTTATAGAAGGGAAAGGATGTATACCTTGCATGGCACTTGCATGTCCTAGATTTCATGTGCCTTTTAGATGGACTATTGCTAAGGATGTTTACCAACATTATATAAATGAAAATTTTAAGTTAAGGCAACTATTGAAATCATTTAGCATAAGAGTATCTCTTACCACCGACATATGGACATCATTGCAAAGAATTAATTATATGTGTCTTACAGCTTATTATGTAAATAATGGTTGGAAGCTAAATAAGAGGGTATTGAACTTTTGTCCATTTTCTACTCACAAAAGTGAGGCCATTGGCAAGACAATTGAGAAGTATTTGAGGGATTGGGGGATTGATAAGGTTTTTACCATTACAGTTGATAATGCTAGTTCTAATGATGTTGGTATCTCATACTTAAGGTAGAAATTTAATTATGTATGAAGTAGTGTTGTGGAAGGCAAATATTTTCATTTAAGATGCATTGCTCATTTTGTTAATCTTATTGTCATTGATGGATTAAAGGAAATGAGTGATTCAATGGCTCGTGTTAGAGGGGTAGTAAGATATATTAGACAATCTCCTTCTAGGTTAACCAAGTTTAAAGAGTGTGCTGCAAATGAACAAATTAAAAGTAATAGCTTGTTGTGTCTAGATGTTAGCACTAGATGGAATTCTACTCGATGTTAAAACAAGCTTAAAAATTTGAAAAAGTTTTTGAGGCTTTTGATTATGTTGATCCTCATTACAAGAGTGAGCTTTTGATGGGAGATAAGGTGCCAGATCAAAAAATTGGGCATGTGTTAGGAGGTTATGTACTTTCTTAAAAAAGTTTTACAACCTCACAGCCAAAGTTTCAGGGTGTTCTTATATTACCTCCAACAACTTTTTTAATTATATTTGTAGTGTTTATGCTACTTCAAAAGATTAGCAATTAAATCCTAATGTTAAGTTGAAGTTAATGGCTAAAAGGATGAAAGATAAATATAATAAATATTCAGGGAATGTAGAGAAAATAAATATGTTGCTTTATATTGCTTTTGTTCTTGATCCTAGGAAGAAACTTGCATTTGTGGAATTTTGCTTCATTAAAAAGTATTCTTGTGACCAAACTCTAGTAATGATGAAGAAATTACGAGAAGCATTAATTGAGTTGTTTCATGAATATAAAGCAATTTCAAGCCCTCAACATGAACAAGTTGGAGAAAATAGCCAATCAAGCAATGTTATAGAATCCATCGATGTCCTTGAGAGGGGTTTTAACCAATAAATGAGTTTGAGAAGTATCAACTTCAAAGTAGGAGAAAAAAAAACAAAATAAAATTGGATAAATATTTGAATGAGGCCCTTGATGATATTCTTAAGGGAAAGAAATTTGATGTTCTTCTTTGGTGGAAACTTAAATCATAGCTTTCTTATTCTTTCCTAGATAGCTCATGACATATTAGTGATTCCAATATCCAAAGTCACTTTTGAATCTGCTTTTAGTATCGGTGGTCGCGTACTTGATGCATATAGGAATTCTTTTACTCCTAAGCTTGTGCAATATATGTGCTCAATATTGGTTACGTGAATCTCTACATTTCGTTCCGAATGCCTTTTAGGAAAAAGTGACAGAGATTGACAAATTTGATAGTGGTAATTATTTTATTTACATGTAATACATTTTTTTTGTAAGTTTGTTTCTTTAAATTATTTATTTATTTATTTATTTAAAGCTTAGTTTCCAATTTGTTGTCTATGTTATGAATTTAGTTTTAGATTTGTCCAAGTTTGGATTGGATTTTGTTGATTGATTAATGAAAAATTAAATTGTTAAAGATATGGTTTCATTTTTTATTTTTAATCGATAATTTATTGTTAGAATAGATCAATACATCATATTCTAATAAACAAACTTTTTAATCTAGTGTTTCAAAATTGTTGGTGTTGCAGTTATAACTGCTAACTATTGTTGGTGTTGCCATTGTTGTGTTGTTTGCTATTAGTGCCACTACTATGCTATTTGTTGTTGGTGTTGCAGTTGCTGCTGCTATTTGTTATTGGTGTTGCATTGTTGTGTTATTTGCTGTTGGTACCGTTATTGTGCTGTTTGTTGTTGGTGTTGTCGTCGCTGCTGTTTGCTGTTTCTATTGCTATTGCTATTTGTTGTTCACTATTGCTGTATGGTTCTTTGCTATTGATATTACTTGCTATTATAATATTATGAATATTGGTTTCTTTGTTAAGTTGTTGCTACTAGCATTATGTATTTGTTTCTAAGTTTGCATTATGGATTTGTTTTTAAATTTAAGCTTTTAAGTTTGTTGTTTTAAATATTTTTAAATTAATCTTTTAAGTTTGTAGGATTTGTTGCTCTTAATGCTATTATTGCAAGCATGAAAATGTATTATCTGAAACCAAAATAACTAACCAAACTGAACATATTCTTTGTTAATTCGGTTAAATCAATTAAAAGTCTTTATGTCGATCAATTTGGTTAGCTATAGAGAAAGCGTTGATTAGTTCAGTTTTCGATTTTCTAAACCCAAACCGATCAAATATTCACCCTTATAGATTCATTTTGCCACCTCTACAATAAATCCAAATCAAATAATGTTCAAATGAGGTGAATAAAAGTGCAGAAATACTCTCGATCAATTGTGAAATAGGTTCGTATCCAAAGTTGATTTCAATCTGACCGAATTTTCACATAAACCTTGAATCATACTAAACAAAATTAAATATATATTAAGGGCTTTTTTATTAAAATAATATAAAAATTTTTATTTATGAAAATAGAACATTTTCAGATTATTTATCGAAATAGGCCAATTTTAAAAAACTATTAAAAAATCATCATTTCAAATGATGATTTCCCAACATAAAAAAAATTATACATTTTCTCAACATCTAAGTGAAAAATCGTCATTTGATAAGGCGATTTCTCAACTTCTATTTTTTCTTTCTAAATTGTTGGGAAATAGGAACTTCATTTGCCGATTTCCCAATGCACCTAACGTATATACATATAATTATAGAAATTTTTTAAAAATTTTTAAAAAAAAAATAAAATAATAATTATTAAAAAAGAGCAAAATCAAAAAAATAATTATAAAGAAAGAAATAATACTTATTAAAATTATTAATAAAAATTATAATTACTATTTTACTTTTAATTTTATTATTTTCTTTACTGTTGCTCTTCTCTACGTTCTTAATCGAACCAACCCTTCTCATATATAAAAAAAAAATATAAATTATATATAAATATATAAATTAAAATAGTATTTATAAATAATAAAATATTAAAAATTATTTTTATTAATCTTAAGTTAATATTTTAAAACTAATAAAAAATAAAAATATTTTATATTAAATCCTGATTTATCATTTACAAATAATAAAAATAAAAATCTTGAATTATATTTTATATTAAATCTTGAATTACTATTTAAAAATAATTTAATAAAAAAATGTTTTATATTTTGGTGCTTAATTGGCCAATTTCTCAATTCATGTGAAAAAAAAAAGATATTTCATTAGTCGATTTCTCAATCGATACAAAAAAAAATTATAAAATAATTTGCATGAAAAAAATTTGAGAAATCAACACACTAGAAAATTTTCTAAAAATATTTTATATTATATATAATATATTAATTCAAAATTTAATATAAAATAATTTTTAATTTTTATTATTTTTAAATAATAATTTAAGATTTAATATAAAATATTTTTTATTTTTATTAGTTTGAAATAGTAATTCAAGATTTAATATAAAATATAGTTCACGATTTTTATTTTTTATTATTTGTAAATGATAAATCATGATTTAATATAAAATATTTTTATTTATTAATTTTTAAATATTAAATCAAGATTAATAAAAATAATTTTTAATATTTTATTATTTGTAAATACTATTTTAATATAATATATATTTTTTTATTTATACAGGAAGAGTCGATTTCATTAAGAATATAGAGAAGAGCAATCACAAAACAAAGAATAAAATTAGAGATAAAATGATAATTAAAATTTTTATTAATAATTTTCATAATTATTATTTTTTTATAATTATTTTTTTAATTTTGCTCTTTTTTAATAATTATTAATTTACTTCTTTATTTTGAAATTGTTCAAAAATTTATATAAGCCGACCCATTTCTCAATATAAGTATTTCTACATTTTTCTAATCAAATAACAATTTCTCACTTTTGATGTTAAAAAATTATTTGATTTGATAATTTTTTAATTAATTTTTATAATTTTTTTATATTAAAAAATCAGCATTTGAAATAACGATTTCTCAATAACTTCTTAAATTTGACCAATTTCGATAAATAATCTGAAAACTACTTATTTCGATAAATAAAAAAATTTTGTATATTATTCTAATAAAAAAGCCTCTATTAAGAATAATAAACTATCATATTAAAAAAAAAAAAAAAACCAGCTGTGTAAATGACGGTATTTAGTTGACATATTTCAATAAGTCCAACCTGAAAATTAAAATTGCTAATAGTTTTTTCCTTTTTTTTTTTTTTTTGTTTTACCCTTTTCAATGTATATTTCCATAACAATATTGTAAAATTCAAGGATACAATTTTTAGTTTGGAAGAAAAATACAGAATCCAAATCCAAATCCAAAAAACTAGCACTAATTTGAAACAAAAACCATGGAATATTTTAAAGCTCTCAGCCAAGCTTGCCAAACGCAGGTGTTGCATCTCCTCTTAGAAAGAAAGGGAATAATATATATATATACACACACACACACACACACATACAAAACTAGCATGACCAGAGGGATGAAAGAGTTTTCCCTTTTTGGCAAGTCATGACATGTTGTAATGCAAGCTCGTTTACCCGTTTTTCCACATCTTCCAAGGGTTGGCAAGCATCCACAATCTGCAATAAACACAGCAAGGGCAACATCTTCATCCACTCCCATTATCAGGCAAATATAACTGAAAGAAAGAACAAACTTTTTAATAGACCGAGGCAACAGAGGAGTCTAACATTCTAGGATAGTCCATCCATGAGTGACTTGATTTTGGTTGTGGTTGGAGAATAACTATTATACATAAGTGTGTGCATATATATATATATATATATATATATATATATATACACACACACACACACACAGAGACACAAATACATGCATACACATATATTTAACTCTGTGTGTGCGCGCGTTCATGCGTGTGCAAGAGAATTTAATCTTATCATCTAAGACCAAAAATTTTAGCAATAAAAAGGAAAATTAGAGAGAAATGAAAGGATCACACAGTAATAATCACAAACAGGCAGCAATAAAATGGAGGGAAGTTGTTTGAGTACACAATCTCAAGCTGTTTTACATGTACTATCATAAAGTATCGTATGTAATATTTAATCGCTTTTGAGATTAAATTTTATACATATAGAAAATCACGAACGATGATTCAGGCCATGCTTCTCGTTATTACAAAAAAGCATAAGATGAAACAAACTATTACCTTCCGTGAAGAATCTTCAAGGAGCTTATAGTGTTGGGCAACTTTCCTCTGAAACTCGAGCTGTTCATATCTCTCACCACCATAGCCTCCTCTCTCTGCAGCTTTCTGATAATAAGAAACAATATTTAAGTTATATAGGGATGTTATACCAAGGTGCCAAGAACCTCAAAGTTCACAAATCAACAACCAAAGCATGAAGTAAAATGTTAATTACAATATCAATGTCTATGCTAACTCAATCGAACAGAAAAGCATCTTAGCATACATTCTTTTCAGAAGTACAATATGCAATGGAAATACCAGTTACTATGTAAGCTCTATTTTTATTAAACTGATCTGCACATTTAAGATTAGGATAACCAAACTCAAGTGCATTGGCTCATTAACAAAGGTAGCCTGTCTATATGATACTAACCGCAACTGGCTGCTCTCCAAAACTTCTATTGAACTTTTTACCTTGTTTTATTAAAAACCCACCTATCCTCATAGGAATTTACCTTTAAATGACCCTTTGTTAATGAAATAAAGGAGAAATTTTCAATGACATTTTGATTTTTATGACCATGAATTTCCTGGGAAAAGGTTAGGGAAAAATTCGTTTTTCCTTGGGTGGGGAAAGATGCAGTGCTATAAATGCAGGTTGACATATTATATCAATTGAGATCAGCTTTTTTTGAGCAGGTGTAGGTGTGCGCCACAAAAAAGATTGCATAATTAAACAGCGAAATATTCCTGGCCATGAACAAAGGCCAAATGGGAAAGAAAGTTCCCATTTTTTAACAAACTTGGGGGGGGTGGGGGGGGAATGAACCATCAACACCATAATCATTAAACCAAAAAGTTCAAACCAGAGTCAATTGCTTAATGTAATCAATCCACTTGACTAATTTTAACATAAAAAGCAGTTGTCTGCATGACTAACCTCTGGCGGGATGTTGAGATACACGACTAAATCTGGAGCTATTAACCCAATCTCTGGTGCCTGTAAGAAAAGACCTGATTCTGTCATCAATGACCATGCGAGAAAATAACGTAATACTTGTAGCGGTTAGTTTTTTATGCAGCATGCTTTCACCTTACACCATTCACAATCAAGTCCTTTAGCAGATGAGAAAGCTACCCCAGAATAAGAGTAGCGGTCTACCATAAGGGTGATTCCAGCTTTAAGTTTGGTTTCCATCATTAGTCTGCAAACAAATGGTGGGTCTTACTGCTTCATATTATACTGCAACCTTAGTATCAGAAGCATGAATATGCAGATATCCGGTTCATTTAATGCTATTCAAAAATTAGTGGAAGGAATATCCAAGTGGTCCATATGCATAGCGCATAACATGAATTAAATAGACTGACAAATATGCTCATCAAAGTAGTAATGCTGTGCATCAAAAACATTGTATCTTTTACCAAAATATGTCATCTCAGAAGACAAAGATATGAAGTAGAGCCAAGGTGGTGTTGCTAAAAGGATTTTCCTTTCATCAATTTGGATAACAAAAGTTCCAACAAAAAGAACTAAACCAATCAATCAAAAACTTCAAAAAAATGTGAAACCTGTTAAGAAATGCAGTAAGTTGCAGCATATCTAATCAAGATATGATCATTTTGCTTAAAAAATCACTAGAGTAAATAGCACATGTAATTTCCAACTTATACGACAATATGTGATGCAATGCATAAGTCTCAAAACCTACCTCTTCTCCCACCGATTTGCACTGAAAAGAAGATGGATCGTGTGGTCATCCAACTGTGATTTATTAGTAAGATATGCAGATATCATCTGCCCAACACT
This sequence comes from Adansonia rubrostipa, assembly GCA_038381775.1. Lineage (NCBI taxonomy): Eukaryota > Viridiplantae > Streptophyta > Magnoliopsida > Malvales > Malvaceae > Adansonia > Adansonia rubrostipa. The sequence continues at coordinate 6,558,920 of JBBYHM010000025.1, forward strand.
TGTAGTTCTGTCTGGAAATCGCCATAATTCAACTGAATGACCCAAACCCTCCAAACATGAGAGCAGCCTCCCACATTGTGAAGTTTTCCCACTGCGATCCAACCCTTCAAAAACGATCAAGGCACCTCTAGATTCATAGTTGGCATCCAGTGGGGTACAACTATCACTATTTTCCATTCTAATGGACCTAAGTGAAAACTTGTAGGAAAGATTCAATTGCAAATTCAATGACCTCCTCACTGCAAAAGCTCTGAAATTTCTGGAATCCGACAATTTCAAAGTTACAAGATCCGTTTCACAGAGTTTATAAGAAAGTTAAACTATCTACTCAATTATCCAAAATTAAACTTGCGTGGACAAAAATTGACTACAAGAAATAGAAGGAAAATGTCAAAAGTACTTACAAAGCCTTAGAAACTGTAAAACAGCAGGCATGTGTCATCTCTCTACTAATGCTACAAACTGCAATTAAGATAAAAATACAAACAGATTCAAGAATTAAGCAACCTAATCTAAAAGTTCTTTAAGTTTCAATTAAAAAATATATATGTTTGTGCATCAGTGTCAAAATTTGCACAATAATAATAAAAAGGAACAAATATAAATAATTCCAAACAAAAAAGAGAAATGCCTAGATAGACTGCTTGAAGCATAATATTGAACTTTTTCCCCAATTTGTTAATTTTTGTTCAATCATCCCACCTCTCTCTCTCTCTCTCTCTACGTTTTCGTCTTCCAAATGCACCACCACTTTTCCACTTATTTTTTCAATGTTGAAACAAGAATTTCCCCCTTTCTCTGTCTTGACTCCTACGCTTTCTTTCACACTAAAAAAAAAAACTTAATGAACTAACAGATCTCAAAAAAAAAAAAAAAAATCCTCTATTTGCTGAGAACTGTCACTCCATCCCTCCTTTCTTCAAAACAATAATATAAAAATCATATATAAACTATGCCCTTAATACCGATTACTTTAGAAATCCAAACTCTCACCCCAAACCCACTTTTATAGCTTAACCAAAAATCATAACGAAACAGTTGGACAGAATCCCAACATAAAGAAACGATCTCATTCTCAGAAAAAAAAAATAATAATAATAATAAAGAACATTATAATCAATTAACAGTTTACGGGAGAATTTTGACATGAGATTAAGAAAAAGAATTTATTTAAAGAAAAAAAACCAGAAAAGAAACCTGGAAAAGGGTAAGTACCTGAGAGGAAATGCAGCCATTAGAGAGAAAATGAGAGCTTTTCGAGGGACAACTTTGACATTTTCATAAAAAGTGCAACTTTTGCCCGCGCAAGTTAATTTATCAACCTCTAGTAATGAGTCAAAAAGACCAAACTACCCACTTTGACACAGTTTCTCTCTGTTTTTGTCTCCCTTTTTCTTTCTCAGATTTTTTTCCAAGGGTTTCAACAATGGCAAATAACAGCAATAAAGAAGAACCAAGCACTGCTCCAAAGCCCAATCGCTGGTACAATATAGGTTTAGGGTCTTCCTTCAAGGACCGACACCAACCTTCTTCCAAATTCTGCACTTTACGCTGTAAGTACTCATTACCCTCTCTTAATTTTTCTGGGGTTCTGTTTGGTAACCAAGAAAACACTTTCTCGTACTGAGTACCTCTATATTTTTTCTGGGTTCTTCATGGTTTCCGAGAAAACGAAAGAAAAAAAAAAAAGAAAATAGTTTCTCCTGCATTGGTATGTCTGATTTTTTATATATTTGATCTTTTAACATATTAAAACTATTTAGAAAAAAAAAAGGGAATTTTTAATTGAATATCCTAAATGATAATATTATTCGACTTCAATTTAAAAAAAATAAAAATCGAAGAGATTGTTAGAGAAAGAGAGAGAAGGGTAATGATACATGTTGTTTAGGCCAGCTTCATCAGGAGTCTCCACGCAGTCAATAAATTCATCTGGCTCCCTCAATTTCACCCACCATCAGCTGGTATTGCCGGGACCTCTTGCATTTATGTCCAAATAGTATACTTCACTCCACACTACATGCACGGTCTCTTCTTCCTCCTGTCATCCCTTTCGTATTTGGTTGGTATCTTTGGTTATTTTTGCTTGGTAAGTCAGGTTTGGTAGCTTTGGTTCTTGTAGCTCTAAAAAGGTGTTTGGGATTTTGATGTTTGTTGATAAGGTGTAAAGTAGATTTTTTTTTTTGTTTTTCGGTGTTTGTATTAAGGTGGCAGTGTTGATTTAGGTGGAGCTTGCATGATGTTTTGCACTGGTGCAATCGTAGGAGTATATTGTTACGGGTCAAATGTTGGTGGTAAGGCCATATTCTTGTCGGATGTGAAGGGCTTTCTGGGTAGTTGTATATGAGGGCTTCCATCTGTTCGTCTAGATGATAAGCATGGATTAGATCTCGGGGTAAAACATTCTCGAAGGCCTGGAAATTTCACGTTGCTCACAAAGATGCTAAGGACCATATTCATCCGATAATTGTAATAGATTTAGGAGACTTTCAAACTCTTCGCAGCAATCCTCCACTGAATTTACTTGCGCCAGATTCACTACCTCAAACAAAGGATCAGTAAACTTGTTTTCACAAAATTTAGTCCTCCTTTCAGAAGCATAATGGACCCAATTTACCTCAGTCAGCTTCCCTTGATTCTTCATGAAGTGTTGGTGCCATTGTAAGGCCCTACCATCCAAGTGACCTTATCTTTGTCTAGGGTTTGATCTGCTTCAAAGAATTGCTCCATTAGTAACCAGCGCTGAAATCCCCCCTTCCCAACACCCAAAACAAGGGCATTTAATCTTTGAGTACTTTTCTGGATCCTGGGCACTTCCAGAAATTCCACTTGAGGCTTTAAGCAAGAATATGCCATCTTGTTATCCTTTGGAAGATTAACCACAGATTTCTGCTTCAGATCAGAAGAACTCGTTTCCATGAAATTGTTATTATTTTCTCCTCAAGATGGATTATCAATCTTCTGCATCAGTTGTTCAAACATCTTCTTAACTTTGTCTCCCATATTCTCAAGGCTAGTACACGTTTCAGCTCACAAATCCTCCTTAGGCTCATTAGCACTACAGAACTTGCTGTCCATTTTTCCCTGCTCCCTTGTAATCGTGTAGTCACGCCATCAGCCATTGCCTAAATTAATAGCTCTGATACCAATGATATCAGACTGTCTAAAGTACTTTGAATCACATTGCAATCCAGAAACAGAGAAGAAGGAGAAATAGAGAAAGTGAAGAGAGAAAAGGGAGAGAGACAGAGAGAGAGAAATTTCTTACCTTTTTCATTCAAAAAATGTGTCCATACAAGCTGGTAGTACAGCCTATTTCGTAACAAACTTGCTGAGTTACCACTCCTTAATAATCAGCTGCATCCATCTGCTAAGTGACGAGCAAACCAGCTGTTATAGCTTTAATTACATAATACTAATTACTTTCCGTTTAAGCTGGCCTAAACAACATGTATCAGGTAAAAGAGATTTTTTTTTTTTCAGTAGTATGGATCATGAGTTGCTTTTTTCTTTTTTTTTCTTTCATTCTGATTTTAATGTTTGATTAGCAATATAAAGAACTTTGGTTAGCAATAGTTACTTTCAATGGGTAGAACATATATTCTTTTTTCTGTCAGTATTCAGGATAGCAAATCATTGAGTGTTAGGCTTTAATTTTCAATGGTAATAACTTCATATATTCTTTTTCAATCAGTCTCCGGAATTGAAGATCATTGAGTTTTGGGATTATATTTTCGTTCTTCGCAATCCTTTAATAAAACAAATATGAAAAACGTTTAACCAATTGAATTGAATTTTGTTGGTTTTCATCTCCAGCAGTGAATCTCCAAATATGACATGTCAGGTTTGAATATTGAGACTTGCATTTGGTGTTTATAAGAGATTTACTTGCTCCATTAGCTTGGAAGTATGCTTTTAGTAGCCTTCTCTTTTCACAATGTTTGATTGTCGGTCTAGTGTAGTGGCATGTTATAAGATCAACTTCGATTTGATTGAAATATTTATTTCTATCAGTATCAAAATATATGAGAGTGTAGAACTGTAAAACTTACATCTTTTGTTTGGTTCTGTTCCAGATGAATTTAAGCCAGCATCAATTGATAAGAACCAACCAGGATTATTCCACAAGGCCAAGTATAACCGGGTTAAGGTAGAATTTGAAAACAACCAACATGGAAAACCCAAGGTGACATTTGAGGGTGTCAGTGAAGATTACAAGGATAATGATGCAGTTTTATTCTTTGATGGTGAGACCTTTCGGTTGGAGCGGTTGCACCGAGCTGTGAAGCGGTTGAGGCATGTACGCCAGCCTGGTGAATCCACAGCTGCAGCTACCACAGCCATGGCTCCTTCAGCTGGCCCTGCTGCAGAGTCTTATTCACCTCCACTTGGTAAAGGAATGAAGCCTGAGTCTTCCAACAAAGGCCCAGTTCTGCCATTGCCGGTGAGTGTACTTGACTCCTGCAACCTCATGGCATCTTTTGCTATGATTGAAAGCAAAGGACCAAATTTGTCTCTAATCATCGATGAAACTGTGTTTTGACAGCCTGTTACTTAACTGCATTTTACTATTGTTAATAAGATCTAAAGTAATATTAATTTTTCTATTTGTCCTGTTTTCTATGTGATTGTACAGCTTCAGGTTGAACGCATTGACACTGGCGACTTAGAGAGCGGAGGTGAGATTGTGTTTGTTTATAAGATGCTAATATGGTTATGTTACTTAGGACTTCATCATCATGATTTTACTGGTCTATCAGAATTAGGTAGCTGAGCTTTTGTAGATACATTAACCAGTTTGTCTTATAAGAATTTGCTGTTTCTAGTCAATTTGTTATACCATGGCAAACTCTCACTTCACTGCCAATATTTCAGAATCTAGAAAGCAGAACAACTCAGAGTACCCATCTTCAATTCCTAGTCAACTAACTGCATCACCAGATCCCAAAAATTACGAATCCGAAGAACAGGTGGATATAGTCAATGATGACGACGATAATGATGGTTTGGGAACAGATAAGCAAGACAATGCATCTGAAAAGGTTTCCACTGGTATTGGCATCGATATCAACTTACCACATCAAGCTGACATGGACGATGAGATTGCTGATGTAGATTTAAGCGATGATGAAGAACGTAAAGCGGGACGTAATGCAGCAGAAGCACTCAGAGCTCAGGTGAATGCTGAAGGGAAAGAAGAACAAACTTCAAGCTCAAGCAGTAGCAGCGGAAGTGAAAGTAGCGGGAGTGGTAGCGGAAGTGGGAGCGGGAGTGGCAGCAGTAGTAGTGATAGTGAAAGTAGCGATGGCGACTCGGTCATCTCTGTCTAAGTGGTTAGAAATCATGCAGGCTTACTTAGGATCTTCCTGAAACAACCTAGTAGCTGTTTTGAATGGCTTAATTTGGCATTCTTGTTGAATCACTGGTTGGAAAACTGTGGCTCAAAAATTGTTGTGAATATTTACTAGGGAAAAGTTTTCAAGATTTTTTGTTGCTTAGCATTGCCATGAATTACAATTGCTCAAAAACTGACTAGTACAGAGAGATGCTAGTAGTTTTGAGAGAAATTGGTTCAAGAGCCATTTTTTTTGGTTCTTTGGCATTTAGGTTAGGTTTAGATGGAAGTGTTCTAGGGTCTTACCAGGTTGCAATGAAAAAATTTTTTTTTGAATTCTTTGTCTTTTTTAATTTAAGTTTTAATTTGACTCAACTAGACTCGTAGGCTCCGATCATTGTTCAAAAAACTATTAACTTATTTTTATGTTAATAATTATATATTTTATAATTAAATTTAAATAAAAAAAACTATGCATAATGACAACTTGGATCACAAAATAAAATCCGAACCTAACATCTGAACGAGTTTTAGCTTAAACGCTGCTTGTAGCCCAAAAGGCTCGCATTTCATTGCCAAACAAGGCTTAAGAAGCTGATCCTGAGAGCAAAATGGTAATAGCAGTTAAATCCTGAGAGCAAAATGATAATAGCAGTTAAAACATTGTGCAAATCTGTATCTTTCACCTTCTGCTGTAATTAATTATCTTAGCACTTAATTACTGAAGCTGGTGCATATATCATTTGTTGTTAAAAAAAAAAAAAAAAAAACAATGACGGCTGCAGGTAAAGCGGTTGAAAGTAGTCTTAAAATTGAAATCTACTCAATTTATACATGCTACTTGAATTTTTAGCCCTGCCCAAGCGCCACTCAATAATAACTTGTCTTTTTGCAGGAACTAACTTTGTCAACATTAAGAGAAAATGATAAGTTTATATATATATATATATATATATATATATATATACAGAGAGAGAGACACACACACACACTATTGACACAAAAAAAAAAACTAAAACAAAAAAACTAAACGAAACAAAACAAAACGAACATACAGAAATAATCTCAAAAGTCACAATATGCTAATGCTACTGTCATGACTATGCAATAATGCAACCATAATCTGATGCCTTTGATGTCTATATGAGTTCAACTCATTGACACCATAACCCAAATAAAGTAAAATTAACAGGATAAAAGAATTCAGGATAGATAGCTATCATATGCAAAAAATAAGCAGATTTATAGGCATATTGAGCCCCAAAATAAATGTAAATAAGTTATGCTCCTTTTTTTGTTATTTTTGAAATTTTGTTACAATCTTACATAGTCAAAAGCTTAGTGAGAGAAACAACAGTGCAGGCAATAGTTTATGACTGAAATCTCATAAAGGAGTAGCTTCTCTCTTTTCCTGCTCAATGTCTCTTCCCCCATCACTTCCTTGGCCTCCTGCATGTCCATTCTGTAACATTTTATGCTCTGTAGGCAAATTCTTCTTGGCTTTCTTGCTCCCTTCAACTTTCCACAAATCCCACACCCGGGTTTTCGGTGGCGGTGTTGCATCTGCAATAGGAGCAACTAACCCTGGCTTGCCATCATCTATAACTGCATCAACTAAACCATATTCCTTGGCTTCCCAAGGGTTCATGAAATTATCCCGGTCTGTATCTATGTCGATCTGCAAAATAATGGATGTTAAAAATAAGACAATTCAAAAATGGAAACAAAAGCAAAGTGCAAGAAAAATTAGATGATAAAAGAAGGTTCCAAGGCATATCTATAAACATCCAACCTGTGCTTCCGGCTTTCCTGTAACTCTCGATAAAATCTTGTTCAGCTTAACCTTATGGTACACCATTTCGCGTATTCGTATGCTCATCTCGGTTGCCTGGAATCATACAAAACAGTTTATTGTGAATAACAGAAACCACCAGAAATTAACTAGCTACTTGCAATTGTAACCTTCTAATGCAACATCCATCCTAAAGTGAGCCGGACTAATTATGAGTAGACTTCAAGTTAGACTTGTTCTGTTAAGTATAAAATTTCCTTCCAAGCTCCATCTTTTGCCATTTAAAATCTCCACTTTTCCAATGGTTCACATCATTTCGTCTTGCAAGAAAGTTCACTTGAACAATACGAAAAATTTGCTTCCATACAATTAGCCATGGAGACATTAGGAAAAGCAATCCACAATACATATGATGAAATACACTTAAAATTCATATATGTAGAAAACCAATCTACATAATTTGCTTCCGGTTCTTATAGCATTCTTCAGCAAATTTGCATGTAATTGAAAAAAAAAAAAGTGAAAGTTGTTTCAGAAACATTAAAAAATGTGCTACATTAAAATATGACAAAAATACACGTTCACCCTTTCCAATCATCATATAGCATTCTGCTTTGGCAGATTTGCATGTATAGTAAACAACATGGAATTAGCAGCAAAACTACGCATTAACAATATAAGAAAGCACTCAAAGTTGGCATATTTATATCTAGCTTTCAAGGTATAACATGGTCAATTCTAGCAAAATAATCTCTTACTTATTTAAGCCACATTCATTTTCCTTCAACCCCTGTCCCTTTATGCACTAATATTTTCTCAGGAAGCAAAGAGAATAACAATTCAGATTTGAAGCATGTTCAAATATCCACACACTTAAGTCTTGTACATAGGAAATGAGATTCTTTTTTTTTTTTTTTTTTTTTTGGGTTTACTTTACTGCGAATACATATGCTGCTTTTTTTTTTTTTTTTCACTCGTATACAACTATCAGATTTAGTTTATCAACCTGAACGATAATAAAAAAAGAAAGATATCTATTCAATCCATTCAACTGATTTTCCAAAACAAAAGTAGTTTTTGTTTTTATTTTTATTTTTTTTTTAAGAATTATTCAAGAATTAGGTAAAATAAATAAGGTAGAATTAGAAAAGTGGATTCAACCTCACCAAAACTCGGGTTCAAGCTCCAATTAAATTACTAGTAGAACGAAAAGAGAAATGTGGCTAGAACAATGGTATCCTACGAGATACTTAACAAAAAAAAAAAAAAAACTATACTGTGATTCTAAAATAGATTTAGAAATCATTGCGAATTCAAATGGGAAAGCAAGCATCTCAAGTAATGAAAACAGACAACAATTAAATCAAACTATCTAGTGGAAATGAATATAATCATGTCATATTTAATAATGAAAACAAACAACAAAGTTAATAGCCTCCAAGAGTCCTTGAAATGAAGATGGATAAATCTTATCTCTGAGTATAAATGTTAAAAAAATTAGGCAGCACATCACACACTTACTTTGCCTCCAGCAGTTCCAAGCGGTTGATGAATCATCACTCTTGAATTGGGCATGCAAAACCTTTTCCCTTTTGTACCTGTAGCCAGAAGAAATGCACCCATTGATGCAGCAAGACCCAGACAAATAGTTGAAACATCGGCTTTGCACATCTTCATGGCATCATATATTCCCATTCCTACGTGCATCAATCAATGAGGGAAGGTTAACATAATCAGAAGGGTTATAAAAAGCTACGTGTATCACTTTCACAAGCACCTAAAACGGTTGCATCAATGGCAGCCGATTAAGTATTCTAGCAAATTTAGTTTCTTCTACAGCTTCAATACCACCAAGATGCAAATTTGAATAGGTCACCTCTCAAATTATTTTGCATTAACACACAGCTAAAACTAACATGTTCTCATTCTCACACCTTGGAACTGATAAAACTCCATGTACTTATATGCCACAGCCTTTTTTTAACAAGAACCACAAACTTGAGTTCCCAAAAGCTAAACGAAAAGGTCCATAGAGCTTAACGCATGATAACATTATAAAATCCTCACACGAACACAATGCCATGTGGCCAATACATTTCTAATTCATGAACTGTTTTTACCCTTTTGGTTGCATCTTAAGCAGCCACAAAAGAATTCTGCTGTATTTGTCGTCCAACATTTCAGCTAGTTCAACAAGTCCTAAAAAGTTTCTAATGATTTCATAAATCAGATACCACTTTGGCCAACACATTTCTAATTCATTAACTGTTTTTACACTTTTGGTGCCATTTTAAGCAGCCACAAAAGAATTCTGCTGCATTTGACATCCAACATTTCAGCTAGGTCCACAAGTCCTAAAAAGTTACTAATGATTTCATAAATCAGATGCCACTTGATGATGTTCAAGACAGGTTTTGATATATTTACAAAGATATCTAAATTATACAAAGGTGAGGAAATAATGCTCACATTTTGCAATGCTTTTTGTAAACAGTGCTCTTGCTATCCAATAAAAATATCGGCAGAATTTCATGAAAACCATTTTGTTAAATGTTTTACTCAGCTATCACTTGAGCCATTAATAAAGCATGAAAGAAAGGGGATAATTAGGGTAAACAAATTGCATGCAAAATTGTGCGTATTAGAAAACCTAAGGTGATTTAACTTGGCTCAACCCAACATTTGACACCAGGTTTCTGAATAACAATCAGGAAGTAGAAAATATTTAGTAGCTCACTTAAGCTTTCTTATGCGACCCTTGCTTTCAGTCACTTGATTCCTTTACGCATTTGCTGTTTCAACCAATACCTATCAGGACCTGTGTTGTTAAGGCGCTGACAACAAAAGTGTCTCAGCTCCTTTGGAAGAGGCACATTCGTGTACCTGGGCACTTTTTTTTGTAGGGCAGTAGATGCAGGAAAAAAATCAAAAGGTCCTCCTGACTTAAGTTTTCTCTAATTTCTTTTCTTTTTTTTTTTTTTTTTTCAATTTTGTTCATTAGTCATAACTTTACAAGTAAAAAGGGGACAAGATCAAACTCTACTTCTCAATGTTTGAGTATCGAACAGCATACATGGGACCATAAGGAAATCATGCATATTGGCCAACAAAAGAAAAAAAAATCGCATGTTTTGTAAGATAAACTGGATCACTCTTTAGAGTTTATTATTATATATTTTATGCTTATTATATATACATGTATATATATGTGCACAAACACAAATACAAAAACACACAGATATTTCGCCTTACTTTACTCAAGTAAGTGTTCATTTTGCGCTGTGTAAACAGTATAAAGTTTCTAACACCTAGGGTACTTGACAACACCGATCAAGACCATTTATAAAGCACAAGATTATCTTGAAGTTAACGAAACTAGGAACTTTAGGATCTTCACATAATGTAGACTACGAACGATAATCTCAAAACCTAATATCACAGTGTCATAAAGCAGTTTATTCAATTCCAAAGCCCCAGTCTAATGCTTATTATTAATAAAGGCAAGAAAAAGATGGGAGAAGCAAGGAACCAAGCATATGGAAACACATAAACAATACCAGCAGTGACAGAGCCACCGGGTGAATTGATGAACAATTTTATGTCTTTCTTGGAGTCTTCAGCATCCAGCAGTAGCAGCTGACTTATAATCAAATCTGCTGTCATGTCATCTACCTATTCAAAATCAACGAAAAATAAATAAATAAATACACTCAAACATAAGAAACTTCAAAACTCGGCAAAACAATCACCCAGACCTTTGCGAAACCTGTCTAAAGAAATTCAATCTTTAACATATAACAATGGTGTAGAAAAAGAACAACAAAACAAAAAGATGTTAATAAACAAACCACTATCCAAATTGAATTATAAAACTAAAAAACAAGTAATTCTAGGAACAGAAAAAATCCTTAACCCTTTAAAACCGAACCCACTTTCCCAATTGAAATATAAGCTAAAAACAACGTCAAAGTACTTGGGAGAAAAAACCACACATTCCAAATTGTGTTATAAAGCAATAAGAAAAGACAACAAAGAACTTAAGAGAAAAAGAAAACAAGGAAACAGAGGAGAAAATAGAACCTGAGAACCCAAAAAGACAATCCTTTGACGAAGAAGCATGTTGGTGGTATCAAGCTCTTCAAATCTAGGAAACCAAGCTGGAGCTGGAGCTGAAACTGAAGTAACAGCGGATAAATCAGAGACATTCCAGTTGCTGGATAGCGTTGCCGCTTTAGGATATGAACTCTTTAAAGCCTTAACACAAATGGTTTTTTCTCTTCTTTTATTTGGAAGCAAAAACTTATCGTTAACAAGACATGTCGGTGGTTTGGCTATGTGGGTTAAACTCATCTCCATTTTTTTTTTTTTTTTGAATGTCTGGGGTTTCTCTGTCGTTTGGTTTTTCTGGAAACTAGTCGAGGAGGAAGAGAGGGCAACACAGGTTGAGATATTTGGTATTTGGGATGTTCAAAGCGGTGTCGTTTTAGGTTTGGTAATCAGATTTTAGTAGGATTGATTTTCATGATAATAAAAGAACAAATTAAGTCAAATTACGGGCTTTAGCGCAACTATAGAACTCTTTAAATTTGATTCTTATATTGTTACAATAAGTCAAAAAACATTAAAAAAAAGCACTTATATATATATATATATATATATATATACACATATATATATAATAAAAGATTTTTTAATATATTTAAAAATAAATTTTGATATCTATGTTGGAGGTTGAAGGGCCATTGCATTTTGTATCAATTTGAATTGTATATGTGTATGCAAAAATGGTTTTGCAAAATATTAATTTATCCCAAATTTTAAAAAAATGTAATGCATGTGTATAATAATAAACCTAATAAATTTGATATATTATAACACGTTAAAAAATATGCATGTGTATATGTACTTCATTTATACAAATGACTTTCAATCTCGTAAAATTAAGATGTAAGCATTGAAATATATGGTATAAACTCCCAATGAAAAATTAAACCATCAAACCCTATGAAAGTCGACTCTTTCATGCATAAGTCCAAGTCTTATACAGTTGGTAATCAATTGATCAGTAATTCAATTTACAACAACTATTTTATAATTTGAATAATCATAATTGTTTGGCTAGGGGCAAAAGGAAGAGAATTGGTCTTTATAAAACATTTTAACAAAGGTTTTTATACCAGATGGACCTTTGGCTTGATGTCTTGTAGGTTGCTCTCATGGAAATGTGGAGTTATTCTTGAGAAGAAAAAAAATGGAAAACAAATGTATAACTACTATATAAACATGTCCTTGATAAAGAGGACACACCAAGGAATGATTATATAACTTTCACTCGAGGTTTAGATTGGAATATTTGAACAGTTTTCAGTCTCTTTAAGCACAAAGAGCCTGTCAAAATTGTTTCCAAAAAGAATTTGAGATAAAGCTTTCGAGATAAGAGTATTATCATTCCTAGGTGTATATGCCATTCATTAAGGACATTAACATGTTGGTCAATGCTAGCTATCAAAGATCTGTAGTTAATGGATTGAGGTTGATCGTCAAACACTTTCCGCTTAATCAAAGGAATACAACACTGTGCTCAACCCGTGATAGTGTTCATCATTTGTAGGTATCCATCGAGATGAAGCTGCTTCCCCCAAAAGAAATAATTACTGGTTTCTTTACCTAAGACGGGCTTTTCAACATGTCTTAAAGAGTGCTTCACTAGGTCATGTGGGCTAGACTCTCTCTGATCCTAATCTTGGGGTCTTGTTGAGACTGCTTTTGACCCTTTTTCATGAAGCCTTTGGGGGAGTGGCCTGGTCTTTGGAATGACCATATTTATTTTTATGTTTCTCATAGTCATCCTTCTTGTGATGGTGGTATTTGTCCTTCACACCATCTTTATCATGAAACTGCTTCTTTTACGTGTCTTTTCCTTTTTGGCTAAAGCAATAGTTGGGACGATAGGTGGACTAGCAACAAGAGTGGAATAGTAAGCCCTTTAAATTTTGATGCCAGGTAGAGCAATTGTGGCTTGCTTCTTAGTTGGAAGAGCTTCTTTGTTTGGCTCTATAATCCGCTTCCCACTCCCCTTCTCGATAGCTTATTTCTCCACCAGCTGCTTTGTCAATATCTGCTTGGTCATATCTGTAAAAGAGAAGAACATTCGACAGAAGTCCGTAACATATTGAGGAACAAATTGCTAACAAAGTAAACAAGCTCACCTAATATCCTCCAAAGCAGCCTACTTAGCAGTGCCAGCACCATTCTTTTCCCCACCACTCTTTTATGCGGAAGATAAGAAATACTTCTCATAGATACTAGCAAGCTCATCCTGTCCAAAATCATCCTCACAAGCCCCATCAACTCCACTCTCACTGGTGCTGGGCTGTCTAGGTTTACCATAAGGGAAAATGTAACAGCAACCTCCATATGAGTAGCGAAACGATTGTTACAAACCTCTTTGAGAGCTGCTGATTCAAAGGAATATCAGCAGCTAAACCACCTTCCTCAATACTATAGGAACATACGGCTCTAGTGGACCACAAATCACTCACTGCGCTCGAGTTTGGTAGAGAAGCCTTTGCCGATATCACAAGTACAATGCTTAGGGGCTTAACATTTACACACAAAAACGCCACAACTCGTTAGTCACTTGTACAAGCTACGATGTGCTATGTGCTACAGCTCAATCAGCTTGCCACTCACTAAGAGTACCAACACCCTTGACCCTAAGAGGGCCAATACTAGATCTAGCAATTGAAGGCCTGCACCATCCACCTCGAGTATCCTTGCTGAAGGAGGATTAGTGATAGGCTTATTCCTTCCTAGAAGAGTTGCCAAGCTGACGAGTGTCGCTAAAACCCTATTTAGGTCTTATTCGTCCAATCAGTAATGGTAGATGTTGGTGTCTTTCCTAATTTGTTTCCAATTATGGTATGGAGAAAATATTATCGATACTGCTTTTGTTCATCATTGATAGCTTCTCCCTTGTTTTCTTTGAGAGTTAGACCAAGTCAACTTAAAGGCCATGACTCCACCTTCAGCTTCACGGTGAATAACTTGGAGCTAATGATACAGAAGTTGGAAGGCAAATGTGTCACTGCCTTCTTTATGAGCAACGACAGGCGAAAGAAGCCTTTAGCTTCTTGATATTGTACAAATCTTGCAGCATAGAAAAGTTTGGAGGATCCTTTCTTATGTAAAAATCGACAAAGTATGCCACCTAAAAGGCCAACGAACCCTCTTCAGTTGCGAAGCCCTCCAAACAGGGAGCAAAGAGGGGATATAAAGGCAAATGGAATCCACGCCTGAAAGTGTGCGTACTAAAACACTCACGTAGGCCCCATTCGAGCACGTGACTAGGAAGTTATGACGTGTAAGGCACATAAATATAGTACCGATAATTGGTGACCTCGCTTTTCCGAGCCCAAAGTACTACCTATATCTTGTTCTCGTTGACGTTGATGCGCATAGAGTTAGCTTTTGAAAGTGGATCACTAAATTTTAAAATTTTTTAAAATAGATTTTATTAGATCATAAAATTATGCATTTGGTTAATTTATTCGATTCGATTAAAAAAATTTTAAATTGAATTAATCAATTCAATTAGAGAAATCGATCAAATCGATCGATTTTTTTTACCATAATCGAATTAATCGAATCAACCAAATTTCGGTCGGTTAGTTCGGTCAAATTGGTTTTGTTGAGTCTTGGACTAGTAGGTTGTATATTTGGTTTAGGTATAGGTTTAATTGGGCTATTAATATATATAAATCTACAATTATTAAATATTAAATATTAAAAGTTTGGTTAATTCAGTTAATAATTTTACTAACTGATAACTGACCGAATTAACTAAAAAAATCGACATAACCATCAAACCGACTTAATCAAACCGAATTAACCAAATTCCATCAGTTAAGTCGGTTTGAATCGACTTATGCATAGTCCTATTAGATTGTGTTGTCATACATAATAAAATCATCATAATTAATTACCTAAGTTGTAGATTTGCATATGTCATTTAAGAATTCCTAATGTTGATCTGTGTGACAGCTTCAATCAACTATCCTTTTCCACTATTCTCCAATTCTCAGATAGAGTGTGTGTGCACTCTTTGTCTCGTTCAACTATGAATTCGCACAGCTTGATTCCTTTTCAAGACCATTTTTGTGCCAATAGGTTAAAATCACAAGATTATATGATTAGAAACCTCAGAGGTAATGCAAATGAATAGAATTCCTCTGCCCCTTATTGGTGCCTCCTTAACATAAAGCTGCCACGTGTTTAAATTAATTCTCAAGTAACTTTACATCTGTTTAATGTTATTTTTACCGTTTAACACCAACGTTTAGGGTTTTATCTTTTTATTTGGAAATCCTATGTCGCCTCTCATTAGAGAAAGTTGCTGTCTTTAGAAAATTGCTTTTGGTTGGGTCATCAACAAATCATTGCAAAATCATGTGCTATTGTTTATCATAAAGCTATTTGTTTGGTAAGCTTTACTATTCTTTATTAATTTTTTTATTTTGCTTCAAATATGTATACATATAAGACAAAAAAATTTATTTTACAATCTTATATTAACTTTGTTTAGTTTTCACAGACATATATTATTTGTAAACAATTATTTTTTGCATTGTAATGAAAGAAACAAAATTGATTAGAATTGTTTTCTCGTGACGAATGATGCATATTAAATGTTTAATTATATATTCCAATATGTTTAGAAATAAGAATTTTCATAGAATTTTCTTAGAAATAAGATTTTTTTATATTTTATTTTATAATTTTTTTGTGTTAAGGAGAATATATGTCTAATGATCACTAATGTATTATATATAGGCACACATTCCCTAAATATCAATGGGTTGTTTGAAATCAAATAATTAACTATTTAAAATATTTTGAATTAAAATCTATAATTTTATTTTAAATTTTTAGATTATATAGCTTTATTTGACTGAAACTTATAAAAAAAAGGAAAAAACAATATTTTAGAATGAGTAATTATACTCCAAAATAGAATGATTTAATCATCATCATCATCATTATTATTATTATTACTTTAAAAAATAACTTAATTTGTTCATGTTTTACTTTTAGGTTATGGATGAAAACAATACAAACGCAAGGACTATAAGTTAATTGTGTTGAAGATTAGAATTTACGGAAGTTAATATTGCTCCATCAAGTGAACTGATAGAAGAACAAATTTTATAGCAATATAAATGTTCAAACACAGTTGATTCTTGTGCTAATTTTGTTACTTTAATTCATACAAATTTGTCAAAAAAATGTGCTCCAAATGTTGGCATGTAATTTGACATGGAACAAGATGTTTATGATTTTTATAAAAAGTATGCCAAAGAATTAGGATTTAGTATTTGAAGAAGTAAAGGGCATAAAGAGAAGTAAAGGGCATAAATATAAGTATGGTTATGGGGTAAACATGGTTTCTATTGTTCTTGTCAAGGTACTCAAAAAAAGGATAAAATAGATGATGATGTCAAATGTCATCGTCCAAAAATAAGATTTAGGTGCTTAGTTGTACTAAAATTTCACAAATTGCTAATAAATGACAAGTTATAAAATTTGTTACAGATCATAGTCATGCATTGGCTTTTTCTTCTAAGTGTATGTTTCTAAGATCTCAGAGGACAATTAATTTTACCCAAGCTGTTAAACTTGAAATTACTGATCACAGTGGACTAGCACCAGAAGAAAGTGTTGCATTTTTTGCTAGAAAAGTTGATGGACTTGAGAATCTTAGTTTTATTCTCGAGACTACAACAATTACTTATGTACTAAAAGAACAGAAAAAATGAAAGTTGGAGATATTGGCGGCATATTAGAGTATCTACAAAATATGCAGCATGATGATCCTAATTTTTCGTATAGCATATAGGTTAATCTTGATAATTTTATAACAAATATTTTCTAGACAGATGTAGGATAAAGTCGGATTATGAATCTTTTGGAGATGTGGTATGTTTTGATACAACATATAGAAAAAATAAAGATGTTAAACCTTTTATATTATTAGTTGGTGTTAACCATCATAAGCAAAGTGTTATCTTTGGTGCAATATTGTTGTATGATGAAACATGCAATACTTTTATCTGGTTATTTGATTCATTTTAAAAGTAATGTCAAGGAAAAAGCTGATGACAATTCTTACTGATCAAGATGATACAATGGCAAAAGCGCTTGCTTCACAATAGCCTGAAACATATCACTAGTTATTCATATGGCATATGTATCAAAATGCAGCTAAGCACCTTAGTGATGCTTTGGGAGATTTAGTGGTTTTATTAAAGATTTTAGCAGTTGTGTTTATGGTCATGATGAAGAGGAAGATTTTCTAAATACATGGAATCAGGTGCTTGCAAAATACAACTTGGAGAACAATAGTTGGTTGCAAAGACAATTCGAGTTGAGAGAGAAATGGGCTTTGGTTTATGTACGACAAACTTTTTGTGCAAATATGTCCACTACTCAAAGAAGGAAGAGTATGAATAACCAAATAAAGATGTATATTGGTTATAATTTGATTTACTACGTTTCTTTCATCACTTTGAAAGATTACTGGTTGATAAACAATATCAAAAGTTGAAAGCTGATTACAAGGACAACCAAAGCAAGCCATTTTTACCATATCTAGTAGAGATATTGAAGCATGTAGCAGATGTGCACTCTTTAACAATTTTTAAAATTTTTTCGAATGAACTCTGGCTTACTTGGGACTATGAGATGCACACTAGTGAAAGTACATGGACTATTACTAGTTACAAAGTCATTCCTCCAAGAAAAACTCATCATTATATAGTTATCTTTGATTCGTCAAATTCTACAGTCACTTGTAGTTGTAAGAAATTTCAATTTGCTAGTATTTTATGTGCTCATGCTTTGAAGGTGCTTTTATTTCATTATTTTAAATGAGTTTCAGATCGGTATATATTAAAAAGATGGAAAAAAAAGCAAAGATTGGAGTTGTAGTTAATTCATCCTTGTTTATTAGATCAAATGATCCAAAAGTAGATGTAGGTTCTCGTTAGAAAGTTTTGCTTAGATGGTATTCTCATTTAGCAGCACAAGCTACGATGAGTGAGCAATCATTTGATGTTGCTATGGGTAATGGTGAAAAGACATTGTTCAAAGTTGAGGCAGCTTTGAAAAATTATTAGTTGAAGACTCTTTGAACTTAGATGGTGAAAAAAAAGTTTCTCAAGTTAATGAAAGTGGACAAAATGAGAAAAAAATTCAAAGGAATCAAATGTAAACCCAAAAGGAAAGGAGCTGGATCATCCCAATAAGCCAACAGTGCATTGGAAAAAGCTATAAGAAAGAGAAATCGTTGAATTGATAAATTAGTAGAGACTCTACAAATTAAAGAGGTAAAAATGATAAATTATCTTTTATATGTTTTATTTATTTCAATTTTAAGCCAATCTAACTAGTTTTATTATAAAAATTTTCCAAAAATCAAGTCAAATTGCTCAATCTTCATACCATAGTGGGACCAATACATTGAAGCAAAGTACTCAGCTAGTTCAAATTATCCAGGTAATTAAAAATAGTTTATTAAAAAAATTCATGATCTAGTTTTTTTTTTATATTACTAATATATTAGAATATTTAACAACAAACTCATCAATCAAATTTGAACATTTTGAATCCATGTAATCAACCTACAATATCTCAATTCACACAAATATTTTAAGTTTTTTGTTTGGATCTGATAAAGATATTATCATATATTTTATTTTTCTACTTTTTTGTGAAATTATTAGCAATAATGGGATTCCAATTTGGACACAACTATCATGAATCAATCTGGAATCACAAGTATGGTGGATTTATTATAGCTAATTCTTATACTTTAATAACAAATATACTTTTCTCTTAGTTTGATAAAAATATTTATTTAATTTTATATTTGTGTATTTGTAGGCTCAAGTACCATAAGCTCAAATGTCCCAAAGAGAAAATTCAAAGAAAATGAAAAGCATCCAGCAATTAATTGATCTGTAGGAATGTGGTTCCAATAGATTATTATTCTTAAGATTATGAATTGATTTATTTTTGTTCTTGTGTTCTGCTTTGTTCGTAGCTTTTCCCTGTTCTTTTAAACAGAATTTTAGTTATCATTTAGCTTTAGGTTTAATAATATGAGGTTGTTTCTTGGTTACTTTGTTTTTTTTATGTAGAATACAGAAATGATGGATTTAAGTTAAGTTTTTTTCTAGTAGAGTTAATTTCCTTCATTGGACTCTTCTTAATTAAATTAATTGATTTGATTTAATACTTGTACTATATCATTTTGATTTAGACTTTGTCTTGTATCTATTTTTTAATATTTTTAATTTCCTTAACTCAATTACTTAAGCAAAAAAGCAAAACTTGGATTACAACATGAATTAGGAACATATTAATTTAATGTCATGGCAAGGGTTGTCATTGTAAACCCCACGACAATGGGGGACTTATCGTGGGCTAAGATCATGGTGATCGATAATCTATTAGTATTGATTTGTATGTTTAAATTTTTAATTAAATTGGTATCATTCCAATTTTGGTGTATCGACCTTCATTCCAATTTCACCTACCTATAGAGGAAAGTATAGTAAAAAATATTGAATCAAATGCTGGTTCAAAATGCAGAATTGGTATGCAAATTGTGGCTTATATTGCCAGATAACTTGATGGTTTGATTGATGGATTTATCGAGCATCATTTTCTAGGGTTTTTCAAGCAATTATTTGCAAGCTTTGCTCCATTTTTCTTGCCTGATGGAATGGATTTTACAAGGATCATGGATGTGATTCCTTTTCCTAGTTTGCGAGGTAATCTGGAGAGAGGAAACCTGTGCAATCTTACTATCATTAATCTGGATAATTAAACTCATAAAGATATACGAAAATTGAAATCACTCGTGTGCAATCTTACTATCATTTATTCATTACCATCCAAGTAAACATAAATGATAATTTTTCCATTCATTAATTTACTTAAAACATCAAGAGCAAAATCTGCGAAAAATAAAAGCAAAATTTTTGAAGCACAAAAACAGAGTAAAAAAGAAAGAAGGAAATTTAATTGCAATTTGTTGAAGAATGACAATGAAATAGCAGTACAAGGTTGATTAGAAACAAAAAGGAAATTACTTTGTTGCTGTAATTTAGAGTGATCATGGCGGTATAGAAACTTAAAAACATAAAACCCCAAACGTTGGTGTTAAACGATAAAAGTAACGTCAAACAAATGTAAATTTACTTGAGAATTATTTTAAACACGTGACAGCTTTATGTTAAAGGAGCATAAATGAGGGCACAAATAAGGAGCAGAGGAATTATGTTCGATGCAAATAGTTTAACCTGAAACCTTAGAAGTAGCTTCTCATGTATATCAGGTAACAACGTAGCTCTTATTTTAATTTTCTTTTTAATTAAAATAAATATTTTACCACCTCCTTAAAAAACCTTAATTAGCCACCAACCATAGGGTGGGTATACCCTAAAATTCGACCAAGTCCTATTGTACCCATACATTATTTTGGTTTAATTTATTTTAAGGAATTTAGGTTGTTTAATTTGAATATTTAATTAATTTTGACTAAGTTGTTAATTTTATTTAACTAGATAATTTTTCATAACTCTAATTCTAATTCAAAATAAAATCATGGCAATTTTGTTTGAACAGAAATAAAATTAACTATAGTAAAATAATTAATTTTAGTTGCAAATTAAAATAAAATAAATAAAATGATTTTTTTTATTTATTTAGAATATTATTCATATTTAATTTATAAATAAATATTTAGACAGTATTTTATATATATTAAATTAATTATACAAAAAATTAATTTTTCATAACTATTTAATTTAAATTAATTCTTATATTTATCAAAAGATAAATATAATTATTTTAAATTACTCACACTTGTCTTAAATAAATACTTAATCAAATTAAATATATATTCTAAATAAATAATGCTAAAAATCATTTTCATTATTTACTGAAGAAAATGCATGCACTTTTTTTCAAAAATATATCCGGCGTACTACTTTAGCATATTAAGAATCATCCAACTTCAGGTATTCCGATCAATAACCATCCATTAAGGAATTATGCTAAGGTAGTGGAGGGACCAATTGGACATATATAATTTAGCTTCAATAATTCAGGTATTAATTATTCTATAATGAATAAATAATCACATTGTTATTAATCTCAAAGTCATACCACTAAAGACATATGACTATGCTTCTAATTATATACCACATTACATAAGCTTAATAAATAGCCTTTTAGTCGAATGACCTCATCATCTGTGTAATACCCTCGTATGATATATGTAATCAACTTAAGGTTAAAGTCCGTTTTATCTATTTGATCACTTTATCTTAAAGTTCCATTTACTTTCAATGTGAAAATGATTGTTCACCAAATGTGAACAATTTATCATTTGACTCACAAATTATCAAGGCCTCGTCCAATTTTACCATCTGTTATAATGTCTTTTAAGAGAATAATCTTATCTCTTTATAAGAGCTAAGATTCTATATCTATAAGTAAAGCTCTTATCTAATATAAGTCATATAGCTAACAAATCGGTCTAGTAATTTACTATTTTGAGACGCTTTAGCCTTTGGAATGTCAAATTATACAATTTATACACATGGACTCTATTACTTACTCAGATTTAGGCAATTACACAATGAACGTCTAAAGTGAATTAATCAGAGTAAACGGACTTATTGATGGATTAATTACACTTTCATCCAGTCCAATGTATTACCACTTCTAGGCAATTCATTTATATCTCCATTTAGGAGTCAACTCGCAGATGGCCAAAACAAGCCATCTTCCCAATTGGATTTAAACAACATAACAGTTTTAACATGAGTTAATTGTTCACATTAACCTCATAGATTACGCACTATGAATTTGAACTACTCACGTTCGAATGTTGTCTTCCCTCATATGAAGTATATTATATGCAACATTCTAACGATATAAACACAAGTAATCAATAAACCATATTTGCTTACATTTACTTTAACATATAAATTAAGCGAAAATGAAATAGAAACAATGTAATAAAAACTCGAATATATAAATATGAATAATCGGTTTAAACTAATAAAATACATAATAATATTTTTCATCTTTAGGGCATTCCTCAGCAAGCCACCATTATCAATATCCTTTTAACACCACCAGAATTGCATCCAGCGTTAAGCCAACAAAACCACCACCGCCACTTCGTTGTGCACCATCTCTACCATGACTAAAAATCACCATAACCTATTCTCTTCGTTTGCAATCCTTTCAGGACTCGCAACTTCAACACCACCACCCCATGGCTTGCCATCTAAAATAGTTGCACCTTCACTATCCTCTTCAAACGCCATAGTTTTATAAAACCTAACTATTTTCCTAGAAAAATGACAAACCTAAAAAATAAAAATAAAAAAACTTTACCTAGTTTCTCTTTGAAAGTGGAATGGAAAACCACTTGTGGTAGACTTGAACTCAAATAACACAGACACAACAAGCGCAACAAATAGCAAACAAAACACAAATAAAAAAAAAAAATCTAAAAACCCAAGGAACAAATAGAGAAGAAATACACTATCAGACTCAAGAAATCTATAGGCACGGGTAGCAACTCTCACATCTCGTGAAGCATGCTAGATAAGCTAAACATTTTTAAATCCCAACTAATCATAATTTCGCTCTTGGAAATGCCTTGAAAACTAATAAAAGATCATAACTTTTAGATGCTATGATCCAACACAAGAAAAATCAACATGTGCAGGAAGCATCCCTCACGTTCGCAACCCAACAGTCACCTCTCATTAAAACAACTGCTAAAAGAAATCAATCTAAAATTTTCACTAGTCTAACGACATGCCAAACACTACATCATAATGGCGACTTTCTTAAGGTGATCATAACATCTACGCATAACACACATGGTGACCTTCAATTCAAAGCATCGCTCCGCACC
This sequence comes from Adansonia rubrostipa, assembly GCA_038381775.1. Lineage (NCBI taxonomy): Eukaryota > Viridiplantae > Streptophyta > Magnoliopsida > Malvales > Malvaceae > Adansonia > Adansonia rubrostipa. The sequence continues at coordinate 6,582,050 of JBBYHM010000025.1, forward strand.
CACCAAGAACTAGTGGCAGGCTCATAATCAGTCACTTTATAGCTGTGATCTTGCCTGGGGGGAAATTGTTACGCCTAAGAAACCAAAGTCCAAGTAAGTAGCCTAAGGCTGAGTTAAGCTCCCAACAAGGTAGACGCGTGCACCTGGCAAGCTCTCAACTTCCTAATAACTCCAACATGCTCCAGTGACCAAGAAGACTTAGCTAGCTGAAAGGTTTTTAAGCACTGAAGCTCTCAGCACAAAATAAATAAATAAATAAAGTATATATAGTTTTAGTTAAGACTGATCCGAGTTAATTAAACTAAAACACTCCTAAACCTCTTCCAAATTCCTGTCTTAACTTTCCTCCGAAGCCTATAGACTTAAGTATTAGAGTATGTCTGACAAATTTTTTTGCCCTCCAAGATTCTTCTGTTTTAGTGGGATTTTCAACCTTTACCAGCCCATGACCTTCCTAGTCAGACCAACGATATCAACAATATTCATGTCTCATATAAACATTGCTGCTTTGGTTGCTTTCTTCTTTGATTTTACAAAGTGGTCAAAAAAATTTAGCTTATGTAAGTTAGATGCTTCGAATAATAAATTAGGATAATGCTATGAATGATCTTAAATTTTAATAAATTTATCAATATATTACTTTTATTTTTAAAATATCTATTTAAGTACTAAAAGAATTTCTTCCTCTTTAAATTTGGTACCTGACATAAACTTCATTTATTTCTTTTAAATTATCTGACTTCATCCTAGTCAATACCCGATACATGGCTTTAAAAATATCACCTTATTTAATTTGATAAAAATCAAATTTGTAAAAAAAAAGGTAAAAAAAAAAATTCACTCCGTTGACCTAGCCCTGCAATTTCCAACTGAGAATAACCCAAAACCCAAAACCTTATTAGATTCTTCAAGCCAAAATCGATTAAAAACTACTTCAAAATACAATTGTAAGCTATAGAAACTTTAGCTCCAGCTTGTTCAAGATGTTTCTTCGCATCATCCCCTTCCTTTTTAGATATTCCTTCTTCAAACTTCTTCGGCAATCCTTTAATCAGCTCTTTTGCTTCTTTCAAAGCCAAACTCGTCAGACCCCTAATGGCTTTAATCACTGCAATCCTGGCATTGCTAGGAACCTCTTCGATCAACACATCGAACTCCTTCTTCCCCTCGACAGCGGCGGCTCTGACGATTGCACCATCGGGAGCGACAACGGTGACGGTGTCTGGGGCAAGGGCAGTGACGGAGACACTGAGGTAATTGACCAGGGTTCGGACTTCTTCGAGACTTAGGAGGATATTTCATAGCCAATTTCATTTTTATCAAAATAAGAATTCTTTTATATTTTTCTTAACAAAATTAATAAAATAAGGTTATACTTTTAAAGCCACATGTCAAATTTTAATTGGGTTAAAACTGGACAATTTAAAAAAACCAGCGATGTTAACGTGAAAAACTATGTTAATAAATAGAAAATACTTACGTACTGAAATCAGTATTATCAAAAAATGTTATATTGATAAATTTATTAACGTACAAGGGTCATTTATAGGATTAACCCTAATGAATTCCATGCACTAGCCTAGAACCGTAACAAGCTTTTCCTAGGTGACATCTAGCTTTACAAGAGTAAAACTTGAGCTTTCGCTTATTTTCATGGTAATGATTTCACTTTCTTGATCCATTTTACCATGCTCCCACGTTGAAAATGTGAGTTTCAATATTATCAAACAAAAGACAAATTATCAAGTCCAAAAGATAATAATATGCAATACGAGTCTGATTATAATTAATACCGTAGCCACACTAGAACTTTGTGATGCTTAATGCTTACAGGTTAAAAATGGTTGAGACATTGCTTCAAGGTTGTCTCACTCTTTAGTTTAACATGGAGGTTCGAAGTTACGTTATCCAAAATTTTTTATTTTTTTTTTAAATATCAATGTTTAATATTTTTATTTGAAAAATATTTAAACATAGATATATAATACAATTTTTTAAATATATGAAAAAAATTTAATATATACATGTTGAATATATACTATATTTGACAGTCATCTTGAATTTTTCAAATATATGAAAAAAATGTAATATATACATATTGAATTTAGGTAACATCTTTCTATTCTCGGCTATAAAAAAATTATAGAGAAACCTTTAATTAAGAAGATAAAATGAGATGAAAATGGAGAAAATACTGAAAGGAGAAATGGAAATTTATTGTTTGATGATAAGGGAATTCTAATATGTTGGTAGTAACTCTATACCTTTTACTTGTTAGATAATTAAAAGTGTTTATGGATTAGGTTAGAGTTTATTTTTTAAATTTTTTATTTAGGCTTGAGTCTGATCGGATCCATGTTGGCTTGAAAGCTAGATCACTACTTAAAATAACAATAATAATAATAATAATAATAATTTATTAACAAATATATTTATATTATATTTATAATTAAATTTAAAAAATATTTTTAATTATTTAATAATAATTCAAGTTGGATTGGGTTGGCATGAATTACAAAAAATGCTACTGAAGTTTGGTTCGAGCTGTTCAGCTCATGAATAGATCTGAGGCCTTTAATTAGGTTAATTTATTGGCCAAAGTTCATTTAATTAATTTAATTTAGTTTAATTTAAAAATTTTATTTGAAACTATTAAGGTTCATTTCGACGAATTATTTAAGAAAAAAATAATTTCAATCAAAATATTAGAAAATCTGAAATTCAATGTTCGATTGGTAAAGTAAAATGAAAATTTTTAAAATTTAGAAAAATTTCAAGAAAGAATTTCGAAATTCCACTTAAAAGAGGTTATTTCTTTTAAATATATATTTTTATTTTTTATTATTAGTAAAATACGTACATTTTTTTTTACAAAAGGATACGTATAACACATATAATATATATTTTATCTTTTTTAATATCATTAATACACTTTTAGCAAATTAAAATATTTTAAAAAAATATATTCAAATAACATAATTGCATATACTAACCTTATCAATTAATAGGGTAAAGTAAATTTATTTTATTTTTTTTCAAAGTTTTAAAATTTCTGACTCAAACCGCACTCAAAGAGCAAAAGATTTTGGGCTAAAATGCGAGAAATTACGTTCCTTAAACTTTGATTGTAGAATGTGAAAATCATTTGAAGAAATTTGAGAAGAGATTCTATTTTGGGATTAGACCAAATAAAAAGTCGATATTTGAATTTAAATTATTATTTAATAATAAAAATATTTTTATTTAAATTTAATTATATAAATATTAAAAATTATAATAAATAGTTTAAGCCTTTTAGTCTAGACAAATCTAATCCATTTAAGGCTGCACAAAAATAAATAAATAAATAAACAAAATCAAGAGCACACACACCTCCATTTGGTGCTATTAAAAGCCCAATCTTCTTTTACTATCCAGCTGAATTGTTACAGAGAAAGACGTGAAATAGAACTGATAGACGGTAGCAGAAAGAACGGCACAAAAGAAAATCCAAAGCACAATTCAGCCATTGGAGAAGCGGAGAAAAAGAAACAAAGAGAAAGAAGAACAGAGGAATGTATTCACCTTCAATGCTGCGTCGTTTCTTCTGCTTCAATGCAGTATCATCGTCATCAGTAACAGCTTCTTCTTCTACTATTACTTCAAAGAAAAAGTCACTTGTCTTCTTGGGTTCACCTCAGGTACTTGAAACAACTGAGGGAGAAAAAAGTCCATTTTCCTACTACTACATTTAGATGCATAAATTTATTTCTCAATGCTATTTTATTTCTTTTTAAGCAATGGGTTTTTTTTTCCAGGTCTCTACAACGGTTCTTGATGCTCTCTTCACTGCCTCTGCTGCACCAAGTTCTTCTTTTGAGGTATTGAAGAGGAAAAAAGTTTGAAATTTTTATTGGAAGCTTTCAAGTTTTTTATTGATAATTCTTTCCTTTTACCGTGATTTGGTCCTTTACAACCTCTTTGATAATGGGTTATTTTTAGTTGTTGAAAATAGGTTCTCCTTAGGAGATAATTTCCATTGGTAATTAGCTAAAAAAATCTGATGCTGTTAGGCCTTTTACTAGTTGTGTTCTACTTAAAGCAACGGTTCAATTACTTGAGACATCGATTTGAAAAGTGGGAGTCAGCCTATCTGTTGGTATCCCCAATTTTTAGTATTTTCTGGGAAATGGATTCTGATACCAAATATGTTTAGACCCAAATTGTGTGTGAATTGTAACTTTACTGGTTTTCTTGGCATTATACCTTGAATTAGCCAGTATATGCGTTATTTGGCTGAGGAAAGAGATTAAAAAGCTTGTGCTATTTGCGATATATTTTTATAGTTTTGTTGATAGTCATTGCTAAATTTGTAATATTTAGGTTGCAGCAATTGTTACCCAGCCACCATCTAAAAGAGATAGGGGCAGAAAGGTGATGCCATCACCGGTGGCACAGTATGCTCTTGATAGAGGCTTTCCTTCTGACCTCATCTTCGCACCTGAACGTGCTGGAGAGGTAATTTTTCTTCCAGTATTCCAATTTGGTATAGTTTGGAAGAGTTAAGTCATTCATCAGCTCTTCTGGAACATCTAAAACTGCATAATAATGTGCTCTTTTCTATTGGTCTAAAACTAATCTTCAACATTGAGTCTAATTTTACTGCTATCTTCTTCTAATAATCTTGATATTTTGATCCAGTCAGAAATTTAGAAATCTTTTTTGTAACTGATCTTTGTACGGAAGAAAGAAAAGATGGGTCAGGGGGAGGGAGGGAATCTGGTGCCTATATGTTATGTATATGTGTTCTAATTACTTTTGAATCTCAATATTTTATAAATCCCTTACTGAATTGTTGAGTGGAGTGTTATATTTGTGGTTGTCTGTTAATTCAATCTGTATAAAAGTCCAGACTCCATAATGATGTTTCCGTAATTTCTATTTTATGTGAAGATATATATGTAATTTTCTGGTTCTTTTTGCCTTTTTAACTTATGGCTGGGATGATGAAAGCCGGCTTTCATTAGTTATTCCTTGGTTGGTATGCATCAGTTTTTATTTATATGCCTTTGAAGCAACCAAATAATGCTAGAAGTATTTCTACTTTGTTTAATATGTTACTATATGGAAGTCATTAACTTTCCTAACCTGCTTATAAGGGGTTATTTAAATGAAAGGAATATTTTATGCAGGAGACCTTCTTGTCCGGTTTAAGAGCTTTGCAGCCTGAAGTCTGCATTACAGCAGCATATGGGAATATTTTACCCACCAACTTTCTCAATATTCCACCATTAGGTTAGTCAATGGTATTTGTTAACAAATTTGGAGTTTTATTTATCTTCTTCTTATCTGCCATGTCTACTGTTAGTGTTTATCTAATGTTTGTTCTCCAGTCAACAAACACTGCAACTAATTTTTTTTTTCAATGTATAATAGAAGTGTTATCTTTACCGATTCAGCTTTCCACCAAGTGCTGGACAGCTGATTTCTGTACTGAAAGATGATTGCTTGTTTTGTTGTCTTGAGCTTGTGGATCATCTACCACTCGCAGAGAGCTTGGTTATTGTACTTGGTATCTTAACGATATCTACCATATGTGTGCTTAGATTGTTAAATAGCTAAGGATTAATACCCTAAGGTATTTCAAATCCTTTTTATTTGTTGATCCTTCATTTCAAATCTTCGAACAACATAATTATAGGTGAAATGTAGTATAGTACAATTCTTAAGAATTTGTATGTAGTGTATTTATTATAGGATTCCTCATTGCATAATGAATTACTTGCATAAAAATCAAATCAAGGCTTCAAATTGTGCATAGTTACTCATGAGGAGAAATAGAATGGATAATATTTGCATTTGCGAAATTTCAAGGTTGGGTATTAAGAACAATGATGTCTTATTAAGGATAAAGGATGAACTATCTTAATTCAAAAGTAGTAAGGCATGCTTCTATCTTCTCAGGAACGGTCAACATACACCCAAGTCTACTGCCGTTGTACCGTGGTGCTGCTCCTGTTCAGAGAGCACTTCAGGTTCCTCCTTGCTATAGATTCCATTGTACTTATTTGAATGCTTTCATGGTTCTCCTATGATGTACAATCATTCAGTCTCTTCATTAGGATGGTGTTAAAGAGACAGGAGTCTCATTAGCATTTACTGTACGTGCCTTAGATGCTGGACCTGTCATTGCCCGTGAAAGAGTAGAAGTTGATGAGCGAATTAAGGTAAGGATATTTATTTCCCAAAGTTATTCTAAATTAATAATTGCTGACAGAATCTATGATCAAATGATTGGTCAACCGATATTTACCTTTGTGGGTCGAAAAAATGTCAAATTTCCCCAGACAAAGCATTGAGAACAATATGCATACGGTAAAGTTTTACAGCAATAAAAAGACTTTTCCTTTCATCTATTACCTTTACATCAAACCTGCAATATAAAATGTGATTGTTATATACTTGTTTACCTTTTTTTTCCTCTTCCATTATTTCAATTTTAGCTTATAAAATTGGTATTCTGCATGCTGCACTTTCTATAATCTATAGCCTCATAAATCAATTAAATTGATGAATGCTTATATGATTTATGTGCAGGCACCAGATCTGCTAGCATTACTATTTTCTAAAGGTGCTCCGTTTATCTTCATGAATTTTCTCATATTTTGTTCTGCTTCATACCCAAAACATTCTTGCAGTTTATCTATTAATCTGTGTCTCTACAATTCCTCAAAAAGCTTGCATAAACTTATTGGTCATTGATACTGCTGTCTTTTGCTGCATATTACTCGGTTTATACTTTCGATATCTTAAATTTGTCGTGTTTCATTCGTGTGTAGTTGCAGATATGTATGTACAACATCAGACTGTTTCTTGTTGAGAAATTCACCAGTATCATCAAGATTTAATCAGACTAACTGCCATCTATTTTTATTTTTAAAAGAACTCATGCAATTCCCTTGACAGTTTTTCCATTTAATTACTGCTGTTGCGGCACGGACTGCTTTCATTTGCCTTACAGATATCCTCTTGCAGGCATATATTAGTCTCAGGATTGAGTTTATGAGGCCTGAATGATAAAACTATAAGACCTTTTTCTTGTTACTGAATCATATTTCTTATACATTCTTTGTCCTGCATAGGCACTAAACATGGTGTATAACATCATCTGCTGCTTGGTTTATATGGATTTATGTTGTTCAATCATGCAAGTTAATCTAATATACTATTTATTTCAGTTACCTTCCTTTTCTTATGTCCTCTTTTGGTGATTTATTTCATCTTAAGTTACGCAGGGTCTAAACTTCTTATACATAAACTTCCTTCCATATTTGATGGATCAGCTAAGGTGAATGCCGAACCTCAAGATGATTCTAAAGTTACCTTGGCTCCAAAGGCAAGGCTTCCATTTTCTTTTGTTTCTTTATCTGGTTTTAAAGTATCATTCATCCATAGGAATTATTTGAATCCTGCTGCCTCTTTGGTATATTTACGTTATATATAAATCCTCATAATTACTCAGCAGTGGCATGTATAGTTTCTGTATGTTTATAAATGCTGGTATACAATTATTAAAAAAGTGTTGGTTGTGCTTCCCAAATATTTGCAATTCTTATTAATGCTTTCCATTTGGTACTTTTTATCACATTCTCTATGTGTATATTCAGTATTTTCATGTAAAAATGAACTTTGAATCTCTTATGCCTCTTCCTGATATTTAATGGAAATACTACCCATTTGTCATCTGGTGAATTGTTGACTTTAAATATGATGGCCTAGTTTGGGGCTGACTCAGAGTCAATTGAAAAGAGCTGGCAGAACTGATAGATTGCTTGCTCTTTTGAACTTTGAATTTTATGGTACTTTGCCACTTGCGACTGTAAGAATTTTTATCACATTTAAAATGGATTTCTTTCTTCGTTTTGACACACTTGTGATAGGGAAAGTAGCATCATTTTCAATGAAGGAACTATTGTTTTAACATTGTTTCAAAATGTGGTTCTCATGCTCCTCCATAGAAGTTACTGCATGGCCATTACAAAAAAAAAAAAAAAAAAAAAAAAGGAAGAAAGACTCTAGCTCTGGTTTTCTTCATGCAATTTTTGCATTATTAAGCATGCATCCCGCAGTTCTGATATCAGTGTTGTCTATACTAGAAAATGCACTTTTTTCTCTTGGATTTTTTACATCTTTCTCTTGGTTCACATTCATATATCTTGCCTGGTAGATGAGCTGAATATTTTGATACCAGATGATGCCTACAGTCTGCATGACGAAGCCTAAGTTTAGCTATGTTAAATTTTAATTGGTTTCGCTTCGTGTTTTGTAGTTCAGATGCAAACAGTAGAATTCAGTTGTATGAGTAAACAATGTGAAATGATATGTTCAAATCACGTATTTGGTGGTTCTATTGGTGACTTTTAAAAGGGACACATAATGTTGCTTAAACTTTTCCTGTATTTTCTAATTTAAGCAGATAAGTCCTGAAGAATCTTGGCTATCCTTTGGTGAAGAAGCTTTAGTCCTACATAATAAGGTTGGCTTCTCTTCCATTTTCTATGAATCTGACAATGCAGTCATGACGTGCAACTTCTTTAGGTTCGTGCATTTGCAGGTTGGCCAGGAACCCGAGCTAAAGTTTTAGTCGTTGACGACGAAAGTAGCAACCATAATATCCTGGAACTTAAAATCATCACCACTAGAGTAGCGCTTGATGATGAAATTCAGGGCAATGATGTAAACGACATTGCTTTCGTCAAGGGTGCATTGTTATTTCCCTGCGGAGGACGTACAATTCTTGAGGTGCATGAAAATTCATCATTTTTGGTTTGCCAGTGAATGCTTCATGGATTTGTTGTTGTTGTTAAAGTGGAGAATTGTACATTAACCAGTGACACATCTAATTATCCTATGTTTTATTTACCAAGAAACCTTTATTCTTTATGCTAAAGCTGTTAATGACTGTTATTCCAACCTTTCATTTTTCTTAAAGTACTCGAACATGGGTATGGGTAGATATGACTCCATGGAAAATCTTAGAAAAACCATACATACCTGTATCCGAGTCCAAGAAAGACAGGTTAATGATAAAGTGGCCAAACCTAATTTTCTAATCTCCAATTCCTACGAACAATTCCGAAGGCACATTTTTAGTTTTATTTTATTTATTTATTTTTTTAATTTTTGTGGTTTGGTGGTCCTGAAGCAGGTATTGAAGGTTCAACTTCCTGGTAAGAAGGTGATAAGTGCAGCTGCCTTTTGGAATGGTTTACGTGGCCAAAAGCTGAAGATACTATAACAGAGGAGCCATTTTTTTTTTTACATTATAGATCGGCAGTGTAATTCCTTCGAGGTTCTGGTTTAAAAAACTTTAAATACTTGTTCCTGTTTTTTCTTATTGGCTTGAGAGCTACATTCATGTTTTTAATGGAATGTCAAATTGCCCTTCGTTTCGTTTGAATGGATCATTTGCAACTTGGAAGTGTTTAACCTCCAAATTCTGTTTTAGTTGTGCACCCTATCAGCATGATCAGCACAAACAACCAAAAAAAAATTATGATAAGTCTTTCTTTTTTGGAAATTTTGTTGTCATTTCATTCATACATGAAATGGTTTTTTTCCTTTTTAAAGCAAATTTAAAAGCATGAAAGTGATTTTTTGGTTATACGTGTTGATGGTGGGTGATTCTTTGTAAGGATAAGGATAAGGAAGACTTGAAATTAAGAAGAAATCATCGTAATAGAACAATGTCAGAGTTGTTACTTTAAAACATGCTTTGATATTTAAGTTAAAAAAGATGACCATAATTTAGTGTTTTTTTTCTTTTTAACTTACTTCAAGCCTTTTAGGTTTAGGATTATGGAGAATCTTTGGATTTATAGAAGATGTGGGGTTAAAGCCTTTTATACAAAGTTAAGTTTAGTAGTAACTTTCAACTTGAGCCTACTACATTTACATAAAAATGATAATATTTGATATGATATTAAAAAAATAATTAAAATAAAATATAGAATAGAATGAGATATGAAACAATTAATATAAATTTAACATAAAAATACAAACATTTTAAAAATTTATATAAAATAATTTTTTATTTATTAAAATTTATATAAATATATAATATTTTGAGTACAGTTATAACAAAAAAAATAATAATAAAGTAGACACAAAAAACCTCAATGATTTCTACTTGAGACATCAGCTTGGGGGTATTGTATGCGAATCTTGAGGCGAAGACCGTAATGCTAAATGGGATAAAAAGAGGAAATAAAGAAAGGAAGTCGAAAGTAAAATAGTGTTTCCCTTTTCTTTTTTCTTTCCTTTCCTTCGGCAGGAAGCAATTAAAAAGAGAGAAAAGAAAACGAAAGGATTTCTACTTTTTTGTTTCTTCTTCTAAATCTTATCCTTCCAATTTGGAAGGAATTTGAATTGAAAACACTTTTTTCTATTTAAATTAAACATTTTTATTTATATTTCAATTTTCATATTACACAAATTAATTTTTCCTTTTAATTTCGTTAGTTTTTTTTCCCTTTAGTTTTGTTCCTTTCTACTAAACATAACATAAAAGTGTAATGTTTGCATCTCAGCCAAATAAAAAGCATTTGCCATCTGCCATTATGCTATAGTAAGTGCATAAAATTCATGTTGTCCCAAATTTACGACGATAATATAAAAGCAAAGAATGCAAATATCGAACTGATAATTTTAGATATAATTATTACACGACGTAAATATAATAAAAAATAATTAAAATTTGATATGATATAATACGAATAAATAACACAAACTTATTTAAATGTGTTAAAATTTATATAATTATATAATACTTTATACATAATTATAACATAAAATAAATACGATATAAATATACAAATTATAAGATCTAGTAATGTATGACACTAACGATCACCACATGGTATCTTGTAGGCCTAAAGGCATATTTAGGGGGGAAAAAAGATGCTTTGCACTTCATAGTAGGGTAGTATTGAATGATTCTCTATTGAAGTTAGGCTTGGGGCATCTAACAAAGTGTAACCTCTTTTTCACTTTTTGTTTTTCCTTTATAAATCAAATTATTGGAGTACAACAAAAAAATGGTTTACAACTCTTAATGTTGCCAAATAGTTTATTCTTTTTTGAATTTTGACTAGTGCAAAATATGTTAGCAATTTTGCATATGGGATTGCCCTTGCATGTATTTTAACATTGTTGGTTATATTCAATGAATACAAAATTTGATTGAATGTCAAATCGAAAAGTCTTCTGGATCATCAATCAAAATAAACTGTTAAATTAAAAATACTTAAATATTAAATAGATGATTTTGATATTAAGTAAATGTTAAATAGATCAATTAATAAAATATGAATTTTACTTAATTATATTATTTTCAATATATGACTAAGATGTTAAAAGTTTAAATCTTATCAGTTACAAAAAAATTTAATAAAAAAATTGATTTTTTATCGGTTTATTCTTTTTTTTTTTTGCCGATTGAATTGGTTTGTTAAAGTACAAAATTATTTTATATGTACTGGACTAGATAAGCTATTGATTCTCGATTGAACTTGTCCGACCAACTGATTTGATCTGATTTTCATTGCTAGTTCTATTTGATTGGTGTTTTATTTTATTATTTATTTCTAGTTTTTAATTTACTTATATTTAAAAAAATAGTACAAATTAAACTACCAACCAAACCGAATTGTAATACAAAAAGTAAGTCAACTTCAAAATTCTTCTGGGCTTAACTTTTTTTTTTTCATGTAATATGTGTCCTTCTGTGTTTGTTTTGGTTAACATTTATTTTAGTAAGGTTACCTAAACAAATTACGAAAATATTTTAAGTGTACACAAATAAGATAACTTCTGAGTGGAGAATCTGTCTATAACATTTTATTGAGTGAAATTAAGGTATAACGCCTTGGGAACATAATTTAACCATATATGAAAAATAAATCAAAATGTTTTGAGTGAAAGAAGTTGAAACCACAAAGGGTGACAAAATTTGTCATAAAAGCTAACTAGAGGGATTTTTTAAATATGTAAATTATCCACCGCCAAATTTAAATAATTTTAGATAAAATATTTATGAATTAGATCGAATTTAAATTTAAAAATTCATTGAAAATTTATTTTAAATTCAATCCATAAATAAAGTCTAAGCTTATATAGCTGTAATTTCTTTGCTGACAATCCCGTTATAAAATTTAAAAGAATTGAGGATAATCAATAATTATCTTTAAATAAAAAAGAATCGTTTATAAAACTTTTAAGGATAAAAAATCATCCTTAATACTATTAAATTAAAGACGATATTCATTCTAATATTATTAAATTTAATATAAAAAATGATAAAAAAAATTATTTCTAAAATTTTTAATAATGAAAAATTATTTTTAATATTATTAAATTAAAAATAATATTTATTTTAATATTACTAAATTGAATATAAAAAATTTCCTTTATCATTCTCTTATCTTATTTATGAAAAGCTCTTATTTTTTAACGTGCTCCAACTTTTCCGAACATTTGGAGGTACGATCCGAGTTATGAGAATAATCCTTTTGGAATGCAAACATGACTCGAACTCTTTGTGTCAAGTGTTGATTTGTTCTTTTCCCAACAATGATTTAAGAACAACGATGAATGACCAATTTCACCCAACAATGATTTAAGGACAATCAAAGCAGGCCCAGGAATAAACAACCCAAAACAGAAATTGGGACTTGCTTGTGAAATTTGAAGGAAAATACTTATGGAATCGTCCATTTTAGATGGCGTTATTGTGACTATTTTAGAGATGAATAAGGAAAACCAAAGCCAAGCTACACGTAGAAATACTTTATAATATTTTAGACAATTATTTCATATACTGACAGTGAAAAAAATAAAATTTTATAAGTAAAGTTCATGAGATAAGACGTGTCTAATGAAATATATTTAAAAGATAAATAATAAATAAATGAGATAAATATTACTTTATAAATTTTATTTATGAAGCTTTTTTTTTTACTGTTATTGTATGAAATAATTATTTTATTATTTTTCTATCGCCTCACTCCAATAAACAATTAAGAATAGATTTAATAAGTACAAAAATAATATAATAAATATATTTAAATTTGATACATTTAACTCATATATTATATTTATGTTTATACATTTTGTAATTTATCTTTCATTTATATTCGTAGAACTAATACAAAAAGAATACGAAACATAACATAAATTATAGAGTTACAAAAGCAATGTTGTCCACCCTCACGATTTTTAAGCATGGTTTGTGCGCGTACCTTTTTCTATTCTTTTTTTTTTTATGCTAACTAGCTTTACTTTTCTAGACCTGACTTTTTTAAAACTTAGACGACGAGATGATATACATTTAGAGTGGGAAGAGAGATTTTAAAGCTGGGACTAAATAATAATTATAGCATAATGTTATAGTTATTAACGTTTTAATTTTTTTATTATTTGTATTTATATTTAATATTTTTATAGTAATCTATTATTGTGATATTTATTACATTAATAATAAACGTAACATGATCGATAATATATATGTTATCATCATTTAAATACATGATTTTAAGTAGATACTATTTCGTTTATATTAATTTTACTTTTTTTTTTTAATGTAACGATTTGCTTTCTATATAAACTACCAAGTCTCAAAGTCCTATTATCATACGTACATTCCTTTTATTTTCCTTTCCTCTCTATTCTGCTGTGTTCTGTTCTGTCTACCATCTTAGCTTTCTGCAAGAAAAACAAAAAAGCAAAAATGGGGGCTCTCGATTATCTTTCAAACTTTTGTACTGTCACCAGCAGAAGGAGCAAACGCAAGCCAATGCAGGTAAAGCAAGCTTTAGACTCAGAAAAGAACTTCTCTCCTTTTACTTTCTCTTTTCCTTTAGTTCTTTTCTTAGCTTCACGCTCTGTTTGTTTTGTTTTTTTTCTCGAATGAAGAAATAAAGAAAGAAATCGCCTGGACAACTCCTGTTCTCTAGTGATTTTTTGCACTTTTGATGACCTTAATGCTAACGATGTTACGTGTTTTTTATTTGCTTAGACAGTTGAAATCAAGGTTAAAATGGACTGTGATGGCTGTGAAAGAAGAGTCAAAAATGCTGTTAACACCATGAAAGGTTGAAGGCTATCTCTCTTTCTCTCTCTAATTTCATTAATGTTTTACTTCAATGAAGCCCAACCAGAAGTAAACCCTTTACACAATGGAATTTGCAAACTTCAAATACCAGGAACAAATTAGCAGTGAATCTTTTAAGCCTGCTTTGCCCTTGTTTTTAAAGACCAGGAAACACCATCTTTTAATGGTTAATATAATTCAGACAAAGATGGGCTTCTGAAATGACATATAATTTAAGAATTACTGCAATCATGGAATGAAAGGGAAAAAGTAAAACAAAAATCCCTTTGAAAATTTTTTGAACCATTGGTTCCTGGTTTTGTTAGTTTGACTTCAATTTATTCTACGCTTCTAAGCTATGCTAAATTGTCTTTTCTTTCCAAAATAATTTTTTTTTTCTTTCATAAGTTTTTACCTACTGATTTTCAAGAATATTCTTATAATATCAATTTAACAAATTCTCTTAAAATAACCGTACCTAACATTTATTTTTGAATCCGAATAATTTAAATGTTGAGTATTGAGTTTGAATCTCACATTGAATAGTAATATTAGGCCAGAGGAAGTGTTTATAAGGACTTCAGCTCTTAAGGAGAAATGTAGAGATGCAAACCATGCGCTATCGTGGGAGGATTGTTTATAGATTTCTCCACACATGGATTTATTCAAGCGTTTGTAGCTTTATTTGTATAAAAGTTAGTAGTGTGTTGTTCCTTTTGCTCAAAGAGCTGAACTATGTTAATCTTTTTTTTTTTCTAATTTCTTTCTTTTAATTATTTTTGGATTACCACGTTATTCTCAACAACGGATAACTTAGTGAAGATTATCGTCACTTCAAATTTCTATGTACAGGTGTAAAAACTGTTGAAGTAAATCGAAAGCAAAGCCGGGTAACGGTAAGTGGGTACGTTGATCCGAACAAGGTGTTAAAGAGAGTGAAGAGCACTGGGAAGAGAGCTGAATTCTGGCCTTATATCCCTCAACATCTTGTCTATTATCCTTATGTTTCGGGTGCCTATGACAAAAGGGCGCCATCCGGCTTTGTTCGGAACGTTGTGCAAGCTTTTCCGGCTTCTTCAAATGCGCCCGAAGAGAACTTAGTGTCCTTCTTCAGCGATGATAATGTTCATGCTTGTTCAATAATGTAAGCGGAATAATTTTTGCCAAATATAATATTTGTAATAGCTAGGGTGAAATAATAAAGTTTGATGATGGATTTTTGAAGACTACGTAGCTTTTTTTTATTATTTTTTTAATGGCTTTGGTATATGATTGTATGCTTTGCCAATTGCTTAAATTAGCCCTGTTCATGGCCCAACTGAGTTATAGTTTGAGATTTTAAAATTTTATTGCTTAATTAGGTTTGGATTAGTTTAAAAGTTTATTTCACCATTAATTATATTATTAAAATATTATTTTTATATTAATATTTATATATTTTAATTAAATTTATATAAAAATATTAATTTTATTTTCAAGAAATAATTCAAGTTAAGTTGAGTTCGTTCAAATTCACAAAAATCTTATTTAAAGTCTAATTTGTATATACCGAGCTTCCAAGGTTGGACAAGTAACTTAACCTTTCGATAACTCTAGCTCCATATAAGAATTGTTCACAAGGAGAATTGACCCTCTTTTTATAATTTTATTTTGAGTTTATTTTTGATATATAGATAATGAAATTTTTAACTTTGAAAGCAATGTTATAAATTTATTGCAGATCATACTGTTTCAATTCATATTTTTTAAAATTTTTTTAAATATATTCTAAAAGTTACATGTCTAATGTTTTTTTTTTAATTTTATTTATGGAGTCCAAAAATTTGAATAAAGTAATTTTTCTTTTATTGTTAATCTTTTTAAAAGGAAATTTAAATAAGAATGAGAATGAGATTCATCAATCACCCTAATTAGTTGTTACACTATAATTTGGAAATCGTTTATATTGGAATATCAAATGTTTATGCTTTTCCCTCACGCAAATAGAAAAAGAAATATTAGGATTAACTATTGAGAGATCCAATATTTCATTGGTCTTAATCATCAAAAGCTCAATTTTTAGATTGAAAGGTGAAAAGATTATTCCATTGGAAGATAAATTAGAAAATTAATTGTTAAGAACTAATAAGAGGAGTAAAAGAGAATACAAATTTTGGAAACCATTTGAAGCTTGAGAAATAAAAGTTAAGGAGACAAGTCAAGTCACAAAAAAGTATATATATATAAAAGATATGTCTAACTATTTAACCCAATTTGTATTTATTAAAATGAATAAAAGCTTTTTAATTTTATTACATCAATGTAACTTTGTAAGTGGATTTTCTTATTATTATTTTATTAAATTTAAAACTTTGGGTAAGAAAGAAAAGAAAAAAAAATAGTGATCAAAACAGAAAAAATGATATTAAAATCAAAGTTAGAGTATATATGTTATAAAACTCTTACTAAACTTTTCTTATCATTTATAATTTAAAAAATATATATTTCTTCTCATATGTATAATTGTATATGTTTGTTTATACATTTATATGACGATTTTAGTTCATATTGACATGTAAATAATTTATTATTTTTCGTTTTTAAAATTAGTAATAACTCGAAATAGGGGAAAGGAAGCATGTTTTTTTATTGACATCCTACATTTAAAATGATTGATTCGTTAAAGGACAAAATTTTCAAGATTGCGGTGTTTGGAGTTAGTGAAGCATAGGATTCTTGCTTCCCACCACAAACGAATGGAAATAAGGCAATGCATTTTGGACTATTTTTCAAATAATTTTTTTAATTACAAAATCTAAAATATAAATATGAATAAAGTTATGTTGCTATATGATATAGTCTTTTATATATTGATAGTGTAATATATTTAACACTAAAAAGAGATTAAAAAACTATTATATGACCATTTTTTTATTTATTTTCTTAATATATTTTTAATTTTATTTTTGAAGTTTAAAAATTTTTATAACGGTATATGAGATAATTTCTCATTTTATTTTATTTTTTTAGTTTGGGTAATTTGATTTGAATTACGGCTTAAAAAATTTATTTGATGCATGAAAAAAAAATTAAAAGGTAATAATAGAGATTTTATTAAAATAATAAGTACTCCAAGAGAGAAGTCTAAATACAAAATCCATGATACACCCTACTGAGAATAGAAACAAGATTCCTACCCACAAGATGAAACAAATTCCAACCGAAGACTTCATACAAGTAAAAGCTAAGAAAATATTAAAAAAAAAAATCATCAGAATTATAGGTATACTGAATCTGAAGCTTAGCTTTATGGATTAAAAAATTGGATCGCTTTAGTTGGTTAAACTGATTAAATTAAAAATCAACAAGTTATCTAAGCCGGTACATTATATTATATTATGTAGAGGTTACATCGATAAAAAGTTGGTTTAACCGCTGAAAAAGGAAAAAAATTGTTAAAAGACTGTTTTAATGTATATTTTTCAATTTTTTTTTTATAGATGAGATTCGTGCCTTTAATTGATTAATTTTATATTAAAGACCATATGATTAAGTTAAATATATATTTGTATTAATTATTTACTATATTTAATATCTATTTAACATTAAAATTATTTTTTAATATTTAAAATTTATTTTAATGGCTCGACGACAAATCAAAGGTCTAATCAGTTTGACTTTCGATTTATTTTAACCTTGCTTAGATCTATTACTTTTTTTGATATTATTAAAATTTAAATCATCTGAATATTTGCGAATATTTTCTTATCTCCAAACTATAACATATTTTGTTAAGAAAAGAAAAATACAAGTATCCTCTACTGTGATTAAAGGACGATTAGGAATGCGAACTTTTATCTTAAAATGGACCTTTTTCCTAATGCACTTGCATTCTTTTTATGTTTCCTTTTTCATTTTAGGATTTTTTATTTTATTCTTGGTGATATTTATATTCTAAACAGTCATCGTCTGACTCTTTTATCAATATCGAACCCATCATTTTTATCAACGTCAAATTTCATCAGTCGAGTTTAAAAAAATTGGAAGAAGATCGATCATCCAATTGCTCTTTATTCCTTCAAACTTTTTCTATATTTGATTAATGTAGTGATGATCTTAATTGAAAGATCACAACGTAAAGTTTGGACCCTGCATGTTACTCTTTGCTTTGCTTAAATATACCCAAAGACAAAGTAAGATATCAAATTATGAGCACTTCGTCGAGGCAATATCTTAGCTATAAAGTTGTTATAGTTACACTTTCCATCTGAAAGTTGAATATTCTTTTTAAGATTTCACATAATTAAAAATAAATGAATAAAATTGTCCAAAATAAGACTTTGGATAAATTCTGTAAATTTAATTAGAGTTTTTAGGAGGTTTCAAATGCAATGAGGTTATACATTAACTAAAATATGACATGGTTTAATCCAATTGGGAATGCAAGAAGAAATTTCTTTTTTTCTCTTGTCAACCTTGGTTCGATCCTTGTGGGGAATACTTCAGGAGTTAATTAATTCTTAAAAGTACAATGTCGATATAAACGATTGCACCTTTAAAATTGCGTGAAGAGAAGATCTGGAGTACAAGCAAAGCCTGGGAATTCAATGATCATATAATAAAAATAATACATTCATATAAACAATCACTAAATTAAATAAAAAATTCGACTGAATGAACTATTTAATATTTTTTAGTTTTTTTAACTATATTTTTAAAAAATATATGTTCTTTATTAATTTAATTTGTGAAGTATTTACACTTCATTAACAGTACACCAAATGATTATCGTAAAATTTAAATATAAAACTTAAAAGAATCTCTTCTTACCCGTTAAAATTAACTCTTATTGGCTCTAAAATTAAGATTTATTTTTATACTTCATTAACAGTGCATTGAATAATTATTATGAAACTTAAACATAAAACTTAAGTTTTCAGAATATCTTCTTACCCGTTAAAATTAATCCTTATTGGCTCTAAAATTGAGATTTATTTTTATACTTCATTAACAGTACATCGAATAATTATCGTGAAACTTAAACGTAAAACTTAAGTTTCTAGAATCTCCTCCTACCCATTAAAACTAACCCTTATTGGCTCTAAAGTTGGGATTTATTTCTTTTTGGCGGATCAAAATTAGAGTTTATATAATTGTTTTAATAAAAGTTCACTTAATTTTTGTATTTACAGTTATATCAATTCCTTTTTTTTATTCAGATTTTACCAGCAGAAGAAAGCCTAAAAGCTTTTAATTGTGAAATATAGGAAGTCACAAATAACAGAAATCCTAAGAAAAAAAAAAAAGGCAATGTCCATTATTATGGAATATATGAAAATAATTAATAATTTTTTGAAGGGAAAAAATAAAGATTGGATATCATATAAAGAGCTTCTTCCTCTATTTTTTCTGTTGATAAATATTTCAATATATCCATCATCATTCACATATTTACCCCAGATAAATTATAAAATCTATACATATGATTGAAAATATATTTTAAAAAAGTATAATAATCTCCTGACAGTAAAAAAAACTCTACAAACATAATTTATAGTGTGACATATTTTTTATTTATTTTTTAAAATATATTCTACTAAACACATATTGTCTTACAAATCTACTTATAAAGTTTTTTTCTTTTCAATTATCAGTATATAAGATAATTATTTTTTAAAAAAATAAATAAAAAATTGATCAAAGAGCTAGATCCGAAACAAAGAAAATGATATATATATATATATATATATATATATGTAAAAGTAAAGTATGGTAATGCTCTTCCATCTTAAGATTTAAAGTCAACTTTGAGATCTTCAAATGACACTTTCAAGCTCTATAATTCAAATTAAAGTTTCAAGTTCTATAATATATAAAATCTAAGAACCCCACATTTCCCATTTTCTTGGTCACTACCGAGTTATTAAAAAAAAAATTCTGAAGATATCATAATTAAATTGAAAAGAAGGTATGGTGGGGACATGAAGTTAGTGCATCGAGATAAATATACTCAACTATCTGTTCTAATATTTAATAGGTGTATAAATAAATCCTTTCACTTTACTTTCTGCCGCCCCCCTTATCCGGTCCTTTTAATGGTGAATACAATTTTGTTTTCCAATTCTAAACGAAAAGTACAAAATTCTCTCCCTCCTTCAATCTTTCTCTAGCTTATTCGATTAGATAATACCTTCCTTGGCTTCATTTCTCAGCATTTAGCAAATCATTGTCAAGTTTGCTTTGCTTACACAAAAAGCTAAATATTGAGATTCACCATCATAAATTAAGCAAACGATGACACTTTTTTTTCAATTATTATAAATGTAACGTCAACACAAAAACATTGAATCAACGCAAAATCAATCCCACACACAACTCAATTCGCTACATTCACAAATGAATGAAAAAAAAATCATCTATAATTATAGAGATTACAAAATGTATAAAATACTAATAAATACAATAAACCTTATTATACTCGTAACTTGCTTGACTTAGAATAAGACAAATTCATATGATTTTTAGTTGACACTAGATCAAAAGTATGTAACATATAAGGTAAGTCATTTTTTTGAAAATACTATATATTGCCTCTTGTTCTTTGTCTCTTTTGATCTATGATTATCTTATTGACTTAAGTATTATAATGCATTTCAAAATCTAAACTTCAATGTCTTTTTAACATTTTGCATTTTTCAATATGCCACATCCAAGTTCAACATTTGACTTTGGTACTAATTGTTGTGATTGTCAAGTACGAATGTATTCAACATCGAGATAAACACAAAACAAATTACATAGAATAGACGGCATTGAATTTAGTTTTACCTCAATTGCTTAAATCTATAGATAAAAATTAAAAATCAACTATACACATAGATATTATAAAGAGTACAAAAACCAACAAACACACTAAACTTTGAGCCTTGAAACAAACCTAGTTTTGGTGCTCATATTAAAAGACAAATATGATTAGAAAAATAATTTGAACACAAAATAAATACACGACCGTATCAAAATATACGTAAAATGAATTATTAACATGTATAAATTTATATAAATTTATAATATTTTTTAACATATGAAAAAATAACATAAACATGATAAGAACACGCAAAATTTCTTTTCAACTTTCTTTTCCTTTCTTCCTTTTTATTTTCTGTTCTTCACATTCCTTTATTAACTTTCTTTCCTTCTTCATAAAAAATAAAATAAAAATACCCTAAAACCCTCGAACCATTTTAAAACCTAAACTTAGTTGTCCCTGGAAAAGACCCCCCAAAATTAAAATTTTTAAGACAACTTTTAATTTTAGGTATAGAAGATTTTATATCATAATGCATGTTAAATTTTATCTAAAATCTTAATGCATATTTGAATTTCATTTTTCATTAATTTCATGAGGATCTAAATTTCATAACAAACTTAATTAATTAGGAAAGATCATGTATTATATAAATTATAACATTCAACACCAAGACAAAGTTCTTCCTTTTTTTACTTTAATGAATGTTCATCCTTTACGGACGTGTGAGTCAATCATAACACTTAAGGAAGAAAATAAATGTTGTCGTTTTAGCTTTTCATTTCTGTATTGAATTTTTCCCATTTTTTTTAATCTTTGTAAATTTCTTCTTACCTTTCAAAAATATAAACAAATAAATAAATAAATATCCCTCTTTTTGTGCATTCGATATTAAATAAATTCTACTATGAACTTCGAATTTTTTTCCCCAAAAGGTAAATCTCAATAATTTATGGACATCTAGGAAAAATAAAAACTTTATCATAAAAAATAATCATGTTCTAATCTTCAGCCAAATTCAGCTTCAACCAAAAAGCAAAAACATGAATAAATATATATATATATATATATATATATATATATATATATATATTAAATCGGCTGCTCTAATGGCAAGCATAGTCTTCACAATTCAACGACATAGCCTTAAATTTTGGCTTTAAATTTATTGGACTGACGTATATGCAATATTTAATTAATCAAATGGTGATAATTATCAAATTTTCACATAGCAACACCAATATCGGTATGATCTTATCTTAAATAATTCTTGTTAATTATATAGTTTAGGCAAAGAGACAACAAAATAATACAAGCTTTCGATCTTCATTATCATCTTTTTATAATTTTGGTGATTAAATTATGTATTATCTTAGTTGATCATCATTACTTTCGCCGCTACGTATGTCGGAATTATTATAATGAAATAATAGATAATTAATTTATTGAAATTAATTAAAGGTAAAAGAGGGAGCACGATCCCTTTCTTCTAGATTGGAATAACCTTTAGTGAAGCTGCTTCTTCTATTGAAGGGTCGGTAGCCTTTTGTTAAGCCCTTTTTGACATAATTTCAATAGTTTAATTAAGAAATAATGAATCCACTTATCAAATATCCAATAATTAATTGTTATGATAGCAATTAATAAAGAAAATTCTGTCATTCGAATGGGATTGGGATTGGTGAAGATAGATAGGAACTTTGTTTATCTTTTGCAGAAAATGGGACAATGGAAAGAGTGGTGGCTGCAATATGAGCGTTGGGTCAGTCAAGAATAAACGGTTTCCTATAAGGATCCATTTGGTTCCGGTCAGAAGCATTTCCTTGTATTAGAATGTCTTTTTATGACCGGATTATGTACCCTAATTGAAAATCTTTTATTAAACAAAAGTCATAATATTAGAGATTTTTTTTTCTTTCTTCTTTTTTGACCCATTTTATAATTCTTATCTTTCTCGTGTCAGGCTTTCAATTTGAAAATAAAGTTAAATAGTAGGAGCACAACTGCAAAAATAATACAAGATGAGATAAAATCTGCAATCTAATGCCCAATTATGGTCTATTTGTTTTCAGTCATTAAAAGTAAGTGTATAAGGATAATGTACGTGTGTGCCACGGTCCAAAAGTCTCCGGCTTTGAATATTGTACAAACTTGGAGCTAGAGTCTCGAGTCTCGACTAGTGACATGTGCAGATGCCTGCTTTGCTTTTCTAATTGTGATTGCCTTCAATTCTTCACAATTGAAATATACCAAAATGTAGGTCCATAGGTTGTGCTAGGCATACTGTATAGAGGACTGCAATTGCATTATATATATACATAAACGTGTATATATATATATATTGGCATTAACTTGTATATTTGTTTGTATTAATTAAAATTTGGTAACACACTCAGTTTAAAATTGAAAAAAAAAAAACATTAGTAGATAATTTCGTAAAACTTAGGTATATAAATATCATATTGAGGTAGAATAGATTTATGAGGAATTTTGTGAATTTTACCCAAGTCTACAGCAATGGTGGAAGAATTATTGATGACAAATAAGGGGCAAAACGTAGAATGAAAATTTTCTACCTAATATATAACAAAATGTGATTGATGACAAAATGTCATATGACAAAATGCGACATATGATATATGACATGAAAATATAACAAAATGTGATAATTTCGTAAAGAGAAATGATATATAATAAAACGTGATTGATGAGACATGAAAATAATACCAAAAAAGATAGAAGATATCTAATCCAAAACATGCAAAAACATTTCATGCTGGCATTGTACATTTCAATGAATCATACCCTTTGGTGCAACACCATATTTAATCGACCCCACCAACCCATTTTTGCAATTTGAACTTTGTAGCATAGCTAAAGAACTCAACTTTTTGACCCTTTGTTGTTCACGGGGGCTACAAGATTGCTTTGATGCTTTTTTTTTTCTTTGTTCTTGTTTTTCTTCAGCTAGCCCAGTTTTGGTGCTTTTCTTTATATTTCCTTTTATGCTTTTTGAACTTTCTGGCAGGGCCACTGGAATAATGGATCCATTATTAAATTCACATCAATATTTGTAATTGAATATATTCAAGATGGGCAACAGTAGGATTAGTAGGGAATAATAAATTCTACTTGTGTAATCTTAGTTGTCTCTTTTTATCTAAAGAAGTTTATTCCGAATAATATTTTTATTTCTAACTGCAACTAAGCTTAAGCTAAAAACACCTCTGTAATGTGCAAATAGATTAGTCTTGTTAGTAAGGGTGAAGTCCTCTTCTTTCTCAACCAGAGCTCAATCTTTGAAGGATATAAATAAAATCCTAGATGTATTAGACTAATAAGAGAAATATATCCTTAAAATTATTTCAAAAACAAATATATATATTGGAAAAAAAACTTGAAAAATACTTTTTAGTTGCATTTAGGAATTTGGATTTTAAAAATAATATAAAACACGTGTAAATGTAATATTCATAATTATTTTTTTAAATTCATGGAGATGTTGGATGCCTATTAGTGATGAATTTAAAATTGCTATAAATATTTTTAAACTTAAAATTTATCTGTTTATACCTTTCAAATATATAATCATTTTCAATTTTAACTAATTTATATATAAATGTGGCGTTTGGCCCTTATGCTTTATCAAAATAAAGTGCAACAGAAACATGCAATTTAAAATCAAAGTGGCCGAGCCTACCATGGATCAATTGATAACAATTTTGAGTTATGTGATTTAGAGCTACACCTTGCTCAAAGATATTGTAATTTTAAGTGTGATAATCCTCCAAGAGTATGATAAAAACTAAGGTGAAGCGATAAAGCCTCCAAATGTTTGACCGTAATTATATTTCCTTAAATTTAAAAATTATTCTTATTACGTTTTATTGAACCTTCCAATTAAATCCCTTGTCATTTAATTAAGTCCTCACTTAAATCAAATCTTGATTTTAGTCCGTTATTATGATTTAATGTGTAACCCATTAAGTTTTCAATATATTGATAATGAACATAAAATAAAAATATAAAGTTTTAACAGAGATTAACTAATTTATAGTCTTAAACTATAAGCATCATTATTGTCATTTAAAGTGATGAATCTTCTTGTTATTGCTCATCTACTTCCAAATGCTTGATACCATACTCAAAATAACCATACTCTAACATTTTTATTAGGATTTGTTCGAAAAAAATGATACTTCATATATAAGATAACTTAGCATTACAAGTTAAGAGTTACTTAGATGATTGAAACATCAGAATACTTTCATAAACACTTAAATGAGCTACCAAATAGAGTTTTCATCACGAGTCATATGTACTAAACCTATTATCACAACAAGTAACCCACGTACATTATCTCCAAGCACAACCATACTTCAATATATTAGACTGGTTGCATATTTTGCAAGTACGAAGGCTTAACATGTTATTTTCTTTGCAACAAAATTGATATTCAATTTCAATGTGCGTTGACAGAGAACTAAATTTAGAAATGACGCTTTGATGCATAAAGATCTTATAATTATGATTATAATTGTTTATGATTGTTTATAAGGTATATTTTTATTCATTGGACGACATCCAATTAGCACTGAATAACTCTTTGTTTTATTACTAACGATGAAAGAAAACCTTTATCACTTATTATATAAGTGATCAATATGCATAAATTGTAGTATATTTTTGTTGAATACGACTAGTTTTACAGCGTATATCAACAAAAGATTTGTACAATTGATAACCCGAGAAGGTTTTTTTTTTTTTTTTTTGTCTGTTAGAATGGGACCAAACTGCAAAAATAAAGTTCTGATTGATCGTATTATGAAAAATATATATTTTCCTTAACTTTATTGTATTTCAAATATAAATTATATAAAAAATGGATTAAAGGTTAAATTAGTAAAAGTAAAAAGGACAGAGCAACCTATTTTATTAGTTTTTATTTAAATTAGAAGTTATTTTGATATATATATTTATATAAATTGATATGATTTTGAGACACCTTTGTATTAAACGCAGAGCCTGTAAATGCGTTGGGCCTAAATATTATTCCTTCTCATTTTTTTTCCCCTCCGTGCGCGTATACTTTGGGGCCTTTGTAAGTGGCAAGCTCCCTACCCCAATTTTGAAGTGGAGCATAATAATCATGGGAAGGAAGTAATTATTGCCTTTCAGTATTTGAAAGTAATGCAGTTACAATAAAATTTCCTTTATATATATATATATATATATATATATATTCTGATCATCATGAAAAGCATAATCATCCAGCTAATATTTTCTTTAGAAAAAATTTTCTCGACCTTAGGGAAGAGAAGGCTCTTTTCTTTGGAAAAATGTATCCACATGAAGATCTCCGACCCCAAGTGCATACCATTGCCAACTGCCAAACTTCGTTCGACTTTAGTCTTAACTTTTTTTTAAACCCTCTTTGGCAGACAATTCTCTTCATACAGCTAAAGAAAAATGGCAGCATTAAACAAAGTATCGTTCAATTTCATAAGGTAACTGGATTCCAGGTCCTTGTCTCTTCACTTAATATAGATTGGTGGGACTTGTCGAATAATTCTGGTTGAAATCACAAATATGAAGTTGAAGTTTCAAGTCAAGAAATTGATTTCCCAATAATGTTGATTGGCTGAGCCAAAAAAAAAAAAAAAACAAATTGATAACGTCACGGACAGATTACTTAACCCTTTAAAGGTTTCATATTGCGAGCAATTCAATCCATTCTTTCTATTTGAAGATCTCATCTCAAGCAGTTCAGCCATCAATATTTGCTGAGTTGAGAGAACAAATTTTCTTCGGAATTCTGAATTTTCAAACAAAACTTGCAGCTTTACAATGTACATTGAGTTATATATATATATACATGTATATATATGTATGTTAACACTCTGATACAACATGGTGCAAAATTAGTAATTGGAAGAGATAAAGAACCATACAGAAAGAAAGGTATGGAATTCATCAACTAGGAACCTTTTTAAGGCCATAAGATGTGAACAGTTTTATTGCTAACAATAACCAGATGCGAAGACTCGCTACGTATTGCCAGGTTATTGGGAATTAGATGTAAAAACAAAATAATCAGATTCGGAATGTAAAAAAAACCTTGTGAGAGTTTTCTGTTTTTGTTTCATGTACCTGTGAGGGCACTTTATTTGTTCTGGAATTGGTACGAAAATGTGTTGGTATGTTTCGACTACTATTTTAAGTTTATTGGTATTTTTTAAATATTTTTCATGTGCAGACTATTTTGAAGTTTACTAATGAAATATACATTATATACACATCCAAATATGCCTCCGTTATACACATATATGTTTACGTACAAATATATATTTTAAAATTGTAAATATTTAATACCAAATATTTTTAAACATCAAATAAATACATAGGTAAAAAAAAAATTTAAAAATATAATAAATTATTATTAATTAGGTTTAATAGCTTAATTTAATCAACAAATTTTATTTTTAAATGCAATTATAAAAACAATAAAATGAAAAGGACAAAAAGCATTAGAAATTAGTTTTAAAATAAAAATATCAAAATGATACAACACCCATACGTGTCTACTCAAGGAAAAAGTGTAGATCACATGACAAAGACAAGCTGGGAGAAAACTAATTCCAGCTTAGCTATTTACTTGCTCTGCAAGACCTATTTCTACAAGTGGTTGAAAAATAAGAACCACTTTTATTAGTGGAGGAAAACTGACTCCAAGCAGTTGAGAATTAGGAGCACCACCACTCACATTTTCTCTTCTATTTACTAGTACCTAGAACTTTTAGTATAAATAGACTAGGAATTGTTTTGTTTGATCATTTGTAAATCATTTATTGAAATCATTTATTGGAGACTAGTCCTCTCGAATTGGACTCCTATTGATTGTATTTTGTTTAAGATCCTTGCAATAAACAACTAATTTACTATTTTTATTTTCTATTCACTTTCATTTTTTTTTCCTACTTCTATCATCTTTGGTATCCGAGCCAGGTTACGATCCAAGATGGTAACCACACGCTCTTCCACTATTCCACCTCCTGAAACCCAAAGCACACAGCATCCCAACACTCGACCCTCATCCCCCAACACTGACCCCATTGCCGTTTAGCTAGCCACCATTGTTTCCTGACTAGAAGTTATGGACACTTTGGCAGCAAAAGTTACTGCTCTTAAGGCTCAAACCAGTGCTGCCCAACCATCGGCATCAAACCCAGTGGCCAATAGTAAAGACAAAGGGAAAGAAACTAACCCAAGCTATCGAGAACAATGATGTAACAGCTGGCCAAATGCTGATGAAGAAGAAGAAAACAACCCATGGTGGTGACGAAGTCTAGTTCTTCGACCTCATACAAAGATGGAATTTCCCAAGTTTGATGGAGGTGACCCTCGCGGATGGATTCTCAAAGCGGAAAAATACTTTCGTTATTATTAAACACCAGAAGACCTCAAAGTTGACATCGCAGCTATGTACCTTGAAGGTGATGCATTAGATTTGTTCTCTTGGCTTAACAATGAACGTACTATTGTCTATTGGGACGAGCTAGTCAAGGCGCTATAGGAGAACTATGGTCCAGCTGAATTTCATAACCCAGATGAATACCTCTGTAACATTCGACAGACAGGTATCATCCAAGAGTATCGACAAGAGTTTGCAAAATGATTTGCACGAGTGACGAATTGGCCAGATCACAGTTTGTTGGGGTTTTTCCTCAATGGATTGCATGAAGACCTTAAGGTTGATGTAAGAATCCACAAGCCTCGTACAGTGTACAAGGCTATGAGTTTGGCCATGGAATTTGAGTCCAAACTGGGCCCAAACCGCTTGACCAAGGGTTCTAATTGGTTAATTTCTTCTCGAGCATATACAGCCTTTACACAACTATGGCTCCCTCCTCTACGTGAAGGCAACCTTTAGGGTAATCAGCTCACTAACACCTCTCGCCAATTCCCATCGCCCAATAACCCAAACTCCAACTCAAACTCGGTTTAAAATCGAGAGTCTGAACGGCAGAACTGACTAGTAAGAGGCCTTTGTTTTCGTTGCAATGAGAAGTTTGGCCCTGGTCATCGTTGCAAAACTGTAGCACTATCACTCTTGGAAATCGCCAATGATGACGATGATCTCGAAAGAGAAGAAGAACCTGCGGGTGAAGTTAGTATTGACAACCAACCTTCTGAAATGGCTGAAATCAGTTTCCATGCAATATTGGGAAAATCAACCACCACCACCATGAAGCTTAAAGGGCTCCTCGGCACTAAAGAGGTCCTAATTCTTGTTGACTGTGGCTGAACCCATAATTTTGTTGCTGACACCATTGTTGATGAATTAAACATTTCGATGCAATTTGTTCCTCCGTTTGGTTTACAGATCAGTAATGGAGAAGTCATTTGCTGCAATCGCATTTGTTAGAATATCGATATATAGCTACCCGGCTTGAAGATCATGCAAAATTACTACCCATTCTCCATAGGGGGTGCCGACTTGGTATTGGGAATCCAATGGCTGGCCTCACTCAATACAGTACAAGCCAATTGGAATGAAATGTTTTTCATCTTCAATCTCAACAGGCAGAAATATAAATTGTAAGGGGTTCCACCCAAAACTCAAACCGTCGTTTCTTTCCATTACTTGTCAATTGATGCTGGGAACACAAGTAACCCACCTTCCCAAATCCAAGCCTTGCTGACTGAGTTTGACTCTATTTTTTGAGAACCCAACACTTTACCACCTTTTCGAAACATCACCCATTCAATCCCTCTCCTACCAAATTCTAAACCTCCCAACATTCGGCCTTACCGATACCCCTACTCTCAAAAAATCAAAATTAAAAAATAGGTTGCTAATTTATTAGCAATCGAGTTCATACGCCCCAGTTCTAGCCCATTTACCAGCCCGGTCCTTTTAGTCAAGAAGAAGGATGGTTCTTGGAGGATGTGTATCGATTACCGATCCCTTAACAAACTTACCATAGCCGACAAGTACCCGATTCCCAATATAGATGAGTTGTTGGATGAGTTACATGGAGCCACAATATTTTCCAAGATCGACCTGCGTTCTGGCTATCATCAGATTCGAGTCAATCTAGGTGATATAGCCAAAATAGCTTTTCGCACACACTCAGGGCATTACGAGTTCATCGTCATGCCTTTCGGCCTTACCAATGCACCGTCCACTTTTCAAGCTGCCATGAACGATCTCTTTAGGCCATACCTGCGCAAATTCATTCTTGTCTTCTTTGACGATATCCTCATCTACAGCTAAACTGTGGAGCAGCACCAACAACATCTCCGAATGGCACTTGAGCTGCTTCGGGACAACAAATATTTTGCTAAATCATCCAAGTGCTTATTCAGCCAAACTCATATCAACTGCTTAGGTCATGTGGTGTCCTCTAAAGGTGTCCACGTCGACCAAGATAAAATCCAAACAATGCAAACATGGCCTATACTAGCTAACATCAAGGAGTTACGAGGATTTTTAGGCTTGACTAGGTACTACCAGAGATTTATCAAGAATTACGGGCTAATAGCAAGGCCTTTAACGGATCTGACTAAGAAGAATGGATTTAAGTGGTCTCCGTTAGCTGAAAAATCTTTCCAGAATCTCAAGCATGCCTTAATTTTAGTACTGGTGTTACACCTACCTGATTTTTCTCAGCCGTTCACGGTGGAATGTGATGCTTTATCTGAGGGCATTGGTGCTATACTTTTACAAGCAGAGCATCCTATGGTATTTTTTAGTAAGGGCTTCTCTTTTTCTAATCGACTCAAATCTGTTTATGATAGGGAATTACTTGCCTTTGTGTTAGCTTTGCAAAAATGGAAGCACTACCTCTTCGAAAGGCATTTCTTTATTAAGACAGACTATTTCAGCCTCAAATTTTTGCTCGAACAGCGGATCACCATCGCTGAATAGTAGAGATTGCTAATGAAGTTGTTGCCTTTTGACTTCTCCATCATTTATAAAGCAGGCAAAGAAAACAAAAGAGTAGATGCCTTATCTCGCCGACCTCAACATGCAGATTGTCTTACATTGGCTCTGCCCATCAACCTTGATTTGTTGGATTTATAAGAAGCCCTCCAAGTGGACCCTTACACTCAGGAACTTATACAGTCCATCACAGTTGAACCCACTTCACACCCAGAATTTTCTATGGCAGGTCAGAAACTTTACTATAAAAATCGATTGGTGATTCCTGACAATGAAATATTAAAATAGAAACTTCTTTTTGAATCTCATAACACTCCTTCTGCAGGTCATGGTGGTTATTTAAAGACTTTCAAGCGCCTTTCTGCCAATTTCTTTTGGCCAAGTTTGAAGCAGGATGTACGACACTATGTTCAAAATTGCTTACAATGCCAACAAAACAAGTACCAAGCATTAGCGCCTGCTGGTCTTTTACAACCTTTACCGGTACCAGAAAGAGTTTGGGAAGACATCTCCCTCGACTTTATTATGGGTCTTCCCAAATCGAGTCGTTTTGACATAATCTTAGTTGTAGTGGAACGTCTCAGTAAATATGCTCATTTTATTCTTTTAGCTCACCCATTTACTACTAAAATAGTTGCTGAGAATTTTTGCAAGGAAATAGTTCGTCTTTATGGCATCCCGAGATCCATCCTTTCTGATCGTGACATCATGTTCCTCAGTAATTTCTGGCAAGAGCTCTTCCAATTAAGCAGAACTCGCTTGCGTATGGGCACTAGCTACCATCCGCAGACGGATGGACAAACCAAAGTCGTCAACCGATGTTTAGAGGCATATCTGTGATGTTTTGCTCACGAACAGCCTACTGAATGGAGTACTTTTCTTCCCTGGGTAGAATATTTATTCAACACAGGTTTCCACACCTCTACGGGCAGTACTCCTTTCAATATTCGTTTATGGAAGAGATCCTCCGCCGCTCCATCCTTTTGTCCTAGGTGAAACAATGCTGGCAGACCTTGAGAAACAACTTATCCTTCGCGATGATATGCTGAAGATTTTGAAAGCAAACCTACTGAAGGTGCAATCTCGTATAAAGGCCCAGGCAGATTCTAAGAGGCATAAACTTAGCTTCAATGAGGGTGATTCTATTTTTTTGAGACTCCAACCTTACCGCCCACAATCACTTGCCAAAAGAAGGTATGAAAAACTTTCTCCAAGATTCTTTGGTCCTTACAAAGTCATTTGACGGGTAGGCCCAGTGGCTTATGAGTTGGAACTTTTTGAGTCTTCAAGAATACATCCCATTTTCCATGTGTCCCTCCTACGACCAGCAATGGGACAAACACCGTCTTCCCCGCTGACTCTCTTACCCATTACACCTGATTGGGAACTTATCCTTTCTCCTGCCAAGGTTTTTTCACATCGTTGGATTAAAGAAGCTGGAATGCCTACCTTGGAGTTGCCTATCGAATGGGAAAGATAACCTTTAGAAGAAGCAAGCTGGGAAAATTATGATCTTCTAGCAAGGCAATTTCCATCTTTCCGCCTTGAGGACAAGT
>JBBYHM010000025.1:6614563-6628411 GCA_038381775.1 Adansonia rubrostipa
TGTATTGTTTATATGATAAAAATTACATAATACATAAAATATAAAATAAATATAATATAATATAATAATAAATCGGGTTGGGCCGGGCCGGGCTCGGGCTTTGAAAGTCAAACCCAAGGCCTGGCCCATTTTTTAATCGAGCCTATTTTTTTTGTCCAGGCCCATTTTTCGGGCCTATTATGTTTGTCCAAACCCTCCCAAATTTTGGACGGACTTTCGGGCTCGGGCGGGTAGCCCGGCCCTTGAGCAGGTCTACTGCTGGCCATTTGGTCGTCCTTTTCTTAAAATTTCTTTATGTTTGCCAAGCAAAAAAATTCAACGCCAACCAACTTATACTAAAATTTATCACAAGAAAAAAAAAATTCAAACCAAAAATATTATATCTTAAAAGGAATTATGAAATAAAAAATAGGTGATGGTCTTTTAGTGTGCTTTTATTTTTAAAAATTAAATTATATTAAAAAAGAATGGGTAGTTTTTTTAGTTGAATAGTTATTTTTTAAAACATTAAATACAAAACACCCGAATTTCATTTCATTATTATAAACATAATTTGATTTTTAGATTGATTTCTTAATTAAATTAGTGTCATTTTATTTGAAACACCAATTCAATTAAAAACTTTATAATTAAGATATAAATATATAAATACATAAATATATATTTATATACACCCATATATATCAAAGAATTTGAATTACTGAAAAAGTGAATACCTACCATGTCAATTTTGATATGAACCTGAAACCCCGATCAACCCACCTGAATTCAAACTCAACCAAATCTTATTTGATTAGAAAAGTTAACAACTCGAGTCAAACCAAACCCAACCTAAAATGACTTGAATCAAAATGACTAAACTCAATGAACCCTAGTGTTAAACCTGATTGCCCCAAGCCCAATTAATTCGAGCATTAAACCCGATTGACTCAAACCCAAAATGACCCCAATATAAAATGACTCGAGCCCGATTAATCTGAGTATTAAATCCGATTAACCTGAACCCAAAATAAATCAAAATCGAAATGATCTGAACTTAAAATATTCTAAAATCAAAGTGATTTAAAATATAAAACACTGTCACTTATTAGTCTTCATAGTATCATCAAGATTTATATGTTAGTAACTTTTTTGCATATCATAATAATAGTAGGGGCGAATAACACCTTGTAAAAAATGATGTTATTATACGTCTTGAAGCTTTCGTTAATATCTTGTATTTTTTCGGTCCCTGTATACTAACTTTGATTTAACGATAATGTTTCTTTCAAAAATAAAAATTTAACAAGTTTCCATAACCTCGAAAAATTCAATAGAAAACCCCATGTACATGTGCATGTGCATATATATATATATATATATATATATATGTGCATTTGTATTTACGTGTGTTTAATATTATCTGTATGAATTTAAACATTATCATGAACAGAACAAAAAAAGTTTCAAAATTCATATTAGTAATGTTGGTTTTGATGAGACTGGAACACTAATTCCTTGGAAATTTAAAAATTACACATTATTCAAATATATAACATCATATATATTGGTGGCCTGATTTTTAAATTTTACAAATAAAATTAAAAGTTGGTACTTGATTTATTATGATATAATCATTAATAAATTTTTATGATAATTAAATGGGTTCAATATAAAAAGTCTTTGAATTAAAATTAAATTGTTATTTAATCTTAATTTTTTATTGCAGTCAAGTGAATCATCCATCATCTATTTTCATCCCAATCAAGTCTTCAAACCATTAGTTTCACCTAAAACTTAAGTCATAGATTAAAGGGAAACTAGTCACTCAAGCTACTTGATTGTGATGGCTGTTAAAGGGAGATAGGAAAGGAAAGGAAAGGAAAAGAAAATAAAGAAAGAAAGGAAAGAAATAGATAAAAAAATTATATATTTCTCTTTTTTTTTTGTGTGTTTAAATATTATAAATTTATATAATTTTTTACATGTTAATAATTTGTTTTCTGCATATTTTGAAACTTTCATATATTTGTCTCTTGTTCATGTTATTATTATTATTTTTTTGGTTTTCTAATATTTTTATTTTGGTGTTATGTCTTAATTCATTTTATATTTTGCATAATTTGTTATTATGATTCAATTTAGAAAAAAATTTATGAGTTCATATTACGTTCGTGTTTATCTCAATTCATAACATATTTTACATAACTTATCATAATGATTTAATTTAAAAAAATTGTGCGTCATGATACGTTTGTGTTCATATTATTTTTATGTGTTCAAAATATTATAAATTTATATAACTTTTTATAAAGTAATAATTTATTTTATATATATTTTGATATATTTTTATCTTCTTGTTGTATTAATATTATTTTTTACATCATGTCATGTTTTAATTATTTTCTCATATTGTGTTTTAATTGTATCTCAATCCATTCTATATTTTACATATTTGTCATAGTGATTTAATTTTAATTTTAATTTTTTTTTACTTACGTATTAAACCACTATATCTATCATATATTAATATAATTAATATAAATATAATTTTTCGAACGTAACGAAGAGAATAATCTCCCATTGGGAGGGCATTGTTTTAATAATCTCTCATGACATATTTAATATATCACCATTCTACAAATTAAAATTAGTTTAAAGTTAAAATTCATTTTTTTCACCTATAATTTTTTGTTACATAATAAAAAAACAACACGTAATCCAATAAATTATATCCCATAAATCCCATTTCATGTGAGAATAATGTGAACCTGTTTAGATTCCGGAGTCTTAACTAAGCCCGGGATATATGTTTCTTAAATACCTGCAGTGCCTTTATCACTGCAAATTTGAACAAAAAGAAAAAAATTATCCTTTGTTAAAGCATTTTTAATTTACATTTTAAACTTTCAATTTTTATATTGATCATAAACATTTAATTTCTTTAAGTTATATCACTAAATTTTATAAATTAAGTTACTTATATTAACTTTATTAAATAATTTTAAAAATAAAAATTAATTTAATATGTAAACATATGTATCTCTACTAAGTATTATTTTGATAAAATATAAAAAATAAATTATATATGTATATTAAATTAACTTTTTCATAATAAAATTAATGTTTATGACCTAAATGAAATTAAAGAATATACATTGCATTGTTGATATATATATTTTAAATAAAAATATATATTGCATTAAATGAACAATGAAGGTCACTAGGACGTTTGAATATATTGCATTAAATAGAAAAGTATATATATTGCCCAGGAAGTCAAAAATGAAAGTCACTAGAAGGTTTGAATATATTGCATTAAATGTCAAAAATGGAAAACCCCTAAAAGAATACATTTATTTGTTTATTTTTGATAAAACAAAAGAGTATATGGTTTGTAAATGAATCAAAATAACATATTAATAAATTAATTATTTTAAGGATTTTTGCACTTAAATAAAAAAAATATTGTTGCCAATGCTAATCATGTTTAACAAAGCTCTTCTTTTTCATCAAGACACCGCCAATGCACTTTAAGAATTTGATTACTTATCTGTAAAGACTATTCATCGAAAAATAAAAATAGTTATCTGTAAAGGCTAATGAGATCTCTAAATAAAAACAAAAGAAAGAAAGAGGATAGATAGTATATTATTTTTATCGTCGCCGTGATTGGCTTAGAAGTCTAAAACGGTGCATGGACTGGTCAATGATCGCCTATTTTTATGCGGTAATTTGTATTATATATATATATATTATATTTCGTATCAATTATATAAATATAAATTTTACTGATATAAAAATGATCAGATTATATTTATTATGAAAAATTATTCGTTATTAAGGTTTTATATAATTCTCATAATTTTATCTTTTGATGTGCGATTATTTTTTCTCTCAATATTAACCTTTTAGACAAATATGTGTATTGTGCTTTTTATGGAGCTAATATAGTTTATATATTCTCATCAACTACGCCAATTATTTATGATTCTTGGAGGAGAGAGAGTAGTTCTTAAGTTTAGGTGAGATTTGCTACAAAGATTAAAAGGGCATTGAGATTCTAAAGTGTGTTTTAATACTTAAATCAGTAAAAATTTCAGAGATAGAGCATAAGAAAGCAAGATGAAAGATGAGAATAAAAACTTAAGATTGTAAACTTATTTCACATTTTCTTATATCTGATTACACTCAAAGATGATATGTTAGCCGTTCATTCTTCTCGTTGTCTAGCTAATGTAACGGTCTGCCCATGTATATTCCAAGCATAAGAGGTATACAGGCCAGCATTATTTGGCAGATGAATGTTTATTTAATCCCAACCGAATGATATAAAACAGGTGTTAACTATTAAAAGTAAACTGACTTGTAGTACTTGGGTAATGGGGTCTCTGAGGCCTTATCTGTCATTAGGCTTTAGACCCTGAGTATCTTAAATATTACAAACTTGACATTATCATTAAACTTGTTAGTTTAAACAGGAACATCATAAGTATATTACACATATAATGTTAATAACATTATTATTTATATATTTTTTAAAAATATTATATTCGTGTCTCTGAATAAGTACAGTAACGTGAATTAGCGTAAGTAAAAGCGTGTTAATTTAACATTTTCTTCTTTACAGTTTTTGTTTAAGGTCATATGACATGAACATCAATCTTCGATTGGATATTTGCAATTTAAAAGGTCGGAGCTTGACTCTACCGCTCCAAAAAGAGAAAAGCGTTCCTTTTTTTTTTTCCAAAGAAAAACTTTTCATATACAAATATATATAATTAAGGTATAAGAAAATGACTTATTTACCCATAATCAAAATTATCACACAATGAATTCCCTTTGTTTGAATGGTCATGTCCCTTTAGCTGATTTCACAATTATTAGAAAAAAGAATCAGATACATTGATATAAAATTGATTAATTTTATTTTTTTTAAAATTTATTGACAATTAGTATTTTACAAATGATATTCGAATTTAATAATAAAATTATATTTTTATGTCAAATTTTAAATTAATTTTATTTTTATCATTTTAATATAATTTAATAATTAAAAAATTTTTATTTTAAATAAATAATTAAATATTTTTAATTAATTTAAGATTTAACTTGTAAAATATATAAAAATATAGTATAAAAACAGTGATTGAATTTAATAGGTATAAATCAAATATAACTTATTAAAAAATTAAAATTAAATTAATTTTGGAGTACTCCGCTAACAATATTACTAAGTATTATACAATTTATCCATAGAAGATTGTAAGCTAAAATTAATTCCCATAATGAGCCAAAAAATAGAAATCTTACCGCATCAAAATTATCGCTTACAGAAATAGTTATCCTATTATTTTTTTATTATATCTTAATAAGATACACAGCAATTGCTTTACTTTCATTGGTGGATTCTCCGCTGGAGTTTTTTTTTTTAATAATAATTTTCCAATTGAAGCTTTTAACGTGTGAAGCAAAATGAAGGAAAATTATAAAGACAAAACAAAAATAAGAAAAAAAAATCTAAGCCGGATGGAGGGTAACATGAATAAAGTGGGGGAAGTACAGAGATTTTCCAAAAAAGCAAATCATTGAAATTATTAAGGCATAAAGTAAGCAACGCGTTCATATAATTAAATAGCTCCTTATGGCAATATTTTATTGGAAAGCTGCAATCCGTCGAGACCAAAAAAACCTGTTAAAATCATCTCTTTTTTCTCCTATGGAGCATTTCATATAAAGAAAAAAAGGAAAAAAAAAATAATGAGAGGGAGAAACTCAAAGAAACATTAGTCGAAAGATTTATAGTTGATGTTCGCTGCATCTTCCTTCTTCTTCTTCTTCTTCTTCTTCTTGATTGTAGTGTGATTGAAGGTTCAGCTTCAGCAGCTGCAGTTTTGAAAATGAAAGGTCAGGTGTTATGGCTTATTGGAGTCATGAGTTTACATTTAATGGTGGCTAGGTCGGAAACCCAGAAGCTGAAAATATCAAACTACCACTTTGGGCCATTTGACAGTTCCTACTACAACAGTTTTGCAGTTTTAAAGCCAGCTACAATCAGCAATGATGCCCTTCAAGTCACCCCTGATTCCATTGGCAATTTCAATCTCAGCAACAGGTCTGGCAGAATCTTCTTCAATCAAACTTTCAAGCTCTGGGATGGAGATTCTGGGCAAGAAGCGACCTCCAGGGTGGCTTCATTCAATACCTCATTTCTTATTAATGTTTTTAGAGTTAATAACTCTGTTCCTGGTGAAGGTATTGCTTTCCTGATTGCTCCTGACCTTATCATTCCTCCTGGCAGTTCTGGTCAATATCTAGGATTGACAAACTCATCCACGGATCGCCTTTCCTCCAACAACCTTGTAGCCATCGAACTCGACACTTTTAAGCAGGATTTTGATCCAGATGACAACCATATTGGTCTAAACATCAACAGTGTTATTTCTAACAAGACTGTGCCGTTGTCCGAATTTGGGATCCAAATTGCTCCAAATGGTACTAAGTTTTACGTCTTGTGGATCCAATATGATGGTAAAAACAAGTCAATACAAGTTTACATGAAAGACCAGGAGCAGGCGTCTTCCCCAACACCACCCAAACCCTCCACGCCAGTCCTGAGTGCTGCTCTTGATCTCAGCAGCCTTGTCAAACAAAACTCTTATTTGGGATTTTCAGCATCAACAGGGAGCCATGTTCAGCTCAACTGTGTGCTCAAATGGAACTTGACTATAGAAGTGCTTCCGGGTGAGAAAAAAGGAAAAAGCTGGTTGCTGATTGGATTGGCAATTGGAGTTCCAGTACTGGTACTTTTCCTGCTCGGAATTGGAGGGTTGACTTGTTGTTGGTACAAGAAACGGAGGGCCAGATCTGACCCTAACATATTGGGAGCACTAAAGAGTCTTCCAGGAACTCCCAGGGAGTTCAGGTTTAGAGATCTCAAAAAGGCTACCAACAATTTTGATGACAAGCACAAGCTTGGTGAGGGCGGATTTGGGGTGGTCTATAGGGGGCTGTTGCGGAAGGAGAACCAGGAAATTGCAGTGAAGAAGTTTTCCAGGGATAATATTAAGGGTAAAGATGATTTTTTGGCTGAGCTTACTATCATCAACCGATTGCGCCACAAGCATCTTGTCCGCTTGCTAGGTACCTATTCTTCCAAACTCGTCTCAATGCTTTCATTAAGACTTGGACATTGACATTTATGTACTAATTGCCAAATTCACTATCTTTCTCAACTTAAAACCCAAATTAGGCCACAATAAAACTTAGCATAAAAAATTGACATTTATCTGCCTTTTCCCACCACCCCCTTCTCGAGATCTTCCCCAGTCTGTTTCATGAAAATGAAAATACATAGTATTATCTGTTAAATTGAACTATGACAGGAAGGAGAGATAGGTCTTTAAATAAAATGATAAATTGATCATATTTGAATTAAATTATGAAGTTTATTAAGATTTTTTCCGTAATAAAAAATTATAATTGAGTTTTGATATTCCAACTTTAAATTACCGATACGAGTAAAATACTAAAAATGTCTGCATCACTTGATACATAAAGTATATTTTTGGGGTTACTAAGAGAAATAAAAAAATTAGGATATTGATCAGGGTTTGTTTTGGGTTATAACTCACCAGTAACTCTTTCTTTAAACATTGGAGGTGTAGTTACCTTTGAAACTTCTTTTAGTTGGTCTTGTCCAATGGACTTCACATGCAAACGTGCACGAATAGCTGCAGTTTTAAGAATCCAAAGGCATAATAATTTATTCATGGAGTTATATTGAATAAGTATACAAAGTTTATTATAAGCTGCTTCATATCATTTTGTTGCAATTTTAAATTCACCAGGATGGTGTAACAAGAATGGGATGCTGCTTTTGGTGTAC
Organism: Adansonia rubrostipa; assembly: GCA_038381775.1. Classification (NCBI taxonomy): domain Eukaryota; kingdom Viridiplantae; phylum Streptophyta; class Magnoliopsida; order Malvales; family Malvaceae; genus Adansonia; species Adansonia rubrostipa. The sequence continues at coordinate 6,622,431 of JBBYHM010000025.1, forward strand.
GATTACATGCCGAATGGGAGCTTAGATACTCATATATTTTGCGGGCCGGAGAAGGCAACACTTAATTGGAATTTAAGGTACAAAATCATATCAGGAGTAGCATCAGCTCTGCACTATCTTCACAATGAATATGACCAAAAAGTGGTGCATCGGGACCTTAAGGCAAGCAACATCATGCTGGACTCTACCTTCAATGCCCGATTAGGTGATTTCGGGTTGGCTCGCGCCATAGAAAATGAGAAAACTTCTTATGCAGAGCTAGAGGGAGTGCCTGGCACCATGGGGTACATTGCTCCTGAGTGCTTCCACACTGCCAAGGCCACCAGGGAATCCGATGTTTATGGCTTTGGGGCGGTGCTGCTAGAAGTGGTGTGCGGGCAACGTCCATGGACCAAAATCGGCGAATTCCTGCTGTTGGTAGATTGGGTTTGGTGGCTCCACAGAGAGAGGAGGATACTTGAGGCAGTCGATGAAAGGTTAGGTAATGACTATGCAGTTGAAGAAGCTGAGAGATTGTTGTTACTTGGTCTAGCATGTTCACATCCTATTGCTAGTGAAAGGCCTAAAACACAGGCAATACTCCAGATTATATCAGGTTCCATGGCTGTAACCCATGTTCCACCCTTCAAGCCAGCTTTTGTTTGGCCTTCCATGCCAGAACCTGGCAGTTTCAGCATCAACTCTAGCAGCATGATTAATACTGCTGATATTACTCCGATCTCATCAGGATGGACCCCACAATACATTAGTGGAGATGTTCATGGTGAATTCAATGACAGCAGCTCTCTCATGTGACAACTTCTTCTGGCTTAAATTCAACATGCTTCTGTTAAAATGGTAAACCACTTTCTTTTTCTATACTTCTTCTTTAGCTTTTCTTGTATTAGGAAAGTGGAAAAGCCAAGACTTCCTAGTTTCACATTACTCGAGTTCTGTTAAGAGTGGGGAAGGCTGATTCAATGTTCAATTTATTATTTTCCCTGTCCTCTCAATTTTTTCACCTTTTTTTCTCTTTCTATTTTGTTGATTTCTGATTGGAGGGGATTGCAAATGTATATTACGGTTTACAGATTATATATTAATTTTGTTTTATTTTTTTACTTTTTTTTTAATAAAAGCTTATATATCATTATAAAATAAGATATTTTAAAAATAAAATAAAAAATATAAAAAATATTATTTATATTTTAAATTTAGTAATATAAGGATGGATATATTTTTTAATTTAATGGTATTTAAGTTGAATATCATTCTAAAATTTTTTAAAAAATATTTTTAAAAAATAACTGTTAAAAAATAATTTTTATTTTTTAAATAATTATTAATTATTTTTAATTATTCTAAACGAGGAAGTCTAAAGAAAAAAGGAATTTGACAGTCGAAATTATATTAATCCTATTAAAGAAGTGTCACAATCATCAAGTTAAAGCGTGAGTTGCTGCAAGAAAATTCTACCTACTGACGCAATCAGTATCGGAAAAGGGGAAATTCTCATTATTTTATTCAACTTGAACCAAAAGGAGAATATCATATAACTAAAATGGAGTTAAGGGAAAATAAATTGATCCAACTATTACAAAAAGGGAAAATTTTCTAAACTTCCTCAATTTCCAAACCGGTTGAGTCACAAGTGGCTGCAAATGTTCTTTAATTTGCAACATGGAGAGACTCCAATTACCATATTATTTCCAGGCAAAATGTAAAATTGTCCAAGAAAAAACAATTCTCAAATTCATTTTTATTATTTTCAATATAATTTCTTAAAATTTTTAATTTAATATTATTTTCTTTTTCCGAAGGAGTGAAAGATTTTGGAGTCAAAGGATGTCCCAAGTTGTGTTCCCACTTTCTCCTCTCCTAGGATCAAAAACTTATGAACCCCTTTGAGCAGCTTTGCTTTGTTGGTCAGATTTTTTTTTTCCCTTTTACAACCAAGGTTTGAGACAAGAGGAGTAATTATAGAATTTAAATTGGAACCTTAGTGGGTATCATTTTTTAAATGTGATTGTTTAAATTCACTTGAATTAATTTTTGAACTCTAATCACCTTTTTTTTTCACTTCAGTGTTAAAAACTAAACCTATTTATGGGTTAAATTATTTGTTCGAATCGGGTATCGTATAAAGTTTTTTTAATTCAAATTAATTCCACTAAAATTATTATTTAATAATAAAAATATTTTATTTAAATTTAATTATAAAATATAAAAATAATTTTATTTTTTACTAATTTATAAATAAAATTTTAAATTTTTAAATTCAATTAAATTCAATTTAAATATAAATAAAAATATAAAAAATTTCAAACTTCAACTTGATCCAACCGTGCGGAGCACCACCTCTGGCTCATGTCGTTGAGTAATTTGGCAGAAATTTTCAAACGTTGGATTCCAATTTTCTTCTTTCGTCTTAGTATCAACATTTTTTTTATATATATATTAATAAAATATCATAATTTGTTATTTCCTATTTCCATTTGATGAAACTTAATTATGACTTTCAAATGTGTGCCCGCTAGCCATTAGTCGTAGTGATTGCACTTTAAAAGGCACTCTGAGCTGATGGTTTGCAACTTACCTTTTTTAAGATATTAATAATACTTGGGCTTCTTTTGAGGGAAAAATTGGGAAAATGTGGAAATAATTGGGTTTTCTTGTGATGTACACATTGTATGTTTGTCATTAGGATATGAAAATGTTTAAATTGATGGGATCCTGATCTAATATAATACAACTGTACAAAAAAAGAGTAAACGTATATTAATCCCTTCTAAATTCTAGTGTTTTGAGATTTACTGTATTTCAAGCTGATAAATGATATTATAAAAATATTTTTAAGCTTGGACGAGAGATTTCAAGAAGTAAATTCATTGGTATAAAGATTTTTAAAATTTTAAAATAATTTTTTTATTTATCAAAATAAAAATAAAAATTTTAAAATTTTAAAAATTTAAAAAGAGAATTTTAAATGGCTCAAATTTTCTTTTTAGATTCTACCTCCATAGGTGTACCTTGTGAAATTCTTTGCCTTTTTGTTAAGATATTAATATTTACTAGTTTCTTAAACTTGATTATTATTTTTTTCAATTTTAAAAACAAAAGAAAAACTCATTTTAAATTTTATTTTTTTATGTTATTAGAAATATCTATACACTAGTTTGCTACTCGTGCGATGCACGGATTGAGTTTTATTTATTTATTTTTACATACATTTATAAATGCATAATCTTTTAGATTTTTTAAGGTATAATATTAAAGATATTAACACTTTTGATAAAAAATTGACAAAATTATAAACAATGTTTTTTTTAAGTGTTATAAGAAAATGGTATTAAGTTAGAAATAGATAAAATTAATTAAAAGGAGCATAATCTTAATATAGTAGCTAAACAAACAATCAAAACAATAAAATCAATTTTGAGAAAAAGGAAATTATGTTAAAAAAATTGATTTCTTAACATGTAAATCATAAAAATAGTTGTAATTAAAAAATCAACTTTTTTTAATTAATTGTGTGAAAATTAAGACGATTACACATCTTTTTTATAGGCTAACCGTAATATTCTTTTAAACAAATCTAAATTAATTGTCTTATCCCCAATATTAGATTAAAATTTAAAATTTAAAAAATGAGTTTAAATTTTTAATAGAGATAAAATGAATTGATCCTAAAATTAGGCATTAACCAAAAAATAAAAAATAATCCATATGATTTGAGGATTATTATTAAATTTTTGGAGAAAATATAAAAAATATACTATTATTAATTATTGTAATTTCGCAGTTAAAATCTTAATTTAAAATTTGAAATATAAATCTTACTAGATTCGGTAGTTTTCTAAATATATAAATAAACATTTTGATAATTCTTTCAAAATTTATAGTTTAATAGAAAAAAATCATCTTTAATTTAAAATACAATATATATAAAGATTAAGTAAATGATAAGATTATTTTATAAGGATAAACAGATAAGATTTATTAAGTATATAATTAAAATTTTTTATAAATATATAATTTATATATAATTTATTTTTGCTTATCTTTCATATCATTAGGAGGAGGTGTCCACTTAAACATCCATATCCATATACTGTATTATATTATAGTTACATATGATTTTAAAAAATTGAGTTTAAATTTTTAATAAAGATAAAAATGAATTGATCCTAAATTAGGGATTAACCAAAAAAAATAAAAAAAATCCATCTAATTATGAGGATTATTATTAAACTTTTGGAAGGTATAAAAATATACTATTATTAATTATTGTAATTTCTAAGTTAAAATCTTGATTTAAAATTTGAAATATAAATCTTAATAGATTTGGTATTTTTTAAAATACATAAATAAACATTTTGATAATTATTTAAAAATTTATAATTTAATAGAAAAAGATTCATCTATAATTTAAAATACAATATATTTAAAGATTAAGTAAATGATAAATTTTATAAAGATAAATAGATAAGATTTGTTAAGTATATAATTGAAAATTTAGCATGAATATATAATTTATTTATACTTATCCTTCATGTCACTAGGAGGAGGTAACCTCTTAAACGTCCATGTCAGCAACATTTACACAATAAGCATGTACTCTATTGTATTATATGTTTATTATGATTTTATAAATCTAATACTATCCATATTACATATTTTTGTTAATTTTATTTTTAATAATATTATTTTTTTATTTTTTATTTCATCAAATTCTAATATTAGAAATTTCTTTTTTAAAAAGGATTTATTCAAACAATATAATTACGAATATCAGCATTTTAAATTGATGAATGTTAAAATATCAACATTTTAAAATTCTCTGAAATTTACAAAATTTTCATCTAAGCTTACCTTTTGTTCCTGTGTTGAGACTAAATTTAAAAGCAATTCAAGTTGTTTTTACTGTATGTACAATTGGACTGACATTTCCAACCGAAACAAAACGAGGAAAATTCTGTCTAAAAAACCCAAAATCGGAAATACCGAAGTGGTTGGTACTTTTTTTTAAAGTTCTGCTAGAAACTAGTATTTCCAATTTTGATTAGGATTTCTTTTGATAAATTTAAAATTTTTGTTTTTAAATTTTCTCGAGTTTAAATTTTTTTAGGGTTTTTCTTTTTGAATTTGAGATTTTAATTTTTTATGAATTGAATTTGATATTAGACCAATTTGGGTGGATTATTGGCATTGCACTTGCTTTGCTAACTCTAATAAGTCCTCATTTTTTTAATCAATTTTTTTTTTTTTACTTTTTAAATATATATTAAGGGTATGTGTTATCTAACAAACTCTAGTTATGGAATCTAAAAAATAGTTCATAACATAATTTATTACTAAGAAAATGTAAAGTTAAAAAAATAGTAACATAATATAAGTAATAACCAGTAATAATAATGAGATTTTATACTGTAACAATTACTACTTAGTGCAAGCTTATTCCGACAAAATGTAATTTATATTTCCTATAATTTTTTTTATTTTCAATTCATCAAAACCATAAAATTATTAAAATAATCTCCATCGCTATCTTACAATAATTTTTATACTATCAAAACCATTTTAGTGTCATTTTTACAAGATCAGTGTCTTTATAAATCCAGTAGTTTAAATTACTTATTATAATAACATGAAAAAAGTACATTATTATTCTTATTTATGCTTTTATATTTTCTATTCTTAAAATATCTCTGTTTTCTTTTTATTACTTAATCTTTTTATTTTTTCACGTTATATATCAAAATTTTATAGTCTCCTAGACAAAAGCGGTTAATCTAACCTTTTTTTTCCTTTCTATGCATATTAAGACATGTTAAGAGACATTGGAAAGCTCGGTGAAGCTGATAGAAGAATCTCCTGCAAATAGATAGCAATGACCACAACAGATAAAAGAGTGGTTTGGTCTCAAAAAGTGCGCGTGACTTGAGTTAGCTCACACTGAATTGACATCTTTGGCAGACACAGGCAGTGGACCATTTTCTCAT
>JBBYHM010000025.1:6634964-6670708 GCA_038381775.1 Adansonia rubrostipa
TATTTCTGAACTTTTTCTTAGACTTAATTTTAACAATTTGATTCTTTTTCAACTTATTTAAATCAATTTGATCAATTAGAATTTCACAGTGAAAGAAAAACCTTCTCAAATAAAATAAAATAAATCAGAAGTTTCATTAAACGGTGATTATGATTCATATAAGCAAGTTTTGAGCATGCTAACAATGTTACACCTCCCATTTGGAAAGGCAACAGCATTGCATATAAACTCCAGAAAAATTTTAGCATTGTTTCAGAACTGTAATTGAGAGCTTGAGACATTTCAACACGGTAAAAAACTTGACTCGATTATAAAACCTAAAACTTTCAACATTGACTCAAACCCGTCTGAGTTTAATTTTTCAATCTCGAATTTAAATTCAAAGAATAAATGAATAAACCAACCAAACTACAAAGGCATTGACTAGGTTTGATAATCAAGCTCGAGTCCAAATATTGTTCAAATCGAACTCGAATAACTCGAGTTGACTTGACAACACCCTGAATTTGAGATTCGAGGAATTTCCTGTGTCCTCTAAAATGGAAGGCAGAAAAGCCTCTGATCATCCATTCAGTAAACCAATTTAAGTAATTATACATGCTTCATAGTTCAGACTGCTTTAAGCAAGCAGCAGTGTACATATTCTACACAGCGGGCAGATAGAATACAAAATGTTACTGACTTTGTTACTCAGCAGATCTGCTTAGAGAATTATTATCCGATGATGCAAGAGACTTGCATAATACGGAAGGTTGGAGCCGTTATGCTCGTGGATCAAGGTAATGATGATGGAATATTACTAGGGCATACAGAGATCGTTTGTGAACTCAACCTGATTAAGTCCTGGTTTCTAAAAGAGATATAGGCACAGAACTTGACAGTCACCTTAATTTCAGAGGCTGAGAAGAAAACCTATGCTACTGATTTGAAAATAGCATCAAGAACAGCTTCTCTAGTTGGCAAGGCAGGAATCGCACCTCTTTCCATCACGGTCAATGCACCACAAGCATTAGCAAATTTGAGCGCGTCTCTCAATCGGTCCTCGTCCTGCAAGATTAAATCAATACCTTACAACTTGATTTATATTTTGTACTGCATTTAATAGGGAGAGAATAACAGAAATCTTGCTCACGATGAATGCCCAATTATTTATTTGTTGAAAATAAATTTGATACTTGTTTGTAGTCGTAGTTCTCAATCCTAAATGAGATAACTTGGATGCTGTATCTTTCTAGCATTTGTCATTGCTAGATTCTTGATAGTAGAGTGCTTTCATTAGGAATTTGTTTATTAAATTGCATTAGATCTTTAAAATCATGAAGTTCATTATTCTTGAAATTATTGCAAACAAACGGATCCCTACGAACTTTAAATCCATAGATCATTGAAACCTAATTCACATTTTTTTTCTTGTTGGCTCAACACAAAAAGAAAGGAAGGCAAGAGCTTCCGCATAACATACAAATCCAGGCATAGACTCGGATCCATAATTAAAGGGTTCGGGGATGACACACTGGATTGAGTGAAGAAAAATTATATAAGGGAATGCGTCACCATTAAAATGCTGGCGTTAGAAAAAGGACTACATTGGTTTACTGTATTGATTTACTAATGGACATTACTCTAAGTCAGCTTCAGCTATTAACATCCTGCTGACACAAATTTTGGATGAACATATATCTCAACATATCCCTAGAGAAGAAAAAAACATTAAATAAAAGTAGCGACTACGAGTATTTTATTGCACAAAAAAGAGTTTGAAGACCAAACCACGTAAACCCTATACCAAATATGGACTCAACCTAAACAGCTAAATTAAGTATCACTGGGGGCAAATTCAAAGTTCAAATGGCTGATGGAAACATTAAAAAAATTAATTAGGATAAGCAGGTTATTATAGATAATAAACATTCTAGTGCTCGTTAAATTTTAGAGTTACTACTTGAAAGGGCAATACCTGAAGCAGGGAAAGATCAGAAGCTAGTTGCAGTAAAGTTCCGGCTACGAAAGCATCCCCGGCACCTGTGGTGTCTACGGCTTCTACCTTCAAGCCCTTCACTCTCCCACTGAATTCCTGGAAAATATGATCCATTTCTCATTTTCAAATTCACCAATATAATAGAGCGGTTATTCCCATAAGTTGCACTTTGTACAGAAATTATATTAGCCAAACCCAAACAACACCAAATAATCCTGTTAACATTCTAGACTGCTTTTAACTTTGCGGATGCTTCTAAGGATAGAACACTAACATATTAAAGATACTCAAGGATCCCCAAAATGCAAAATGAAAGTAGAACCAAAAAAAAAAAAAAAGATTATTTTATGGAATGGCCTTTAAGCCTCAGACACCAGATTCTGGAAAGAATTGGAACAAGTAATCCATGGGTCTATGGTTGTTAACAAAATGTGTAAATCTATTTGTAAGAGATTCAATTATCGGATGACGAGTGCTTTATCATCAAGCTCTATTTCAGGATGCTCAAAGCTCCAAGACTCTGCAACATCAGACCACAGATATCCTAGCATGTTTGAAGTAATTATCTTTTACACCCAAATAAAAATCTACTTGTTCTTTGTCCACACCAAATAGCAAGAATCTAAAATAAGGATGGACACGAAGCATGTCCCTGACAAATTTTTTGCCACCGCACCCTGCTTGAGCTGGTTTCTTTTGTTTGAAAAAAAGGGTCAGGGTGGAGGTAAGGAAGAATTTCAAAATGTAAAATCAGCCTTGAATTGGGGGTGTGTTTAGGTTACCCTACCCCACTGTATATTTAAAAATATAACATTACCTTTTGTTTTGTTATTTCCACAGATGTAGTACTTCCCATAGTTTTGTTATTTGACAATAAAATGCATTAACATGTAGTTTCTATCAGACAGATAAATGATTTCATGAATAATATTAAATAAAAACAATATAAATTTCTGGATGATAGAGGATTTTTTTTTCCCTCTCAGGGAATGGATGGATTTGGAAAATGATAACATGATCTAGGGGTCTGGCTCAGGGTCATGGACCCATTGTCAAGGCATAAGCAGGCAAAAAATGCCTCTCCCTCCCCCACTGTCATCTCTCATCTAATATGGCAATTCCAGCCATCACTGTTCTGAAGAGTCCAGAATCCAGACGTCCAAATAGCTTACGTGCAGAAGGGGGAAAAAATATTATAGAAACATATCTAGAGACCTTACCTGAGTGTAATAACGGCAACCATTTGGCCCCTCCGTAACCAGAAGCAATTTCAGATTTGGGTGGAATAATTTACGGACAACAGCATCATCATAAGGATCTTCTCCTTGTGTTAGAAAAGAAATTTCTTCTTCACTTACCTGACATTCACATTCATTAATTCAGACCATCAATACGGATACAGTATTTCCTTCTACTTAGCGCATCGCACTCTACCTCTGCTTAAATCATCTGCTTTCATAAGATCACTACCTTGATTACGTCAGCGGTATCCCAAATGCTCAGAATTCCTTCCCTGGCACTCTCTGCAGAGGGCCACAATGGAAGCCTAAGGTTGGGATCATAGGACAGAACAACACCTGCTTCCTTTGCAGCATTTGCTGCTGCAATGTGAGCTGACTTGCACGGTTCTGTAATAAGACTTATAGAACCATAATGAAAAATTGTTGCCTGCCAAAAGATGAATATATACATATATATATATATATATACATATATATATATATATATACATATATATATATATATATTCAAACCCCATAAATCAGAAGTTTATGAAAGGGGAAAAAAGGAAGAAAACAGAAACAAAATTGCTAAAAAGGATGGGACATATACAGCAATTATACAGGAACCAGCACCTTACCGGTGCAGCAGTGCCTAAAAGAAATAATAAGAGCCCACCTGATGAATATTAAAGCTAAAAATATGATAAGGAAAATGAAACGGAGATGCAATGGTATTGACACCCGGAGCACTTTTTGAAATGAAAACATATTTCAGATAAAAACATGTTGACTGATCTATCATAATAAAAAGTTCAACATTGAGTGTCCTTTTCGAAAGTTTGTTTACTTGAACTAACGAAAAAGCAACAGCATGAAAGTCGCTTCATAGCTCCAAAAAGCATTATTCATGCAATTTCTCACTCTATAACTACTATATTTATAGGATTTTTTTATACATTTTTTCCTTATATCTTGTCACTGCATGTTTTACTGTTGTTCAATTAACAGTTATAGAGGCATCATACCTTCCTAATTAAATCAAAATCAAGTTCATCTTCACGGAGCAACATATCAGCACTAGGATTACGATAAAACATGAACTCGCGTTCTCCATCACTCCTTAGTGTTACAAATGCTAAAGCAGTTCGTGCAGCAGGATCAAAACGCATCCCTTCATTGTTGACATTATTTTCCTTTAATATGTCAGCAAGCATGTATCCAAATTCATCTTCACCAACCTATCCACATCAAATAAAACATGAAAGCTAAGAAAATATATAAATTAAAAAACAAATTTCATTTTTCTATTTTCATCTAAAAAGATTGTTAAACATCCAATCTAAAACCAATTGGCAACAAGTGAAGGGGTCTAACTTGAATATAAGACCACAAGAAATCCAACACTTAACACAAGCGGGATAACACCACTTAGTTCCCCTCACATGTAGCTGAACAAAGGCCTACATGTGGACAACCTCACATGGAGTAACAACAAAATAGAAATTGGGCTTCAATACCATGTTAAGCGTCCAACCTAAAACCAATTGGCAATAGGGCTCAAATTGAACATAAGACTACAGGAAACCCAAGGCTTAACAAATATGGGATAACATCGCCTAACATAGATAAATACATAACAACATATCTAAATGTATCCATACTAACTGAACTGCTATAAAATACTAAATGACATATGAATTTCCTCACATTTAGAATCCACATAATTATCAACGGTTTTGCCAGAAAAAGATTAAGTAGAATGAATTTGGTTATCGTTAAAGTGAAAGAATAAGTAATCATGCTCACAACTTCCAACCTCAAAGCTGGTTCAAAGTAGTGGATTGGAGATTTAACCTCCACTTAGAAAAAGGAAAAAGGTCCTTACTTAGCTTTATCCTCTTAGTCATAATGTATTTTTATGATTGCAGTGAAACTTTTACATGTCTGAACTAGAGATATTCCCAAACCTTCATATTAACGTTTTTATCCGAAATGATTTGGTGGATGACAACTACAAGAGCATAATGTTGGAAGAAGACAATTTTGTGAAAGACTAAAAATTCAATGCAAAAGGGGTTAGAATAAGTGTATAACAAACTTCCATTATAAATTATGGAAATTTACAATGCCTAAAATTCTAAAGTTGCATTGACTTTCTCAAAGCTATGCTGTCCAACTTAATGATGAATCAGAGAACCAATAGAGAGAATGATTTTAGCAAGATAGAGCAGCCAAATTTCATAGTATGAGAGGCAATATTAATAAGCTGAGCAGACTATGAGAAATTTTGGTACAGAACTAGGAAATTATAAGCAGAAAGAGATATGTTGATATCATACATGAGAAACAAGAATAATAAACATATAGGTGATATTTTTATGCACAGACCAAAGGTTTTTGAACAGAATCCTAGAATACCGATGATTGAAGATTCATTAGAAAGAAGAAGAATGTTATAAAACTAAAAATCCAACAGACAGAACTAAGAACCATCTCAACCTTTAGAACCTCTATAACAAACAAAAAGTAAAATACATCTAAACAGTACCTTCCCAATAAAAGCTGATGAGCCACCAAGACGAGCTATGCCAACAGCAACATTAGCAGGTGCACCTCCGGGAGCCTTTTTAAATGCAGGAGCATCTGCCAATGAAAGCCCGCTGGTAGTTGGGACAAAATCTATCAGCATTTCCCCAAAACAAACCACAAGGGAAGAATCCTCCATCTCAGGTAATCCATCACCACGAAGTGCTTTTTTTAAAAATAAATTAATATGCAAAGAAAAAGATTAGTTGTAGAAAGCGAGACGTACAGAAAAATTTATACAAAGATAATTGGATCTGCTGGTCAAAAAGAGAAAACTATGATTGTATTAACATATAAAGTTTCATACCAATTATCATTAGTCAGCTTTATTTCAAACTTTATTGTTTGACACCTGGTGGCATTCAACCAGACTACCAGAGTCAAGAATCAAGATACACTAGTTATGGCTCTATTTTCTATAGAAAATAATATGCATTAAGACAACACAAATTATAATCCCCTCTCAATATTATTAGTAATAGAATAAAAGGATCACCTATGGAAACTACAAACAGCTTGATTTGATTTTTTTTTTTTTTTTCAGTTATCACAGATATTTTCGTGTATAATCAGTTCAGTCCATTAGAAAGCAACTTCCAGACATTAGCAGTAAAGATTTCATGGATCAGTAAGAGTAGAAGCTTGGAGGAAATGCAACGAAACATGCGGTTTTATTACCAACTGATAGAGAGATTTTGAGTACATAAAATAGCATTTAATTACCAACTGACAAAAATAGTCATGAAAATTAAAATATGATGACCATAAAATACCATAGCATTTGGTAAATAATTAAGGTTAATGCAACAAAAACATGTTTATTAACTATGGCATTTTATTCTATCCTATCTTTTGAAGAATCACCCCATTGCCAAATCCACAATTAATTGGATATGTATTCATGCTTCGAAGTATTAAATTAAAGAAAACCTCATGAACTAAGATTTGTAGCAAATTTATTTTTAAGGTATAATGACAATTAACTACAAGCTTGACATATACGGTTGCTCATTTCCTTCATTTGACTTCGAACTTACCGTACTTATCATCCATGCTCTTTTACAAAATGTTTTCCCTTGTTAGCCAGTCATAACACTTTTAACGTTTGGTAACAGGCTTAAAGATCAAATCAAGGCCTATACATTAAGAATGTAGCAGGAACCAATGTTCTTCCTTCATTCATAGTTCATAGTTCAAGATATCTAGTACCAAAGAGAAGCATTCAAGATACATATCTTTCTTTCTCATCCAATAAAGTTGCACAGAAGCAGGGACAAATTAAACAAAGCACTAGTTTACAAGTTCCTTCATTTCTAAGGTATTCAACGTGTTCTTTATTTAATTATTGATTTGGTCCAATTTTTAAAGACTTGATGATGCAGAACACTAATAAGCTAGCCCCTTACACAGTCCTGTGTAATTGGAACTATGTTCTCCATACTTCCTCTTTTCCCTCTAAATTTAACAAATTTTCATGACAAAAGTTGCCCTAAAAATGGCATCAACAACTCATCATAAGCAAATAACCATCATTTGCAAAGAACACTCCAATGGTGGAAAAAAATGCTCTATGAAAGAAAAGACAAATTCAACGCCAAAGACAATCATTTGGGTTTTGACCATTCTGAAAACAATCTCCATTCACACATATAAAAACATAAAGGCTTTGCTTGGTAGGGTGCAAAAATATTTGGAAAGATGGAAAATTGGAAGAGAAGAAAAATGAAAAGATGGAAAACAATATTTGCCCTTTCCATTAGCGTGCTTGGTTGGAAAGACAGAAAAGTGGAAAGAAAAAAGTAATTTTCTTTTCTCTCATTGCTTGGTATGATTGAAAACTGAGAGGAAAAAAATAAGAAGTACATTGTTTTGCCATTACACCCATTAAAAGTTAAAATTAAAAATAAAATTTTAAAAATGATGGGTAATCTTGTAAATATACACAATTGACACGCCACTCTCATTTTCTTTGCTCTTTTCTTTCCAAATTGGAGTGATTTGTTTTTGTTAATGAGTGTGGAAAATGATAATATTTCAAATTTTCTTTCCTTCTACTTTCTTTCCAATCAAGCACACTTGAGATTCATTTTCTTCTTGCTTTTCTATCCTTGTCTATCCATCCTTCCACTTTTCCACCCAACCAAGCACACCCAAATGTAAAACTTTATGACTTTCAATCAATCTAAAATGGTCCAGCTAACCCAAAACCAATTACTTGAACCTGAAAAGGCCACAATGCCACGTCTTAATAATTTTGGATTACTTAACACATGCTTTATTTAATTATTTATTGACTTGGTGCTTTTCATAAAGACTTAATGATGCAGAACACTAAAAACTAGCCCCTTACACTATCCTGCCTCACTTGAACTATGTGCTCCATGCTTCTTGTTTTCCCTCTAAATTTAACAAATTTTCAAGACAAAAGTTGCCCCAAAAATGGCATCAACCAACGCGTCGTTAGCAGATACATCATTTGCAAAGAACACACCAATCGTGGGCAAATCCTATATGAAAGAAAAGACAAATGCAGTACTAAATACAATCATATGGGTTTTGGCCATCCCATAAACAATCTCCATTCACACATATAGAAAATAGAGGTAAAGTTTTATGACTTTCAATCTTTCTAAACTGATCCACCTAACCCAAAACCAATCATGTGTACATGGAAAGACCACAATGCAACATGTTAATAACGTAGGATTACTTAACATTTATAGAGATTTTAAAATCTACCGGCACTATATGAAATAATAATCCCTAAGCATTTAAAATGACTACACGAATTCCTAACTATCTTTGCATCAATCAAACTGATCAATCAACTAACCAAATGGCAATAGACATTTTCCTTGATAGCTTTTATTCCTTTTCCTTATAAATATAAATATATATAATATTTCCAATTTTGTAAATCAAATTTATTCTATATATGATTAATAAAATAAGGTAAGTAACTAAGTTTAAAAACCCTTACTTTCCAACTTTCTCAACAACTAGACAACTATTTTAAATCGTTTACAACTATCTCATTTAAGTTTGAAAATCCATGTTTTTCACTTTTCCTAATTTAGCTAAATTACTTTATTTCTTAGATTATATTTAGAATTAAAATGAAGATAGAAAAAGGAATGCATTTACCAAAACTGATCGGCCCATAAGTTACTGTAACAGCTATAAAAATAAAATCTACATTACTCAAAACTAAACAAGATTGCCCATAGCATTGCAGACCAAAAACAAAGTTAATAATGTGATATAAAAACAAAAATTGAAAAAAAAAAGTACTTTAGCTAATTCTAAAATGAAATTTACATTGAAATAAAATAGAAAAAAATAAAGAAAATTAAAGTACCTTGGACATGCAACTTAGGAGTAGAACTCGGAAAAAGTGGGGGGAAATGAAACCCAGAAGCTCTAACCTTGCCATGGCCGATTTTTAAAGAGTTATGAAGTGGGTAAGAAGCCAAATTACCATAAAAGCATGAGGAAGTCGAGTAAAGAGCAGCCATCACAAATTAGAAAAAAAATGAAAATGGTCAAATTTGGGTGGAGAAAGGGTGGTTGACAGATGGAATTGGAAGGGATTCACCAAGAACAAACCCTTTGGGATAATAGGTACTTTTTCTTTTAATTTTTGGAGGCAAAAAGAAAAAAACAGACGGAGTAATGGAGAAAACAAAGCGAAGATTTTGTCTGTTTTTGCCTTTGGCTCTTGGTTTTGATTTACTGCTGTACTAGGTTCATGCCCAGATTTTCTTTGGAACAAGAATCCAATTGAAAAACAAATCTTTTGGATTTTTTTCATTACATATTAAACAAAGCAACCTATAGAAAAATTCGTAAGTGGAACATACCTCGGGTCAAATCCAATTAAGTCGAGATTAAATTGTAAAAAATTTGCGCTTAACTTAAATTTAAAGTTTAAGATTTAATTCAAATTCAATTTAAGTTTATTTTTAAAGTTTAAGTATGATTTAAGATAAAATTTGAATTATTAAAGCTTGTTTAATTAAATTTGTTTACTTAATAAAAATAATTTTAAGTCGTATCTAAACTTTAAATTTTATTATTTATGCTTGAATGTAAATTTTAATTAAAAATTTTTAATTAGATTCACGAGCTACTTCAAAAAGGTACGAAAATACTTAAATTTAACTCGCCTAATAACTTAAGTTTAAACTTGACTCAATAATAATTGAGTCGAATTTGATTTATTTTTAAATTAAATTAAATAGTTTAGGAGTACAAATATCTTGTTTATACTTAGGGTAGGGTTTAGAAAATTAATTTTTAAAATAAATTAATAAAAAAATTCTAACGTAAATTTTAAAATAAATAATATACATCTTTACGAGTAGTATTAAATTAAGTGCTCAAAATGTAATTTAAATTTAATTATTCCAAAGCCTTTTTATCTCACCCTTGAAATTCAATTACTGTTGGGAACATACATCCAATAATTTCAGGATGAAACCTTTTCATGATTATAATTAAGCAGTTCTTTTTGTTGCAAATTGTATTTAAGGAGTATTATATATATATATATATATATATATATCTATCATAAGGCACAATTTATCAAATAAGGTATGCCAAACCATAAATGCCTTATGGACAGTCTCTTTTCATGAGAAGTAACATAATGAATGTATTTACTTATGGTTTGCATTAAGGTTAAAATAAAAGATAAAACTTTTTATATATTGGAGTTTGAAAATATTAAATTCTTAACTTACCAAATAATCAAACATCAAAACTAACAAGATATTGTATTAGAGATGCCTATCATTTTATTTATTGCACGTTTAGAAAATTAAATTAAAGTTTTGAATATGATATTTTTATTAATGTATATAATGATAATGACCTTTTAAGTTATTAAATTGAGGTAAAATTAAATTATTATGATAAATTATATAAAATTTAAAATAAATTAAAATATGATGTAAATACAATATTAAAAAAATAAAATCCGATCATTGCTATATTTGCTTGATACACAAGGGTTTTCTCGTTTCCTAGCAATAAAAAACATTTTATATACGAAGGAGCATGGATGAGACGTTATAAAGAGGTCTTTAAGCAGAGAGAAGCCGGTGGATAATGTGCAGAAAATGAAATAGAAGAGGAATGAGATAGCTATTTAGTGATAATGGAATAGAGAAGGAAAATAGAATAGAGAAGAAATGGATTATAGAGTGAAAATAGTATTAAATTCTTTGATTGGTTAAAATATTATTAAAGAATAGACGAGAAATATACATAAAGTGATTACTTTACCCATGTTACAAATAATAATTTATTTATTTATAAAATCAAAATTATTATGTTTTAATCTTTTACGTAAAACATTATTAACATTTAAAATATTATTTCAAATTATTTTATTCTATCATATTTAAATAATATATATTTATAATAATATATTAATTATAATATTTCAAATTTATTTATAAAAAATATTAAAATTTAATATTTTAATATTTTAATATTTTATATTTAAAAATAATATATTAAATATTTAAAATATTAAAATATCTTTTTATAAAAAGTTGATTTCTCTCTCTTCATTTTGTTTGTTCCTAATGTCTCTCTATTTCTCTTATCTCTCTTCATTGTCTTTTTTTTGGATAAATTTCTTTTTTTTATGAGTTAGACTCGTATCCATTATTTTTTCATTTTTTTTAATATATATATTAATACTATTCATATCTATTCAAGTCATATTTGAAATAAGTTATGAAACGGTTTTCACCAATGCATCTCAAAATTGAACCCAACAATTAAATATGTAAACCTAATTGAATATCGACCGTACGGAATAACATATTAGATTCAACCAAAGATATTGTTAACTCATCTCAATGTGTCTAGCTTTGGAAATATTTTTTTGGAGAAAAAAACGGATCTTAGCAAGACTAAAAGGGATTCAGGAAACTGTGTTATAAAAAGAATCTTTTTCTTACATAACTTGTATGTAATCTACTGTAAGAATATGATAAGCTATTGTAGCAGAAAGAGATGCTAGGGTTCTAAAAGGTAAGAACTAAGTGGGTTCACTTCGTAGATAGGAATATAGTCTACTTTCGCACATTGGCACTAGTGAAGATCAAAATTAAGGCTCTCAAAGACAATCAAGGAGAATAGATATTGGTTCGATAGGAGTTAAAGACGTTGGTTGCTAGGCACTATGAGACTTTGTATGATGAAACAACGAGTGGAAGCAAAAGTCTAAGCCTTGATATGACATTCCCACAACTAAACATTACGGAGATTGAAGATCCTTCATATCACGTTTCACATGGCACCAAGGCCAGATGGTTTCCAGGCATGTTTCCTTCAACATAATTGGGATATTGTCGGATCTGAGGTCTAGAAAATGGTAAGGCAAGCTTTCAAGAAATATGAGATTCATAAGGTTTAAAAAAACCTTTATCACTTTCATTCCAAAAGTTAAGGATCAAGAAAATATTAATTAACTAAGGCCAATTAGTTTGTGCAATGCCATTTACAATATTGTTTCTAAGATTATAGTGAACATATTAAAGAAAATTCTTCCTCTTCTTATTTTCCCCATCAAAGTAGCTTTGTTTTGGGAAGACAAGTGGATAATATAGCAGTTGCGCAGAAGATGCTACACTGGGAAAGGAAAACTAGGAATAGCTGCATGGGAGATCGACCTCGAGAAAGCTTATGATAAAATGAATCGGACTTCATTAAAGAAATTTTTATAGAAATTAGCTACAACACTCTATTATCTTGGGCGATAAGCTGCGTCTGACATAGCACCTTTTAGATTTTGTGGAATGGAGAGACTATGAAATCGTTCCAACCAACAAGAGGTCTCAGAGAAGGTGATCCTTTGTCCCTTTGTCTGTTAGGAATGGAAAGACTCACATATTATTCAGGATTAGACCACGCAGGAAAAGTGGAAGCTTACAAAGCCTAGCAGCGGAAGTCCTTCGATCTCGCACCTATTTTTTCAGATGACTTGGTCTTGTTCTCCTCAAACTCTGATATCAGATTAAATTGGTTCAGGATTATTTAACAGAGTTTAACTAGTGATCTGGGTAGACTAATCTTCTTAACAAATTGACACTCCATGTTTCAAAGAATATTGGGAAAAGAAATGTCAAAAAAGTGAGCAGATTGTTTGGTATCCCGCTTACTAATGATCTTGGTAAGTATTTGGGTGTGCCCCTTCTTCGTAGAAGAGTTATCAAGAAGACCTATTGGCACCTTTTTGAGAAAGTCCAACATAGTTATGCGAACTGAAAGGTTAATCAGCTCTCATTTGCAAGAAGAGCTGTCTTTATTAAAGCCTGAGCCTTGCCTATCCTTATTTACACTATATAGACATCCAAGCTTATATTTTTTGTTTATGAGCAGATTGATAAGCTCTGTAAAAGTTCCTTACGGAAATCAACCACTAATATAATGAAAATGCATTTAATAAGTTGGGAAACAATGTGCGAGTTAAAGCAGTTAAGAGGTATAGGGCTCAGATCAATGAAAGATTGGAACAGAGCTCTTTTAGCGAAGCTTGGATGGAGATTGATTTATAAAGGAGATTCATAATGGGTCCATGTCCTTGGGCCAAATATGTTAACAATGCTCATTTGCTTGATGTTTCAAGCGGTTCTTCGAATTTTCGTAGGCTATTTTCAATTAATAATTTAGGAAATCCCATGTAGATGATGACTTGAATTAGATCGATTCTTTTTTGAATCTCTATACGTGCACTAGCAATAGGTCATATGGATGGAAAAGCATTCTTGCAGGTAGAGAAACCCTTATCAAAGGGTTGAGATGAAGAATGAGTGATGGAAACTTGATCCGATTTCGGGAAGTGGACTCCAAATGGCCCCTTGCTGAAAAAGTGCCTTAAGCGCCTCCCTCAAGAACAAATGAATATGCCTATCAAGGAATATTTTAGTGGTGAAGGTTGGAACATTGACTTTCTATCTAGCTTACTGCCTGAGGAAACGGCAAGCCAAATCCAATTCATTCCTATTGGATTAATCAGAATCACACTGATAAACTAACATGGAGTGAAACTCCTAATGGTCTCTTATTGAGGAAAACTGCTTATGAATCCAAGTTACGTCCAAAGGCTTTTAGCTCCATATAGCCAAAGCGATATGGAAGATCCCTTTGCAGAGGCAGCAAGTTCAAAATTTTTAAATATATAGTTCGGAGTTGCCTGATTTTGTAATGGAGAAAACAACCTTGGTGGAGGAAAAAATTGCAATGACTGATGGATCGATCAAAATCAATTATGATGGTGCTGTCAATAGGGAAAATGGTGAAATGGTGTTGGTCTCATTGTAAAAAAAAATGAGAACGATAATGTGATTGATGGTGTTGGTAGGAAGACTACTGCCGATTCAACTATTCTGGCTGAGCAGCAGCATTAAGAGAAGGTTTTTAGATAGCAAGTATGAAAGATTTATTGAAGGTACTGTTTGAATTTGATTCCAAAGTGCTATTTGATGAAATACATGTAGAATTGCAAAAAATAAATGAAACATGGGTGGAAGCTAATGCCAATCCTGAAGGATATTTGGAAGTTAAGAAAGCAATGCAGATTTTTGCAGATAAGCTCGGTTTCAAGAACGAACGGTAGGTAGTCGACTGGATTACGGTCCATTCAAAACGGATGATGTATACCATTAATTGGGCACAACCACCCCAGCTTCCATGGTTAGGATCTCGATTAAGGATGGACTTCCTATTTAACTAGCAACCGGAACACAATATTACAATTATTATTTTATAGTTTCGATTCTCGTTACTATTGATATTTGTCTCAATTAATCTCGATAATATTTATCACATCCGTAATCATTAAAAATAAAGTGCAACAAAAAATCATCCATATTATAATTTAAATCCGTACTTCTTGCTCTTCATGATTTGTTTGTTTGCATTTTTTTTTAAGCACAGTAAAAGTTTGTGTAATCTCAAATATCTGTGCTAATATGTGTATATAATATGTACTTAGATTGTGATTCATTGCAATAGAAAATCCATTTCTTTTGCCCCAAAAAGATATGACTTTCAAAATCAATCTACTAAAAGAAGAGATTGAATGATAATGGGTGTGTTTGGCACACTGACGTAATGTAGCAACGAGGAAAAATTTTAGAATCAGCTCTTGACAGTGTCAGCTTAAAACAAACCATTTGATTCAAAACTTGGTTTACCAGAGGGAGAATTCTATAAAAGTAAAATACAGTAATAATTATTAAAACAAGTAAAAGAGATAAAAATAATTTTGAAAAAAAAATAATATTTATTAGAATTATTAATAAGAAAACTATAATTACCATTTTACTCTCATTTTTCGTCTTATCTTTTGGTTACCTTTGTTCCTGGCAGCAATTCAATGGGGGGTCTGTTCCTTAGATAGGAAACCGATTCCCGACCAAAATATATAAATTATATATGTTAAATTATAACATATATAAATTATATATATTAAAAATACTATTTAAAGATAAACAAAAATTAAAATTATTTTATATTAAATCTTAAATTTATAAAATAAAAAATATATTAAATCCTAAATTATAAAATATTTAGTTATGGTAAGTCTTATATTTAGTTATGTCCTATACTTAGTTAAGTTGTATATCTAGCTATGGTGAGTCGTACATTTAGTTATAGTCATTCGTACATTTAGTTATAATGAATCATATATTTAGTTATAATCATTCGTATATTTAGTTATGACGAGTCATATATTTAGTTATAGTCATGTACATTCAATTATAGTCATTCGTACATTTAATTACTATTTTTTATATAGCAATTCAAGATTTAATATAAATTGTGTTTAGTTTTATTATTTTTATATAATAATTCAAGATTTTATATAACATATTTTTTATTATTTTTAAATAATTTAAGACCGCCTAAAGATGACATAAAAATTAGAGAAAAATAATAATTATAATTTTTTTATTAATAATTTTAATAATTGTTATTTCTTTCTTTAAAATTATTGTTTCTTGCTTTTATTTTTTAATAATTATTATTACCTTTTACCTTTTGTAAAATTCTCCCTAACATTTAACCTCAACATTTTTTTTTATCTTTTTCGTTGGCCTTTTAATATAAAATATTTTTTAATTTTATTTTTAAATAATTTAATATAAAATATTTTATTTTTATTATTTTTAAATGGTAATTTAAGATTTAATAAAAATATTCTTTATTTTTATTATATGATATATATTAATATAGTATATATTATGTAATTTATATATAATATATATTATTTTTAATTATTTCAAAAATAATTTTGGGATTTAATATAAATATTTTTTATTTTTAATTTATATTATTTTTTAAATAGTAATTTATTATTTAGTGTAAAATATTTTTTATTTTTATTATATATAATATATTATTATATTATGTTTATAATATTATATATTGTATATGTATTATATAATACATATTTTATATATAATATGTATAATTTATATATAATTTATATCATATATTATATATCATATATATAATATATATTCTTTTAATTTTTTAAAAATAATTTTAAATTTAATACAAAATATTTTTAATTTTTATTATTTTTAAGATATATTTTTAAGATATATAATTTATATATAATATATAATAGATTATGTATATAATATATATTGTATATATAATATAAAATGGGGGAGTCGATACCTTTACAAGGAAACCGACTCCCCAATTAATTATATATATATTTATAAGGTGGAGATCGATATATATATAATATTTTATTATGAACTCTTAATAAAAGCTCAATCACTATTTTAAATTTAAGCCCACTGGTATAGATAGTTGTCGAGCTCGTTTGATGGTAATGAGTTAGTATGATATTTACTCTTGTTATCAATTTATTGCTTTAAACATTGATTCAATTAATCCAAACTTCTATTTTTTATAGAAGTTTGCACCTAATGTGATTTTTGATAATATATGTTGGATCAACTAAATTTTTCTCGAATCATCAAACTCCTGTAATGTTTCTATGTCATATAGTAATGTTTATATATAACAAACTACATCCAAACATTACTTTCAAAAATTTTTTATACGCATACATTGTATATAATACAAAATACATGTAAACATTATGTTAATTGCAATATTTATATATAATTTTTGTAATCTTTAGTTATAATTTTATCAACTAATAAAAATATGTATTTTATCATAAAAGTAATTTTTCTTAATAAAATATAATTATTATTAATGTACCTAAATAAATTATTAAAATAAAAAATTTGAAAAATTTTTTCACTTCAAAAATTACTACAAAAATTAATTACCTTCATATATAATATATTTAATAAAAAAATAATAATTCAGAGAAAATTAAAGTTACTTTTTTCAAAAGAATATTTTACATAATACATTATAGATTTAATTATATTTTTATGTAGACCTTTTAATGTTTATATGTCATCAGGTAATATTTGTTTGTAATTTGGTAATGTTTGTATATAATAAATTACATATAAACATTACTTTCAAAGATTTCTTATATAAATATATTACATATAACACAAATTACTAATAAATATTATATAAATTGTAATATTTATATGTAAGTTTCATAATATCTAGTTATAGTTTGACCAACTCATAAAAAATATAAATTTTATCCTGAAATTAATTTTTTCTTAATATAATATGATTATTACTAACATACCCAAATAAATTATTAAAATAAAAAATAAAAATTTTCACTTCAAAAATTAGTACAAAAATTAATTTCCTACATATATAATATATTTAAACAAAATAAAAAATAATTTTGAGAAAATTATAGTTAATTTTCTTAAAAAAATACTTTACATAATATATTATCAATTTGGTAATTTTTTATGTGAAACTTATAATATTTATATGTAATCTAGTAATATTTATATGTAACAAATTATATACAAATATTGCCTTTAAAAATTTCTTACACAAATAAATTACATATAACATAAATTACATATAAATATTATGTAAATTATAATATTTATATATAATTTTTGTAATTTTTAATTATAATCTTACCAACTAATAAACAATATATTTTTTATCATAAGATTAATTTTTTAATAATAAAATATAGTTATTACTAATATACCCAAATAACTTATTAAATTAAAAAATATGAAAAAAATTTCACTTAATTATTGACTAAAAATTTAATCTCCTACATATATAATATATTAAATAAAAATAAAAACTAATTTTAAGAAAATTATAGTTAATTTTCTTTAAAGAATATTTTACATAGATTCGTTACAGATATGATAATGTTTTTATATAAAACTGTAATGTTTGCATATAATTTAGTAATATTTATATGTAATTTATTATATACAAATATTATATTTATGATAATAAATGCATGTTATAGATAATATAATTTATATAATTATAATATTTTCTATAATAGCACTTTCTATTATCTATCGGTAATTTATTTATGTAACTTATAAAATTTTATATAAATATAATAAATTTATATATTACAACTTTTATTATATTTCATCATAATTTTTGTAAGTATATAATATATATGTGTAATTTTAGAAAAGTGTAATATTTATCTACACTACCTATGATGACATATGCATGTAATAGATAATATAATTTGTGTAATTATACTGTTTTATGTAATACTATTTTCTATTACCTAATTATAATATATTTTTATAACTTATAAAATTTTTATGTAAATATAATAAATTTATATATTACAACTTTTATTATCTTTTATCATAATTTATATACATAAATAATGGATATGTGTAATTATAATAAAAATATGTAATACTAAATTATAGTACTATTCATAATAATTTGATTAATATATAATATATAATATAATTTATGTAACTATAATATTTAATGATAATTTTAATTTTTTTTAATTATAAAAATTTATATAATTTATAATATATTTATATAATTCTAATAATTTTATATATTATTAAATAATAATATATGTAAAAAATAAAAAATTAAAAAAATATTATAACCGATTTAACGGTTACAACTAAAACTCGGCAGGGAGTACTGCCGACTAAACTGCATCACCAATTAATTCTGCATTTACAGCGGATGCAATGATGGAGAGGACTTCCTACTTTACTGCGTTGGTATGCCAAATGAAACTTGGAAGTTAAAACTTCAACTAAAAGATACATAATTTGGATCGCTGGTCAATCATGTAACTCCAAACAAGATAAAAGGATAGTCCAATAATTCATCAAATTCAAAAATCTAAAATGGTAGTGCACCAAACGAAACTAACTTTGAAAATGATAATGCTTCTCGAAGAATGATCCATGCCATCATAATTTTTATTTTTAATATATTTATGTTAATAGGAAATATA
Organism: Adansonia rubrostipa; assembly: GCA_038381775.1. Classification (NCBI taxonomy): domain Eukaryota; kingdom Viridiplantae; phylum Streptophyta; class Magnoliopsida; order Malvales; family Malvaceae; genus Adansonia; species Adansonia rubrostipa. The sequence continues at coordinate 6,654,157 of JBBYHM010000025.1, forward strand.
ATTTTTTAAATATATAAAAAATTAAATATAATATTATTGAATATATATATATATATTTTAACTCTGTTTCAAATCTCGATAACGTGGACAACGATCGCCTTGCCCCCACATGGTAGAAGCATGTGCTGTTTGATTTTTTGACCTAGAAATACAACCAAAGTTAGTTGGTAGTTAAAACCGGAGACAGGCCAGGGCACATAAAACTTTCATTGAATTAAGCAATAAAAAAAAAAAATGGAGGCAAAAGTTATGTCATTTTCGATGGTCTTGGCTTGCTTTTCTGGATCACGCGCTTTCCACCCAACATAAGCAGACACTAAAGAAATATATAAATATACGACCACACGTTTATTGGGTGACGACATATAACCATATTATCATATCTCGTATCGCAATTTTTGCCTTTTTTTTTTTTTTCGTCTGATTTGACTTCAAATTTTATTTAAATTCATTCATATTTATAAATAAAAAATTTAAATTCATTTATATTAAGTTATATTATATTATATTTATAATTTATTTTTTAAAAATATATTTTTTAAATTTAATTTTTATTAATTTAATAATTTTTTTATTAATTTTATAAATATAAACAATTTGATTTTATTTTTAAAGTTTATACTATAATATTATATATATTATTTATATGTTAAAAATTACATAATACATAAAATATAAAATAAATATATACATAATATAATAGTAAAGTGGGTCGAGTCTGGTTCGGGCTTTAAATGTTGAACCTAAAGCCCGTCTCATTTTTTAATTAGACCTAATTTTTTTGGCTAAGCTCATTTTTTGAGCATAATATTTTTATCCAAACCCTCTCAAATATTGAACGAATTTTATACTTGAACAGGTAATTCAACTTTTAAGCAGGTCTAATATGAATGATAATCGATTAGATAAAAAAAAAGTTTTTATTTAAAAGTTACATCACTTTTTTTTTTTTTTTGGGATATGTTATCAAGTAACTAAATGTTTATATCAATATTTTGAATTATTCCGTTGAGATATAATCTTTCTCATCTCATAAATTTAACACTATTTATTTATCTTAAAATTTGAAATAAAATTTATTGATAATTTATTTAATATATATTATTTCATCCATAATTTAAAATAATTTCAGTTACTATCATATGGCAGTCAATGGTTTAAAAAGTTTAACCAGTCATTATTTTAATAGGTAATCGTCAAACTAACAAAAATGTTTGCATAAGTGCCAACAATATTTCAAGCGGTTTGCCGACAATCGTTGTAAACCGTTAATAAAATTTAAGCTTTTAATTTCAATTATCAGAATCAAACTCTAATATCCGTAATTATATAAAAAAAGTCTCAAGTACAGTACCGGAAGGAAAAATCTTATTCAGTATAAATTTAAAATGTGTGTAACTTGGCCCAGCTTATTTCTTTGGAGAAAATTTTTTGTTCTATTTGTTCATAAATTTAGATTAAATTTGATAATATTTAATATGATTATATAAATATCATATATATAAAATAAAAAAATATATGATATGATATCAATATATTTTAAAAATTTATTTAATATAAATTATAAATATATTAAAATTAAAATAAATATAAAATATTTTAAATACGATTATGATATTATAAAATATATAAATATAATACAAATATATGAATTATAAGATATAATTTTGATGGATCATGAAATATGTTTTTTCCATCGCATACGGATTAACAAACATGCTTGCTCGAATAATGTTGTTAATGGTTTATTATTTGACCGTTAATTGTTAAAATAATTAATATAATAATTAATGATAGAAATAAAATATCTTAATTGTAACTGTAAAATTTAAAAATTTTATCAGTATATAAATAATAATTTATTTATGAAAATTAATTTTAATTTTGTCAAGTTGAAAAAAAAAAAAATATATATATATATATATATATATATCGAGATCCAAGATCACGCGTTCGAAGGTACGGCTCATAATCATGCGGCAATGCAGACGATAAAATATTGACTACCCAAAGTCTTTCCTTTCCAGCCAGAACGACACACTTTTCCCACTCTTAGACTTCTTTCTTTTTAACTAACACGTGTCAGTCCTCATGGTTCCTACAGCCTAAAACTACCCTACAATCCGTCCGCATCCTATCTTTTCTTTCTCCAGTCTTGCTTTCACGCGGAAATAACCGCGTTAATGGACTTAGCCTTCCTATAAATACGCCTCTACGCCTCCAAAATCAGAGAAAAACAAAACCTCATATTTCTTTTCTATTTTTGTTGTATCTTCAATGGCGAGTTTCTTAGGTTCAATTGAAGAGATGAGGAAAGTGTTTAACAAATTCGACAAAAATGGAGACGGTAAAATCTCTCGTGAGGAACTGAAATCGGTCCTAAGTGCCTTAAGTACCGCACCTTCTTCCGACGAAGTCGATCGGATAATGTCGGAGATGGACAAAGATGGCAACGGCTATGTGGATCTAGACGAGTTCATTGCCTTCCAAGGAACGAAAGTAAATGGAGACGACGTCGTCTCTGCCGACAAAGAACTGAAAGATGCGTTCAACATGTACGATTTGGACAACAATGGGCTGATTTCGGCGAAAGAGTTGCATGCCGTGATGAAAAGGTTGGGTGAGAAGTGTTCGCTGAGTGATTGCCGAAGAATGATCAGTCAAGTCGATAAAGATGGCGACGGAAACGTTAATTTCGAAGAGTTCAAGAAGATGATGACCAATGCTTGAAATCAAAGTCTCCAAAATACCAGGTTAAGTGCTAGGGCTTTTCATTTTACGTTATCCCACTTCATTAGTTTAGGAACCTTAATGAAATAGTAGTAGATTTCATTTGGCTTTTTTCTTTTTCTTTATCTTGGAACTGTTAATTGTGTATATTATTACTGGTACTTAATTCCCAACGCCCATGTTTAATGGCGATAATAATTAGGTTTTTTTTAATTAATTTTTTTCAAATTAATTTAGGTTATACTTGTTTTATAAAAATTATAAAAATATGATTAAAAAAAAAACCAAATTCTTGTTTTGATGAAACTTATTGATAAGATTTGAGAAATTAGGATTAGTTAATTTCATGGGAAGCATGTGAAGCCTTTTTTTAAGTTGTGGAAACGTTGAAATTTAATTTAATTTATTTTTTTTTACTTTATGATAAGTTTGACTAAATTATCTTTTAAATTAAGAATTTGATTAATTAATTAATTTAAGAGTGTAAATTAAATGGAAAAAATAGGAGCCGTTGGATTTGGCCCACGTAAATTAGTTTTTATTTCATTTTATTTTATTTTTTGTCATTCGAGTGGAGTAGTGGACACGGAAAAAGTGATTGGGCAAATGCTGAGCTCAACGCGGTATTTGTTGGTTGCTTTGCCTTGCTTACTTGCTATACTTTAAAATCTTTTTTTTTTCTTTTTTTTTAATATTTTTTTGGAAATTATATTTAATTTTATCAAATTTTATCATGTATATTACTCCAATATTCAATGTTTATAAATTAAAAGAATAAACTGATCATATTTAATAAAAATGAGTAATTAAAAAAAATACTAACACTCATAGCTCACATCTAATGTTTTCATATTGAGGTAAATTATGATTTTTGTGACAACTATAAAAAAAATTAAGATTTTAAGTTAATAATTTTTTTTATTCAAGCTTTTTTAATCAATAAATAAAAATAAGACTCAAATTAAGCTTGAATTGTATGAAATGAACGGAGAATTGTTCTAAATAAATAGATTGGAAGATAAAAAAAAAAGAATTGATTTTAATCAAATAGTAAATGTTTCAAGTTATTTCTTTTATTCAAAAAAAAATGTTTTTAAGTTATTTGTAATGATTGGTTTAAAGGGAACAAAATAAAAATTGCTGTTTTTGTGAAGTCTAAAGATGATTTTAAGATAATTTAAAGAAAAAATTATAAAAATATTATATTTAAAAAATGAATTTAAATAAAAAAATTAAGATTCATTTAAAAGTAGATTAAATCTTCGACATAATACATATTTTTTGGCATAAGTCTGACTTCTTTTATTGTTAGTAACAAAAATTTTAAGAGGGATTAACCATTTTTTAAAATTTTTTAAAGATAAATATTTTTATAAGTATAATTAAAAAAAAATTCATGCGAATCCGAGCAATATTTTTACTTGGATAGATAATATAGCATAGTAAAAGGCATGAGCCCAGTCCAACATTTGACTTGTAGACGAGTCTAGATGGTCAATTGCTTTCACAAGACTTTCTGTTTTTTTTTTTTTCTTTTTCCTTCTTTTGCTTGTAGACGAGTCTAGATGGTCAATTGCTTTTACTAGACTTTTTTTTCTTTTCCTTCATTCGCATATTTGAAAACATAAAAGAAAAAAAAAAAAAGAAAAGAAAACGAAAGAATTGCATCAGGATAGGAGAAAAGAACAAATTTCAACTTTTTTTTATATAAATAAATTTATGAAATATTGAATGGGACACTTCCCCTTTTCCACGTAGGATCAAGGAGAAAAAAACAGTTAAAAGAATAAACAACACTGCTTTGCCACCTTAAAAAGATTGGAATGCGAAGAAAAGCATCTGGAAATAATCAACTTTTACTACAGTTTCTAGAATCTCTTGATTCTTCGTCTAATTTCTCGGCAAAACTCTGCTAGGGAAAGTACTAATAAGATTAGTTCCCAAAGTGATTTCGTAAGGAGAAATGACACAATGCTGAAGCAATTCACTGCTTAACCAACCACTAACAGACAAAGCAAATAATATTACTTGAGGCGAGAGGAAAATTTTGGTATATTCTCTTGAGCAAATCAGATTAGATAAAACATATACAATTAATAATGCAAACTGATCATTATTCTTTAGTAATATCAGGTTTTCCTTTTTGTTTGTATGATAATAATAATTATTAAGTACTAATTGCTTGAAGGAAAACAAAGCATTGCAAAATAATTATAAAGAATTATAATTATAATCTCTTTTTGCATTAAAGTCTTATTCATAAAATAGTTTCTAGTCATTGTATTTGCCAAGAGAGGGCATGACAAAGTTAGAAAACTAGTACATGTTAAGGATTTTTTACTTTTGAAGTAAACAATCAATCTCATGGGTTGAAGTATGAGAGATACTTGAGATAACATGTAGGTATATGTCTGTTGAACAACTTCATTAAACATACTTTGCTATAAAAATTTCATTTGGTATTATCACTCAAGTATTGATAGAAATATTCTCATGTGCCACTCGCGTAAATAATACTCAAATTTTGTGATATTAGGTCATCGTATATGTAAAGTGTCGTGCTTTGATTTTATCACGAACGGGTCTTAAAAAGGGTTGCCAAAGGAAGGTGATTTTGAGCATGACATGAAGCATACAAAGGAAGATAAATGATCCATTAAGGATTCACTACTCTAAATGATATCAAAGATGTATCTCATTTGTTCTTGGATATGGTTAACTAGATAAAATCTTTGGCCAAATCATGATAAATTTAGGAGAAATTTGTTTCTCTAAATTCATATAGTCGAATCACGAGCTGCATAAACTAATATGGATTGAGCAAACATTACCTTATACTTATGCTCGTTCCAGGATATTTGGTAAAAAGATAAAATTACGTTGATTAAAGGTATTACAGAGGTTATATTAACTCTATAACATTTGGGTGGTTACCATGAGTTGCTAAATATCACTTTTAATCTTTGTTTATAAATTGTAAATTATGTCAACTAAACTTATTGCCAACATATTGGTAAATCCCCAAACATCAATAGGTTTTCAACATTCATTTGTGTGGACTACCTTTAGAGGTAACACATTTAGGTTTTTCATGGCCGAAAAGAAAGCTTAAAGTAATCATTCATTGTTATGATTGTATAAAAAATGACATACTAAAAGTTAAGAGTCTTTACGTAGGTATTATATTGATTCATATGCCTAAAAATGTATCAATATCAATTTGACCATTATAAATCTCTACCCAGAGATCTAAGAAAATCCATTTAATATTTCGTTATTTTACATTATCTTATTTCTTATATGCCTATTATGATAAGTATGAGCCTAAGATTTCCTAATAGAAAACTCTTTTTTCATAGGACAATGTAATTATTTCACAGGCAAATGCAAGTACTGGCAAAATCATTAGAAAGATTTTGCACTAACTTTTCATCTTCGAAAAAACAAAGCCTTCAATTAGAGAATTTAGAAGTTGTGAAACAATAACTCCCCTATTTTGCAATCCATTCTTTGTGAATATTCTTTGGGTTGAAGCCTTTTTAATTGGGAAGGGCATATCTAAATAATATGCTTGCAAGTAATTTAGTAAAATTTACAAAATTATTAGCACTAATGTAAGATAATAGCTTGATATTTAAAAGATAGTCATCAGTTATTAATGTTTAGTTATTCTTTTAAGGTAATTAGCATAATGATTGTTTAGTTTATTTAGTAATAAGTTGATATTTGTCTCTTAATAATAAAAGAAAATCCCAACCATTCATTTAGATACTTGCTTGGCATTCTAAATTAAAGATAGAAATATAGTTAAATAAGTCCTTTCTCTATCTATTAGGGTTATTCACACACATATATTTAGTTTCCATAAAAAAGTCTAGGTAACAAAAAAGAGGATCAAGAGAGAGAAACCAATTTACTTGTGAAGATCAAATTAAATTTACTTACGGGGATTATTATTTTTACTATGGCATCTACATCTTTAGTATTATCAAGGTTTCAACCATTTTGTCTTCATTTTCTGCACGATTACGTATGATTTTTAAAATGTGAGACTTATGTGTTCAAGATCATAAAGTTTTAAGTTTAACTGTCAGAATGCTTGACAGTTTTATGGATCATGTTTTGCATGAGATATCAAAGCCAGGTTGCTAAACACTTAATCTCTCCATGAGTATTTTCTATATAATTTTGTTTCCCATATCATTTGTTTTCTTTTGTTAAGAAATTAAAAAATATATAGGAAAACTATGTTTACTATTAAGGATATGTATAGATTTATAATTTTTTAAATATGTATTTATTATTTGTTATAACTATTACAATAACTATTATATTTATATGCATATTTTATGTTCATTTGGTTTGTTAGTTATTAAAGTGGCTAAACTAGAACGATACATGCATAAAGAAAATTATTTACCCATAATATTATGAAATACTTATTAATAAAAATTAAATGGATAGATGAACATTTTAGTCATTGGGTTTTAGATTTTTGCCTAAAGGTAAATCTATTATTTTATGAACAGTGAGCATGATTTAGGTAAATTAACATTTTGGTCAAATATATTTGTATATCCAAAAATAACATGCATGGTTGATATGAAACTTTATTGCCTAATAAATGTTGATGTTTGCATTTGATTAATTTGTAATGATAGTGTATCATAGTATTTGCCCAAATAAGAATTTATGTTATGCTTGATTATTATATCTAAATCCATAAAGTAAATATATTTTATTTTTGAGCATTTATGTATTATTTTTAGCTATTCCATTTCATTTGCTTGCTTTTTCTATTGTCATATTTTATTGTTTAAGCTTCTTTGAATATATGGTACAAACAAGTCAAGTTTATCTTAAAAATGTTGGATTTTGACTTTGTACTATGGGAAGATGAACTTGTTGTTATTATGGATTTAAGTAGGGTAGATGATGAGTTACACAAGAAAGCATGAGAAATGTCCACAAGATTAAGCCATATGTTTTTTAGAATGACTATTGCTAGCAACATTAAAACCATTATTCCATAAACAAAAAGTATAAAGGAATACCTTAAGTTTGTGGAAGAATATTTTTCATTCTTCAAACAAGTTATTTGCTGGTATTTTAGTGGATCAACTCATGACCATAAGGTTTGATGGGTCGAGAGGCATGCAAGAGCACATTATTGAAATGGAAAATATTACAACAAGGCTAATATCCTTGGAGATGGTGAAGGATGACTAATTCTTAGTACAGTTTGTTCTAAACTCACTATCTTCTGAATATGGGCCTTTTCAAATTAATTAAACACTATGAAGAACAAGTAGAATTTCAGTGAATTGGCTGGTATGCTTGTTGAAGAGGAAACAAGACTAAAAATTGAATCATTTTATTTACCTCATGGGTCAAAAAGCTGATCAATGACTTAAGACAAAATGCCGATTAAACATTTTTAAGCTGATAAGAAGGAACAAATGATAGATAGGCGTCACTTTTGTAAAAAAGTATAGCATTGTTAAAAAGATTGTCAAATTTTAAGACTTAGTTTGAAAAAGAAAGTAATCTTAATGGTTTTGTATGTTTCAAATCAAACTTAACTAACGTTCTTCATGACACTTGGGGACTTGACTATGATACCATTACTAATATATACAATAAGACGCAGGGATTCCTTATGCTCTAAATAACAAACACAACTAAGGATTTTTTTTATTTATAAGGAATTACGTGAAGGCTTTGATTGAAGACATACGGATTTATCTTATGGTTTGAAACTCTGATTATCATCTAGACCTATTACAGATTCTCTATATACAATCAGTGTTTAAAAATTTAGTTTTCCTTTCAAAATTAGATAGTTTTGGTTGTGTCCATCGAGATACAGCATAACAAAATGTTGTGACAGAAAGGTGTAATTGGATATTAATACATATGCCTAAAAGTATGATGAGTAACTCCTAAATACCTAAATCCTTATGAATATGTGTACTTAAAATCGCTGTGTATTTTATTAACTAGGGTTCCTATTAAGGTAATCCCAAAACCCTTTCAAACTGTAGGCTGAAAAGAAACTTAGTTTAAGACATATAGATGTTTAGGGTTGTTAAATGAAAGCAAGAATTAATAATCCACATGAAAAGAAATTAGATTTTTGAATAATTAGTAGTTACTTTATTGGTTATCCTGAGAAATCCAATGGATTTAAATCATATTTTCCAAATCAATAATTCAAGAATGGTTGAGAATAGTAATGCTAGATTCCTTGAAAATGGTGAAGTTAGTGAGAGGGGTGAACGAAAAATTATGGACATATAAGAAATTAGGGTTGATGTTTCTTTTCCTTTAAATATCCTTTTATCCACAATTGTTTCAAATATTGTTCCAGTTATTGAAGAATGCTTTTACAATGTTGAACAATATTTGAATGATGAAACTCTTCAAAAAGAAACTAACCATCATAGATCTAATGTAAATGAACAACAAGGAATGTAATTAAGAAAATCTCAAAGAGAAATGAAATCACTTATTCTAAATGATTATGTGGTTTATTAACAAGAGTTAGATTTTGATATCAGAATCCATAAATATCTGAGTTTTTTTATTTAAGTATATAAAGTAATGAGTCTAACAAATGGTTAGATGACATGAAAGATAAGACAAAGTTTGGTATTTTGTTAAATTGCCAAATGGATATAAAGAAATTGGTTTTAGATAAGCCTTTAACATTAAGTGTTACTTAAGTAGCAAAATTGAGTAATAGAAAGTAAAACTTATTGCATAAGGTTATACGTAAAAAGGTGGAATTGATTGTAAAGAGTTTTTTTTACCAATTTAAAAAGGACTCATTATAAATTATTAATGGAATTGGTGGCTCATTTTAGTTTCGAGTTACATCAAATAAATATGAAAGCAGCCTTTCTTAAAGGAGAACTTGAGGAAAAAGTTTATATTGACCAACCTCAAGGTTTCTCTTTAAAAAGGAAAAAAGTCACATGGTTAGTGAGATTAAGAAGTCAATAGAGGGACTTAAACAAGCCTCTCAACAGTGGTATCTTAAGTTTACTAATACTATAACATCTTTTAGACTGAAGGAAAAGACCACCAAACAATGATATATCAATAGATATGTGGGAGCAAGTTTATTTTCAAGTTCTATATGTTACATTTTTACTTGTTTGCTAATGATTTAAGTATATTGTGTGAGATTGAAGACTTTTTTTCTTTAAGAATTTTGAAATGAAAGATATGATAGAGATATCTTCTAGGATAGGAATTGAAAAATTCCATGATATATGACATTAATTGTTAGGATTATCTTAAAAAGGATATATCAAAAGAAATTTAGAGAGATTCAACATAGACAAACATTTAGCAAGAATTGGTCCCATATAGAGAAAGGATAAATTTAGTCTAATGAATTTTCAAAAGAATAATGTAGAATGTAAGGGAGTGGAATCAATTCCATATGCTTTGGTTGTGGGCAGTTTGTTATATGTACAAACTTGGACAAGATTAGATATTAGCTTTATGGTCAAATAATTGGTATATACCAAAGTAACTTGTAATGGATCACTAAAATGTTGCAAAGAAGGTTTTAAAGTTCTTACAAAAAACAATGAATTATGTGCTTATTTATAAGAGACCCAACTTTCTCAAAGTGATTGGATACTCCATTCAATTTTTGTTGGATGCCTTGATAGTTGAAAGTTCACTTTCGCTTATCTGTTTCTATTAATTGAGAAAGCAACATCATGAAAAACTGATATATAATCTATCACTACTGCATCCTGTATGGAAATAGAGCTTGTGGTGTGTTTTGAAGTCGCAATCCATGCATTATGGGTATGGAATTTATTGAGGCTTGAGGTAGGTGACACAGTTATCAAGCTAATGAAAATTTATTGTGACAATTCTACAAAAGTATTTTTCTCAAAGGTTAAGCAATTTTTGGGTAACAAAAAAATCGATCGAAATTAACCCTATTTGTTTTTTCTTTGGGTTTAATTTTGTTTGTTACAATTTTTTCAATTTTTTATTTGGTTAAAGTCAGTTTAATTGGTCAGTTTGTAGTGTTGTTTTTTTAAATCTAACCAACCAATAAAATCAACATTAGTTAAAAAAAACTAAATTACATAACCCACACCCAAACATATCCTAACCTAACCTACACCAAAACCATAAGAAATAACCTAACCCATTACTCATTAGCCCATTAATCAAAACCAAGAAAGTGCCTCACCCAAATTTGGGATTGAAAATCTCTCTTGCACCAAGTACCAACCCTTAATCTAAATCCCCACCATTGCCTAAAATAAATCCAGCAAAACTAAAGAACTTTTAATCATTCCCATCAGTTTATCTTTAGCAAAAGAAAAGCAAAGCCAAGCAATATTCTTTTTTGCTATGTGCCCTTGTAACCTCATGTCTGCTTTCTCTTTTCATTTCCTTTGTCCATCTTTAAGAAATCATGCCTGAAGTTCAACTGCCATTGCTAGTCCCTCACTTTTGCTCCTAAAGGTATTCTTTTACTTTTGATTCTTTCAATTTTTTTAACTATTAATTGTAGTGAAAATTTTTTCTATCATCAACAGGAATAATATAATAATAATAATAATAATAATAATAATAATAACAATAATATTTATATGAATTTGGGATATTGAGCAATAAGAATATTATGATTATATAGTGAAAATAAGATATGCAAAATAAGGTAAAAACCAATAAACTGACTAAATCAAACCAATTAAGTTTGGTTTGGTTGGTTCAATTTCAAAACTATTTGTCAGTCAATTTAGTTGGTTTTGTAAGTTTAGTCAGTTAATCAGTTGTTGATATTTTTAAACTAAACTAACTGAATGCTCACCCCTATTTTCTCTAAAAAAAACAAAGATTTAAGAGTTGGCAAATATATGTAATTAAAGTATTTTGATGTTAAAAAAGAAGGTTCAGAAACAAAAAGTGTCTATTAAGCGTATTAAAACTAATCTCATGATTGCAAATCCGTTAACTAAGGGTTCAAAGCCTAAGACATTTAAAGAACATATACATAGAATGGTCTTGGTTGTATTGATGAATAATGTATTCAGTGATGCTTTTGGCACTCTGAGCTCAATAATGTGTTCTGACATATATCAATAAATCTCTCATAGTAATGCATATAATTTATATTTTAAGTTAATAAGAAAGTGTCTATATGACATTATTGTTTGCTTATGTTAGCTACTATGGTAAGTTACCAATGTAGTAGCATTTAGAAAGAAATATCTTACTCAAATAATGCACCATCATCACAACTCACACTTAGTGATTTATATTTTAAGTTATTTATACTCTAAGTGATGCTTTTGGCATCACTTAGTGATTTATACTCAAATAATGTATTTAGTGATGCTTTTGGCACTCTGAGCTCAATAATGTGTTCCGACATACATCAATAAATCTCTCATAGTAATGCACATAATTTATATTTTAAGTTAATAAGAAAGTCTCTATATGACATTATTGTTTGCTTATGTTAGCTACTATGGCAAGTTACCAGTATAGTAGCATCTAGAAAGAAATATATTACCTAAATAATGCACAATCATCACAACTCACGCTTAGTGATTTATCATAATATGATGAGCATGATAGAGGGATTTGTTATTTTATGAGGGTTATAATGTTTACACTTTTAATGTTTAATTTTATCGGATCATTAGAGTAAGTGAGCGACTGTAAGATAATGGTCTGATATTTATAGGATAATTATCAGTTATGATTAATGGTCAACTATTCTTTTAAGATAACTGGCATAATATTCTTTAATTTATTTAATAATAAATTGATTTTAGACCATAAAAGATAAATAAATTTGTAACAATTCATTTATATACTAATTGGACATTCCAGATTAAAGATAGAAACATAATTAAATTGGTCCTCTCCCAGTCCATTAGAATTACTCATACTTACGTATACAGTTTCCACTAGAAAAGTCTAAGGCATTAGAAAGGTGAATCAAGTGAGAATTGGTTTACTCATAGAGATCAAATTAAATTTACTTATGGGTTATTAAGGTTTCAACCATGGCATGAGGGCTACTCACACATGTATTCAATTTCCATTAGAAAAGTCTAAGGTAATAGAAAGGCGGATCAAAAGAGAGAAACCAATTTATTTGTGGAGTTTAAATTAAACTTACTTGTAGTTATTAAGGTTTCAAACAAGGCATCTTCATCTTTAGTATGATTAAGGTTTCAACCATGGTGTCTTCATCTTTTGCATGATCAAGTACATTCTCTAAAATGTAAAACTTATGTGTACAAGATCTTAAAGATTTAAGCTTAATTGTCAGAAAACTTACTAATTTTTTTGGTTCAAGTTTTTCATCTAACTCGTATTTTAAATAGTTAATCTACTAAATGGAAAATCTCATGGATTCCTAAAACTAAATGGACTAATAGAACTCAGTACTAGCAGGTGAATAATATTAGGCAAAGCGCCTAGGTTGTTGTAACCAACTCTAAAGAAAGGACCTACCATTTTTTTAGCCAAGTGAATAGCAAACAAGAAGTTTCCATGATTAATCCTCCAAGGCAAGCAGTCAAAAACACGTGGGATCAACAGAACATGTTCATATTGAATTAGGCAATTTGGTAATATTAGATATGATTATATGAATATGATATAAAAATAATTAAAATACAGTGCAAATATCATAAAATCAATATAAGTATGAATTATTAATGTAGTAAAATTTATATAAATATAAAATACCTTAAACATAATTATAACAAAATAAAATACACGAAAATAACACAAATACACGATCTTGATTATCTAAATCAACAAATGAAATTGCAAAAAATACCCACAAAGCTGAAACAAACATTTCTAAAAAAATTTTTTGAAAGAAATTTTTGTTGCTTACATTTATTGCAATGACCCATATTATCAGGATTTGAAGTTGAGTATTGGATATGGTTATGTATTGTATATTTAATTTATTATAAAAATTTTCATATATTTGAAAATCATACTTTAATTTTTATATCTAAATATATATCAAACATGAATATTTTAAATAAAATAAAGAATTCAAATAATGTAAACAACAACATTACGACATTAGTTAGGCTTAGCAATGGCAAGTGCACTAGCCAAGAAATGACTCTGTAGTCATTGCTTTGTTAAAATTAGGATGGCAAAATCTAATCTATTCGACGGATTTTGTACCGATCCACTTCGAATGAAGAATTTTTGTTTCTAGAAAGTGGATGTTTAGTAGAGTGGGTAGTTTTGATATTCTATATATTCCTTTTATATTTTTAGTATATATATTAGATATATATACTAACTTCATATATACTTTATATGCATCCATGTTTATTATATGTGCTGAAGAATTTTATATATTAAAATTATATTTATGAATAAATTATAATACATTTTGTTACAATATTAAATTAAAAATAATTTGTAAAAAATTTAGAGGAGCATTGTAGAATAGTTATGAATGTAACCGATATTCATAAAAATGGATATTTTTAACATATACAAAAAAATGGAATAGAGGTGGATAAGACAATTTCTGCCTTGCCCCACTCTGTTCTATTGTCATCTTTAATCAAAACTTGAAAAGAACTTATCCAACTTTGGTGAAACTAAACTTAGAATCATCAAAGAGCTAAAAGACTCGATCGATTTGAAACTTAGGTAGTAATTTGTTGGGGTGACGTCCTCCATGGAGCTACATGATGAAACCATACTTCCTTGGGATGGTTTTTGTTTTGAAATTCATTACATCATAAAAAAATAAATCTTGTCTCATTTGATTCTTGCATGAATTTATCACCCATATTATTTTTTAATAACTAAATTTCGTTACAAAGGATACTCGATTAATTATTGTAAATACTTTTTTTAATATCTTGCAGTGATTCAAATTTCATCACAAAAATCACTAATAACAAAAAAAAACAATAAATCTTAAACCTTGTTCCTCCAAGATTATGACTCAAACTTTCTAACATGAGAGAAAGAAAAAGGAGGCAAAAAACTAGTTGCATTGCTTGCTTTTGTCCTAATGGCTAAATTATGTCAGCCAAAAAAGCAGATAAAGTGAAGTGTCATATAGACCAAAGAACAGGAGGTGAAAATAGACCTTATCAAAATAAAAAACATTATGGTTCATATAAACAAGGCTTTTTTAGAGTTATAAATGAAAGAAACAACAAAAATATTTAGAAACTTATGTTTTCTTGTAAATAAATGAAAGACATAAAGATTAACCAACTGTAATAATCAAAGAAAAGAGCATATTGAAGTAGTGACAAAATACCATTCAATTTAAAATCAAGTAACAATGCTAATTGTGTTCTAGCTCAATTAGCATGATACAATTGTCAAACTCTTGAAAGTTGTGAATTCGAGAAAACTTAGACGCATAATATCCTCCTTATATAAATTAATTAAATAGGGGTAAAATTAAATCAAACAATAACTGTGAATTTAATTTTGTCATTACTTCATAAGAAAAAAAAAGAGGTAGAGAAGTTCAATGATACATAATAAGCAACACTTTCTAAGGCAAGTGTTACCGCACTCAACTTCTTCATTTTCATAACCATCATCTTGGCAATTCGAAAGAACCGTAGCATCCCTTGTAATTGTATATATCCGAGAGCACTTTCTTTTTATTTATGTTATGAGGATTGAGCGTAAAAAAAAGGCCTTGCTAAAGCTAGTCTTTGTTATTATTAGGCTTTGTTTGTATACGAAGTTATTGGAAGCTTAAGTTAAACTTTGAACTTCTAACAAATATGTCTTTTTCTATATATGTAAAGATTATCTTATTGGGTTTTTAGATTTTACCGACGGATTTAAAAGACGACACATATTTAAATTTAAATTTAGTTTGATTGATTTATGTATTCATTTTTAAAAGTGATATCCATTGTATATGAGTTTTGAATAGCAATAGCTAATCATTTATAATTTTAACTCTCATTTCAGACTTTAACATTCTTTGTAAAAAAAAAAAAACGTAATTTTTAGGGTATATTGAAAAAAACCAATTTAAAATAGAAACTCGACTATCAGAATTTCAAAGCAAACTTTATATATATATATATATATATATATATGTAACACTTGATAAAAATTGCAGAAAGACCATATTATAATTTACAAGGTGAAGCTTGCATCTGGCTTTTGTAAAATGTCATTGCTGGTTTTGAAATTTCCAATCAATTGGCCTAAAACAGAAAACCATTGAGACCTTGAGTTGATTACATTGCAATTTGGGCAAAAAGGCCCACAAAATCTGGATTGAATAATAAACAGAACAACCACCCGAATCCATTACCATGCTCACATGAGATGCACATGGAACGTAGAACTGAACAATAATACAGGAAACAAATGCAATAATATGAACCTTGTAATTGCAGCCATGAAGCATACACGCTTCTCTATATCCCATCCATATGTAAATGGATGTTTACTTGGTTGTTACTGATTTTAATGGTTTGAAAGATAACTTGTTAAAAAAAATTGTGTGAAGTATTCATGAATCTAGTTTGGTTGTGTCTCTAAATGTCGAGCTAGATATCGGGCCAAGATAACTTAAGTTTGTTTCTATTATTATTTAAAATTATTAAAATATTAAAAATAATTTTTATATTAACATTTTACTATTTTAATATATATTAAATTGAAAAAAAAATTCTTTTAATAATTAAATAATGCTAAGGCAATAGATAATATTTAAAATTTTTATTTAAAAGTAAGCTTAAATTGGACTTATTCCTACGGATACATGGAAATAGTAGTAACTCAGCTTTCAACATAA
>JBBYHM010000025.1:6692800-6704294 GCA_038381775.1 Adansonia rubrostipa
TATGTTTTTAGCCTTGGCCGATTGGTCTTAAAAGCCAGCATTGGGTTTGTTATAAAGACAGGCACGCCACTCTCATATACAGCAAGAAAACGGTTAAAAGAAAATTTGCAAAGAAACAGAAGTTTGGGGGCTTTAGTCATGAGGAGTAAAGGAGAAAAAGGAAATAGCAAAGCTGGGGTGAGAAAGCTTTTTGGTTGATAACATCAATTTAGTCAAGGCAAGAAAAGACAAAGAGCAAGCCACGTCAAAGGGAGATTGTAAGTTTGGAGGTATATTCCCTTGGTGCGTTCTTTGATTTTAATGTCCTGGAATGATATCCCTTTATTGTGAAAATGCTGATCTGGGTTTTGTGCAAGAAAATATATTTTTATGGCCATGCATTTTCCTTTCAAATATTCATTGTATAAATTTGACATCTTAGAAAATTGTTTGATGCCTCATGCGTGCTTATTTGATGTAACTTGATTTGCATGTCTTAGTTTATGAGATATTTGATTAAATGCTTCTATGTGCTTGCTATCATATCTTGATGTTTTCATTTAGCATCTATACGTATTGTCTATGACATTTTTTGCATTTTGAGCAAGATATATTTGTTAAAATGCCATGTTATATGTGCTTAATTACGTCATAAGTGTTTGATATCATATTTATGTGTTTAATTCATGATATATTTGATTAAATGTCTCTTGTAATAATGCCCAGAGGCGAATTTAGGGGGGCTTGGCAAGGGCACCTCCACCCCTCCCCCCCCCCAAACAAAATCCTTGTAAACCAACGAAGGAAATCTTTCTTAGTTAAGAAAAATGGAAAAATTTCAGTTTGACCCCCCGAAATTCATTCGAACCCGATGAACGAAAACCTTTCCTTTAGATAAAAAAGGAAAGATTTCAATACGAACCCAACATTTTTAATATTGGTAATTTCTTTTGTAAAATTATACAAAATTAATATTATTAATTTGTTATATTTTTCAATTTTAATTTTGTCATTATTAATTTCATTCTTTTTAATTTTTACTTAATTAAATATTATTATACGTAACATTTACTTCCTTAAATTAAGAATTTTCTTTTCAATCAAACAAAAAAAATTCTAATATCAATTATGGTATGTTAGCTAATATTTTCTTTTTATGATAGCAAAAATAATTTAAATATGTTGAACTATTATAATCATACAAAAGTAATTAACTTGTAATATATATTATTTTTCTTTAATTTCTTTAATTATTTTTTGAAAATTACATTAATAAGTTAAAATTCATGTCTCATATGTTATTTTTATTTTACATTAATCATGTTTAATTGTTCGGCACCCCAAAGAAAAATTCTAGCTGCACCTCTTATTGTGCCAAATGATTTTATAAAACAATCCTCCAAGATGGACTAAGGTTAACCCAAATAGTGGGATTAATCTTGGTCCATGGTTTTAATCACTTGATACTATCAATTTTGGGGAAAATCAAGCTAATTCAT
Organism: Adansonia rubrostipa; assembly: GCA_038381775.1. Lineage (NCBI taxonomy): Eukaryota > Viridiplantae > Streptophyta > Magnoliopsida > Malvales > Malvaceae > Adansonia > Adansonia rubrostipa. Next base: position 6,694,279 of record JBBYHM010000025.1, read on the forward strand.
ACTTGGATTTATGAGCAAATAAGGCAAAATAAACTTTGTTTTTAAGTCATCAAAAGTTTGTGTGCCATCAATTTGATAAAAGGCCTTGATGTTAACCCTCGTGGTCATAAGGGCTAAATGGCTAGACTAACAGGTCGTTCACGTGCCCGAATTCTTCAAAACTTAGAATGGACCTATGAACCTATTGCCATGAACCTTTAGTGATAAATATTCGCATGTCTATAGCCTAATTGTATTAGCTACTAGCAGCTGCTTAACCCAACTAAAAAAAATATATTTTTAAGCCTTAAATGATTGTTATGAATATTTTCAATATTTTTCCCCAAACGGTCTTGAGTTAACTTTTCAGTAAACTCTTGTTTTCCCTTTAACAAGCTCGGATAAAGGAGTTATGATTTTTCATGTACACACTGTCTGGAACCCCTGAGACAAATAATAAGACTTCATTACAAGCTATTTTTGCTCTACCCCAAAAATGATTTTCCATGAATTTTTAAATATTTTTCCAGAGAACCATATGAAATTACCCTTTTGGAAAGGTATCACTCATGACTTGCATAGTTTTAATGAAGTCCGGGTGATTTTTCAAAGTTTGCTGCACTTACTCCTTTACACTTGCTTTTAGTGCTGAACTGAGTCCGATTTTAAAAATTATTTTCTCCTATAATGTAACTCTTTGGGATTGTTTTTGAGTATTTTTATATAAAACCACTTCAAGTTAGCTTTTCAACAATATCACCCCTTTAAACCTTCAATAGACCCAGAATAAAATCAAGAACCTAACAACTTAATGCTATCTCCTGTTTTTATTCTTAGGTATATTTAGGCTATCATTTCATGTCCTTCTCCCTAGGCATTCGAGTGCCTCGAAATAGGTTCGATCAGTACCCAAATAGTTTTTAAGTTACATAAAGGTCCTAACAAACTTGAATCAAGTCCCAGTTGTTTTAAAAAAAGTCAACCTAATCCTATATCTAATTTTTCAGTCTTAAGCTAAAATGTTATCTTTTAAATCAAAATCCCCCCAAAATTGTATTTTTCAAAAATTACCAAATTTTCATACAAATGGGTTTTTTAACCTTTTTTTTTCCCAAAATTTCACCAAAAATGCAAATTTTCTCTCCTAAGTTCTCGAATTTTTCAACCAAACTTCGATTTTTTCATCTGAATCAACTTATAAGTCCAAGCATGCCTCAAAGTAGCTAATTTGGTTATTTCTAAATAACCGAGACAATTATGAGATACATACCAAATGATGCTCTTTTCTGTGATTCATGTGTTTTATGTTTATATTTATTATATTTCTTTATGCCTTACTAAAATGTTTCTTTTGTTGACGATAATTTTGCATTCATGTTTTAAATTAAATCTTTCAAAAATTACCAAGACAATGTTTCATGTCAATACCCATCTAGTGCTTGATACGAAATATCCTTTTCAAACCAAATAAGGGAACTATTTTTATCCTACATTTCTCCATCTCTCTAGGTTACGTAGTGGGATTTAAATTTTTGACAAGAAAAAACTAGATTTATTATTTTCAATCAAATTTAGTCATGCATTGAAGGCGATTATACACAAATAATGATAATTTAAAAATTGTGTAACCAAAAGTGAGAAAATTTATAGCTAGATAGTACCAATTTGGGGCATTGTGGGATGTTACTCCTCAAGACCCGCTTACCAAAATCTATATATGCAGACCTTAAAATCGAATCTTTGAGTTTCATAGCTCAAAATATCAATTTTAATAGGTGTTCGATCACTCCTAGCCCAAATGATCGATGACGACTAAAAATTTTTAACTACTTTGCAGTGGCTATCACAGATTAGTCGAATGAGCGATTCATTCAACATCTTCTTACCCGGACATGAGAAACACCTCTTTCTTAGCCTATCATGCCTACATCCTAATCGATGATATTTTTAAGTTGGGCATATTCCCACCGCGAAGGTCTAGGGTCCATTGCGACATTAATTATTAATTATTTCTATTTAGCCTATATATATATATAATTTATTTGATTATAATTATACATTTTACGGATATGTATAAAACATAAAAAAATGATAGGTAAAACTATATTGCGAATCCTGTTTTATATAGATGTTAATGCGTATATGAAATCTGACATTGCAAGGATCAAGGATTTCAATTATGATTGTGGATGTATTTTCAATCCCTTCATATGTATCATAATTATAAATGTAACTGATATTATCTCTATTATGATAAATATATATAAAAAAAAAGTACAAAATAATGACTGCATCATCATATTTTTCAGCTGCTATTTAAATCCCAAGTACTTTTAATCCATGGTGGACGGAAATGAAAATTTTAATTCATGGTGGTGATTTCCTCGACTATTTGTTCAGTATTTTGTTTGTGTCACAGGCGTGTTGGTATATTAGATCATCATACAATTGATTAAAATTGGGATGCAACCGGTCAGTTCAATCGTGAACCGACTAATCTGGCTACTCAACCTTACATACAAAATGGAAAATTTAAAGAACCGGCAAGAACTGGTAAAAAAATAAATAAATAAGAACAAGAACTGGGAAAACATGTAAAAACCCAATAAAACCAGACTTGATTATTAGTTTTATTGCTCTTGGACGTTTTAACCCAATTTGCTAATTTTTGGGCTTTTCAAACAGATCAACTTGGTAAAACTAAAACCCAATTATATTTAACCCAATATTTTAAAACCAATAAGGATAAGGCTAGGGCATTCTGTTAAGAATGAAAGGAAAGTGACAACGGCGGGGCAAGCAAGCTTCTCGCTCCTCACTTCTCGTCTATCGACTGTGACTCTTGCAAGGCTAGATAAGTTTTTTTCCCTTTTTTTTTTTCCAATTTTCTTTCATTGTTATTTTATTAAGTCTTATTTCAGTCCATTTGTAAGTGATTCTGTAATTTAAGATAATAAACTGAAAAAAAAAAAATCGAAGAAAAGAGGGTAGTTACAGATGGTAGTTGCTGATGGGTTTTACTTTGGGTTTGCATCTCTTGACCGACATTGACGTACTTTTCTTGGAACTGTTTATTGCTCTAAGAGCTTATTACCACTAGTTTTAATGGCAAAGGAAGCAAATTGAAACAAAACCCTTCCTTTGTATCATTAAAGTTGTTTAGAGAGCTTCACAAATAATAAAAAATGAAGGAAATAAAGAGTTGATATATGAACAATTTTATCTGTAATATTTTTTTTCAACCAATTAAACACATTTATTATTGAAATTTCATTTATTTAAATATAAAAACTAGTTATAATTTTTTTAATATTTTCTTAATTATGTGTAATTTTTATTATTTTTTTATTTTATACGATCGATAAATAGGTCGATTCAAACGAAAATAAAAAATTTGATCGGTTCAACCAGCAGACCCATTTTTTATTCTTTTGCATCAGACTGTACTGGGCTTTGGGAAAATTGGTTGTAAAATCTCCAGCCGCTGGTCTTTCAAAGCATTAGTTTTGTACCAAGTCTTTTCTAATAAATACAAGAGTTGAGCTCTTTGCCTCGCCGGGGAGGGGTGTTAATTTCTTTTTTTATAAATTATAATTAATTATTAATAAAAATATTTTTTAAATTAAATTTTATTAAATAAACAAGTATGTATTTAAATTTTGTATTTAGAATTGGACACGAATTTTAAATTAATTTGCAAGTTACGTGCGGATCAATCACTTTAAATATATTATTAAAAATAAAATAAAATAATAAATGAAATAAATTTATTTTTTTAAAATTTTTTCTTCAGTGATTCGGGTACAAATCTTAAATTAACATGCAGGTTGATGTATTGACTAATTCCTTCGAATTAATTATTTAAAATTAAAATAAAATAATTAATAAATATTTTTATTTTTTTCCTAACAAGTTTGTTATAGATATTAAATTTATCTGTGAGTCAATGAATGAACTAACCTTTAGATATATTATTTAAAATAAAAATAAAAATAATTTATAAAATAAAGCTCTTTCAAGGTTTAATATAACATTAGGCTCATGTATTGTAATTAGATTTACAATTTGGTATCTAAAGAAAAAATATATAATTTGGTACCTAAACTTTAGCTTTGTTACACACATTAGTTTAAAGTTTAATGGTGCTGACGTGATATGTTTATGACTAATAGGATTGTGACATATAGCATTACCAACGTCTAAGCAATGCCACATTAGCATTTTAAGAAAAAAATTATTTTTTATTTTTTAAATTTAAAATTTTCAAAAATGTTAACGTAGCCACATATCTTGATTTTATTGGTAAAAAAAGTTACATTAGCACTGTTAAAACCTTAAACTAATATGTGTAACAGAATCAACGTTTAGATATCAAATTATGAATTTTTTTTTAAATATTAAATTGTGAATTGAGCTATAGTACAAAAGTCAAATGATATATTAACCTTTTTTTAACTTTTTTTTTCAAGCAGGTCCGTACGAATCTTAAATTGAAAAATGAGTCTACTTGTGAATCAAGCACTTTAGATAAATCATTTAAAAATTAAATAAAGATGATCAATTAATAAAATAATCTTTTAAATTTTGTCCATACTTTTTAGGTATATATTTTAGATCGACTCATGAGTTTTTTTAAATACATTATTTAAAAAATAAAATAAAAAAATTTAAATCTAAAAAATTAAAAATAATTAATAAAAATATTTTTTTTTATTTTTTCTTGAGCTAATTGAGTAAAGAATTCTAAATTAAATCCTGAATTACCATTCAAATAAGCCATTTCAAATACATAATTTTAAAAATAAAAAATAAAAGTAATTAATAAAATAAAATATTTATTTTTCTTGAACGGTTGATTATAAATATTTAATCGTTCCCTGAGTTCTCATGCAAATCAACCTCTTTAAAATAATAAAAATATTTTAAATAAAAGAATTAGAAAAAAAAAATAGCCTATCATGTTTAGAGTAAAGAAGTCCATCGTGTGGAGGACAAAGCCAGGATTTGTCTTAATATTAAAGGTATATCTCAATAGGTGTGGCATGAGTGGTAAAGTATAATCATGTTCGAGTATGCAAGCACAATTTTAAGTAAAGGCAGTCGTAGATCTGACTTATAAAACAAGCGGTCACATTTGCTTTATAATGTGTTTTTTTCTGAGAAAAAATTGTGAAGAAAGTCTAAGACCTCCAAAACTAACAATAACTCATAGCAAATATAGTCCGATCAATCTTGCATCAACAAAAATACATTCGAAGTTTGACTTGAATTTTTGCTAAAAAATTTTTTGTTTAGTTTTCTGGTGAGATTTTGAATCTTCCTCTCATAAATTGAAGATATTCTGGGATGGATATTTTCTAGATTTGGTTCAATTTTCTGGTGGTTAATAGCAATTGTTTAGACAAAGTTGAGATAGAGTTTAAAAAGAAATTTCATACAAAAGAGGCAGTAGATGTGGGATAAGAGAAAATTGTAGATACTAAGATTTAAATTTTAAACTTATTGAATGATACTTCTTAAAATGACTACAAAATCAAATAGAGGAATTTTAGAGAGACAAGAAGGAAAAGTGAAGAAAGTCACAGGAAACTGGCTTTCATAGCTCAGGTGGAAAGTTGTCGTTTTGGAAGGTAAGATTTGAAGGTTGACTCAAAGTTCGTTCACTTGACTCGACCTAATTGCATTGAATCAACTACTTCCAACCATTTGAACTATGTTGATTGGCTTAAAATAAACTAGGCCTAAGCTTGTTTGTTATTTTGGCTCAAAGTTTTGATAAAGGTTAAATATGAATTTGGCCCTTATAGTTAGCTTGATTTTCGGTTTGATATTAGAAAAAAATTTTGGTCAATTTGATACTTAATCTTTCATTCTGTTATGCTTGTTGGCTTATTGGATAACATCATTAGTCAACAGCTGACATGACAATCAAATAGCCAATGAGAGCTTGACACATGATAAAAGTGTCACACCATCATGCTATGTTAACCATAAATTTTTCATAATTTTTTATTTTTTAATTTTTAATTTTTGAAAATTGTCCATTTTGACTTAGCATGATGATGTGGCATTTTGTCACGTGTCAAGCTCTCATTGGTTGTTTGATTGCCACATTAGCGGTTAATTAATGATGTTAGTCCGAACGGCTATTATGTATGACGGAATGAAATTTCAAGTACTAAGTTGATAAATTTTCTTCAGGTATCAAACTAAAAATCGAACCAAATTTTAGGAGCTAAATATATATTTAACCCTTTTGATAACTTTTATTTTCTTAGTTTATTATTTACTTTTTTATTTATTATATGCACTCATTTTTTTATTACATTCATATTGAATTTTTTAGATTAGATATATGTTTTAGTTATCTATTAGTGAAGCATAATAACTAAAAATTAAAATATGGTTTAATAAAATAAATTTGTAAATTCAGTCCTTATATAATTGTATTATTATTTAGGCCATATACGTTTGATTGATTTTTTTTGAAAGTAAGTGAAAATTCTTCCAATAATCACATTTAAAAAAAATCACATGTGGTGATTGATTTTCATGAGAAATCCTAGGTGGAAAATTTTCAAAAATTTTTATAAGTGTGGGGAGAATTTTGGATTATTCCAATAAAAGAATTATCTATTTACTTTTTAAGGAAACATTTCATAGTAAATTTTGTTTGACAAAATATGAATAAGGGTAATAAAAATATTAAAAATAATACAAAAATTAGGTAACGATTAAAAACCTAAAAAGATATCTTTCATAAAACAAAAGTTATCAAACAACAGAGTCTATTCAAGAGAACGAAAGGGTTTGTTGAAAAATCTTGAGACGAGGAATTTCTCAAGTCATACCGAAAGTGTAAGAAAATACTTAAAAATTTTTCAATATTTAAATGATTGGATTTAGTTAAATAATAAAATATACAATTAAGCTAAGTCCAATTTAGAGTAACATATGATTAAGTGGTACAATCTTTAGACAGGAGTTATGAGGATACTAATACATTTCTCACATGTAATTGACTCATGAACCTAATTTAAGATATAAAGATTAGAATTTATTCATTTTAGAAAGCTTGAGTTAAGTTTTGAATTTATAATGAAAATAAAATTAATGATGACTTCTCTATACATTTAGCGATAGAATTCTCAAACTTGCAAATTATGATATGCACATTTCAAAAGAGTTCACTTGTGCATGAATATTTAATAGCAGGTGCAGTTATCCTCCTATTCAAATTAAGAGCCAGCTTTGGCATTTGTTTAATGTCATGATCTCGCATATAACCATCTAGCCAGTGGAATAATAGTTTAGCTGTGGTCCAATTCAAAATATAAACCAAAAAATATTAATAGCCTTTTAAATGTGTTTTGCACTCAACTTACTAAATTTTTCTCTAAGTGATGTCATATGTGTTAAGTCTTGGGTTGCCAAGGAATTTGTATTTAAATTAGGTTTTCTTGCTTATAACAATTATTTTTAGATTGAATATTTAACAGAATATTAAGATCTAGATTATGAGAAACAAAAATTAAGATCCAAATTTTGTTTTGTTCTCGTACTTGCAATTTCTTTCGAGTTTGTCGCATGACAGATTCTTTTATTTTCAATTCACATGTGATGAGAGATTGTTAAGTAATGTTATCCCACATTGAGTTGCTTGTAATCTTATATTAAAATTGAATTCTTTTATTTATAATCAATTGATTATAAATTGAATACGTATTACAAATATCATTTTCAATTTATATTTATAACGATTTATATTTGATGCACTTACAGTATATAATTTCATACGCTATTAGACAATGTCGCCTTATTTGGAAAGTACTTCAAATACACTATCAATTTATGAAACTATATACTATCAATACATCAAATACAAATTCTATTTATAATTATCTCAAACAATTTTGGAAGCCCTATTGACCGTAGATTGTGCTTGGCACTGTATTTAACATTTGAAAAATGATTGAGATAGCCAAAGAATATTCTTATAGCATATATCCGCACGAAAAAGAAACTTGCAAGAGCAACCATTCGTTAATTAATGCATTATATCGCCAATTATCTACCATTATTCGCAGTGCCAAAATCAACTTTTTTTTTTCTCTTTTCCTTTCAAGCCCCCTTTCAACTTAAACATCATTATCCCTTTTGCATTTCCCTGCCGCCGCGTCCACCAAGCAATGAAAAGAGCATTTTGTCGGTAAAAAATTGCGATTAATAGAAGTTTTGCTTTAAAAGAAGTAAAGGTGTTACATGCATAGATGCCTTTTACTCCAATAGAGTTTTCATGGATAACTAGGAAAACTGAAAACTATTAATTGGGATATTGTGGCTGAGGTTGCAATCCAAGCGGTAAAATCTCATCAAATTCGAAAAATCTTTTTGATTAATCCGAAATCGAACAAGCAAGTAAATACTATCTCAGCCAACTTCTTTAAGCGCCTTAACTTTCTTTCTGCTCCTTATCTTTTTATTTAGAGAATTCTTTAAAACTTTCACTGACTCAGGCACTGTAAAACGTTTTACAGTCCAAAGAAAAGAAAAGAAAAGAAAAGAAAATAGTCGTACTTAGATTCCAAGCACATAAGCCACTGATCAAAAGTGATTATTCTTCAATTTTCCTTTTTGACATGCACCATTGACTATACAACGGAACCTTAACTTATTATTCAGTTTAATTCATTAATTTTTAACATATTTTATCAATAAAAAAAAGTTAAAAATATAAACTAGTACAAAATCAACAAGAAAAAAAATACTAAAGAAAGTAGTTTTCTTGTATTAGGCCAAAATTTTGATTCTTCTCAGGTGTTAATGCTCATGCATTTTACATGTTCCCTCAAGCTTGTTTAAGAGAAACAATAATAAGAAAACATATAAAAAATGAGGAAAAAAGGGAAAGACAAAAAGAAAAAGACAAGAGTCTTTTATCTCTCATCCTTGATATTAGATCAAAAATGTTTTCCTATGAAGGATATGCTCTTTGGTCTTCTCAAACTTGATCACAGCAGCAAGATAAAGAAGAGACTGGTTTAGCCAAGAAGGTAGGCTTGTCATCTCCAGCCATGATCACTACAATTTTCGGTTCCGAATCGAGAACTCTATGCATAGCCATTTCCTGCTTTAGCTGGACTTCATTAGATGATGAATTGGAAGAGCGTTTCTTACAGGAACAAGCCAGAAGAACCAATGCTACAGCTATCAAAATTAACACCAAAGCCAAGCTACCAAATAGGTAAGGTAATGGAGAACTAGTGCTTAGCTTGGTTGTTGGTGTTGTATTTGTTGTCCCCATCTCTCTCATTTTTCCCCCTTAATTTCTTCTCTTTTAATTTCTCAAACCCTTTTTTTTAGTGCAATGAAATGAGAGGTGGTGGATGATGATGAATTTATAATTGGAAAAAAGGACGTGAAATAGTGATGTGGAATTTTTTTTTTAAGGACATTTTAAATTACTAGAATGCCCCTAGCCAAGAAAGAAGATTCTAGAAGCCTTCGTGGGGTGCCAATTGCCAAGTAATTTTTTTTTTTTTAGAGATTTTTATTTGTTCGATGAAATTGCACTTTATGCATTATGTATATGCTATCTTTGCAACTTATTGTATTGATGATTGACAGTTAGATCATGCCAAAGTGTTCCGTTTTATTTCAAATATATTTCAGGGTACTTTCTTGTAGTTTGCTTACTTTTCTTCTTCTTTTTCTCGTGTTTTATTTTGAATGGTCGTAATTTAATGCATTGAGATTATTTAATTTATCGTTAATAATTTTTAAAAAATTCACAGATAAAATTATTAAAGTGATACAAACTATTTAGAATGTATATAAAACATAAAATATGTTGTAGTCTTTAATGTCATTTGTGTTATATCAAAGACCTTATCTTTATCTTTAATAAAATGTATATCTACTACAAATGATTACATTATGCAATTTTTATAGAGGTGACAGTTGGATTTGATTATAAGATTATGGCTCCAAATTATCATATTTAAGAATGCCAACTCTAGCCAAGTAACTAGCTCAAC
>JBBYHM010000025.1:6712438-6723611 GCA_038381775.1 Adansonia rubrostipa
TTCAAAGTCAATTTCCATATTAACCTTTAGGAGAATGAAATCAATAACACTGTCAACAATAATTCATTTGATTGTTCACTTCATTTTCATGCTATTTAATATTTATCTTGACAAAAATTTAAACTTTTTTTTTTTATAAATATTTGAAGTGGCTTTAGTAATTTGACATAATAAAATTTCAAATTTTTATTAAACAAGTAAAAACATGTCCTCACACAATTAAGCATTAGACTAAGTTGGGTATAGAGTAGAGACAATTTCTATATTAACCTTTAGCAATATGAAATCAATTCCAACATTGTCATAACTGATTATTTGATTGTTCACTTTCATTTTTATGCTATTTAATATTTACCTTTATAAGATTTTTAAAATATTTGAAGTGCCTTTAGTGATATGTTTATGTAATTTAAATGTGTTTATACTCATATAATTTCAGCATCCTACAAAACTCAAATGAAATTATTATTTAACCTCATATATATATATATATGTATTTAATTTTAATCTTTAATTGATTTTACTTATATAAGTCTTAAATCGTTTTGAATTTGATTCATTTTGATTTTTAATTATTTTAGATTTAATTTGCTTCAAACTTGGACCATTTTAAAATGAAATCTTCCATCTTTAATTTTTTTATTAAATCAAATTTAAATGGATTAGGATACATTTTGGCACCTCTGTAAATCTCACTTAACTCTTTAATTAATATGCATATTTATATATATATGTACAAAACAATAATGTAAACAGAAAGGAAGCCAATAATGTTTAATAAGAAGGAAAAGAAAAGATAAAACCCTTTTTCTTGCTATGTCCTATTTTTACATGTATCCATAGATTTAATAATTCGTGTATTATATTTGCATATTTCATGGTATTATGATCATATTTAATTTTTTTATATTTATATTAATTTTAATACGTTTATAATTCATATTAAATAAATTTTGAGAATGTATTAGTGTTGTGTCATATTTTTTTAATTTTATGCATGTTATATTATGTAATCGCATCAAATATTACTAGATCTATACGTTCACAAGTTGAGCTAGATCAAATTTGAGTTGAGATTAAATATGGTATTATTATATATTTATTTAAGTTTAACTCTATTTGAAATATAGGTTTTAAATTTTGCTCAATTTATTAATATTTATAAATAGATCATTTCGGCCCATTTAAATTTACTTATATTATTTTAAAAAATCTTTAAAATATTATTTTTATTATTAAATTTTATTTTTATTAAATTTTAAAATAAAAATAATAAAATATATTTTTTAATATTTTATCATAATTTTATATATTCTTTATATGATATAAATTATTAATATATTAAAAATATAAAATAATATATTATATATTTTAAAAGCATTCTAAATTAAATTCGGACCCTAAATATTCAAACAATGACTCAACCTATCTCTTAATAAGCTTAATTTTTTTATTTAAATTTATTTTTGAGCCTAATATAAAAAATATTAAACGGATTTTTGGGTTTAAAATCTATTGCGTCCGTACAGTGTAGTAAATACACCTGCACGTAGCTTACCTCCCAAACCCCACCCCGGCGGACAAAACCCTTTGGTCAGTTTTTCGCGGGACTCTTCTCTTTCTCTTCTGTTTTTCTTTCTTTCTTTCTTTTTATTTTATTTTTTTCCTTGATACAAAAAATGCGAAACAGAGATAAGTCTAAAAGTCAAAACCAATCTTCAGGTAAGCATTTCTTTTTCAATCTTATTTAATATCGAATTCTTAAACTTTCTTATGTTCATTTACTTGGGTATTTGTTAGTTTTCCCAAAAAATTTTCAGAAAAAAAACCCCATCTTTAGTTGTCTTAAATATTTCACCGTATTATTGAAAGTAAGATAGAAAATGGGTTTTCCTTTGTTGGGGGGGGTAATCACTGTAATTTGTATTGGAATTCTACCATTGTTTAGCAGAGATAAAGAATTTAGATGTATTGAAATGCTTGTGTTTGTTTTCATTTTATTGGAAAAGAAAATGTGGAACTTTTTATTTTTATTAATTTATTATTTCTGCTATTTCTGCTGCCGGAATGGTTAATTTGTCAATTAAAAATATGGGAAATTTGAAAATTTAAGCTTAATGAGTTTTTGTCATTTTTTAGTTTTATATTGAGTTCTATTCTAACTTTGGGCAGGGAAACATAAAAGGAAAGCTACTTGTGAATCAGAAGAGGGAAGTCCTTTGGGGTCAATTCATGATGCTGGTTTGTTCAATTATATGTGTATATTGTTTGTTGACTTCTGTTTTTTGGTTTAGAGGGTTGATGAATACTAAAATAAGAGTTTTTGAATATAGGAACACTTGCTGGGATATCACAGGAGGGAGTCAACAAACTTCTAAGGCGTTCTAGTAGACGTGGCTCTTCAGGGAAGAAAGAACAGAATGAATCTGTCCTGGAGAATGACCTAAAAACAAATGAACAAGAAGTTGCAAATACAATGGTTGCAAAGAATGCTTCAAAGGCTGAAGATGGTAGTAGAGATGCAGTTGGAAGTTCTCAATTAGAAGTTGATGTCAGAAGTCATCAAGATACTGTTTTCGATGATAATGAAAGCATGAATGACTCAGATTGGGAAGATGGTTCAGTTCCTAAATTGGATCCCGTAGAGCATTCTCCAAATGAGCGCATGAAGGGCTTAACTATTGAATTTGATGAACCATCAGGTTCTGCTGGACAGAAGCCTGTTCGTCGAGCTTCTCCTGAAGATAAGGTGAACTACATTTCTTGTAATGATGCTAGGCATCAGATTTATTTGATGACAATTCTTTGCAGTTTCATCATTTGAATTCAAAAGATTTCTGCTTTTACTAACAGGAATTGGCGGAGCTCGTGCATAAGGTTCATTTGCTTTGTTTACTTGCCAGGGGCAGAATAATTGACAATGCCTGTGATGATTCTCTTATTCAGGTTGATTTTCTATTCTTTTATTATCCCCCAAGACAATTGTTCAAAGCGGATTCCTATTTCTGAAAAAACATATGATTTCCTTTGCAGGCCTCTTTACTTTCTCTTCTACCTACACACTTATTGAATATATCAGAGGTCTCTAATATCACTGCAAATGCTTTATCTCCTCTTGTCACTTGGGTACGTATATTTTGACCTATTTAGAGAGTGCTTACGTCATTTAATTAGCTATTTATCTTATTGAGACTGGCGAAAAACTTGCAGTTCCATAATAATTTTCATGTAAGAAGCTTGGTTCGTGCAGAAAGATCATTTCGTACTGCTTTGGCCTTTGCTCTTGAAACTCATGAAGGGACTCCAGAAGAGGTAGTTTCATTATATCTTGTACTACAATCTGAGAGATGATCATGGGTTGAATTTCTTATTTTATTTTCCTCATAGGTAATGAAATGCAGGATAAAATTGTTACCTATATGGGTTCTTATTTGTTCTGTTTAATGTTATAGTGTTTATTTGTCTTTTTTTGCTGGAAAGTATTATGGGTTGGATGCTTGCATTCTAACAAAATCCTGTATGATTTCCAGCATGCGTAGTTCTCTTATTATGATGGAACAGAATTGGCATTAACTCTATTTCTGGAAACACTAAAATATGGTTAATTTATGATAAATCTCCATGCTACATGTTGCATAAGTATAAATATAACAGCTAAATTTATGACTACTCATAGGTAATGTTCTTGCAGATTGCAGCATTATCTGTGGCATTGTTTAGAGCCTTGAAGTTTACAGCACGGTATGATGTCGCTCTAAAGCTGAGATTGTTGTTTTCAGGTTGCTGGTAGTACACCTGAGCAATTTATTTAGTTTTTTGTAATTTCGTTGAATTTTATAGACCTCCAACTTGACTATTTGGTGGTGATCTACCTTAAGTAAAAAGTTCTTTCTTTGTTTCTAATATTATCAATGCATGCATAACCATTTTGTGTGGATGTTTAGCTTGTTTATTAAGTTGGCATTATGTGGAATTTTATCCTCCAAATCCTATTAACCTTCACTTGATGGTTATCTGCTTTAGGTAAAAAGATCTTTCACCATCTAATATTCCAAATATTGTTGTTCGATATCAACTTTAAATTGTCTTACTATATAGTGAATATCAGAAGTTTTAATGTTTATGGAATTGTTTTTAATTGCACACATAAGGGAAGCTTGTCTGGATGGATCCTTTGTTTCAAATCTTTTATGTGGATTAAGAGAATCATCACTATGTATGAGACTTCTTATTTATTAATGTGTTTTATGTAATAAACATTGAGATTCAAGGAATCTTTATTGAGTTAAAGAGGATAGGAGTGCACGGTGGATGACTTGAACAAGAGAATTCAGACTCCTTTTGACCATGTCCAATGAAAAATGTAATTAATTGATTTACTGCTTGGGTGATCAGAATGTTGAAAAGTATAATTAAGTTATATAGGGCTCGGGTGATCATAATGTTTTGTGGTAGATATTTTTTCTTTCTCCTCTCTCTATTCCTTGTAGGGTTTATGTTCATTCATCAGTTCTCTGTTATTGTTCCATCACTGCTCTTTTGTCTCCATTTCTTACTTTTGAGGAGATAGAAATAGAAGAAACGTGGCATTTCTGCAGTTCTATAAACAAGCTATTTTGACAAGCCCAAACATGTTTTTAACCGGGTCAAGCCTTATAGATGTTTTTACAATGGAACGTTTACAAGTGATGCAAATTCTCCATATTTTCATAAAGTAGTTTTTGCAAAAGGGAAGGTGCAGGAGTTTAAGCTTCACGAAGAAATTCTTTTGTATGAGATTTTATGTGAAGATTTATATGTTATGAGGATAAAGAACCTTTTAATTAGCTAACTTTCTAATGCCACAAAATGGTTCCCATATGTTTATTTTTTTGGTGCTCCTTTCTATGTTTCATTTCAAAAGTTTTTTTTTTTTTTTTTTTTTTTGGTGTTGGAGGTATTGAAGGGGGGGGAGGAGGTGGGAGAATGATTTAGTTTATTTACTTCTAAATTCATTTTTTTTTTGCCTGTTTTGAGCATACTTTTCTTCTATTGAAGTTTATAAATACTCTAGGATCTACTCTGATAAGATTCTTTTGTGAGCCATAGACCTTTTCTCGTATCATTGTTTTCTTTATATTGTTAGGGTTTTAGCTAGTTTAGCCCTGCCCCTTCCCCTTGGTGTTTTCCCTTTTTTGGTTTATTCAGCCAGCTCAAATCCCTTCTCTTGGCTCTTAAAGTTGTTTAAAATGACGATCCTCTCCCTCCGAAGTCCAGATTGTACAGTTGGTTGAGGTAAAACAATGCACATTCTCATGTTAGTCATATAACCTCTTTCAGGTTTGTGTCCATTTTGGATGTTGCCCCCTTAAAACCCAAAGCTGATAAATATGAGCCTTCAAGCCAAGAGGCAGGTGGAGGGATATTCAATACTTCGACACTGATGGTGGCTAATCCAAAAGAAGCTTCTATCCCTTCATCTTCTGTTAAATCATCCTCGTGCGGTGAGAAAGATGATCAAGGTGAAAATTCTGTGAGGGGTTCACAAAAAAATAAGGGTGGCTGCTCAACAAGCAATGGTATTCAATCCACATTTTCTACCACCGTTGATGAATTGACTGATGGAACATCAATCTGTCAAACTCGGTCGGATACATCTGGACAATGTATTCCTACAAAATCTCAGGGGTTGAAGAGGAAAGGGGATCTTGAGTTTGAGATGCAGTTGGCAGTGGCTATTTCAGCTACTGCTGTTGGGACCCACGAAGACATTCATGGGTCATCTGATGTGAAAATATTAAATGGTAACAACTCGTTAGAAGCATCTACTCCTGCTAAAAGATGGAAAAGGATCCAAAGAGTAGAATCTGCTTCTTGCTCCCAAGGACTTTCTACTGCACTTGGTTCAAGAAAAGTAGGATCTCCATTGTTTTGGGCAGAAGTTTACTGCAATGGGGAGAACTTGACTGGGAAGTGGGTGCATGTTGATGCTGTGAATGCAATTATAGATGGAGAGCAGAAAGTAGAAGATGCAGCTGCTGCATGCAAAACATCATTGAGATATGTAGTTGCTTTTGCAGGTCGTGGGGCTAAAGACGTGACCCGCAGGTTTTGATTCCTTCCTGATTGCATATGTTTGTTTTCTAACATTGGGATGCCCACTGACATTTTAAGAGATCCATGATTTTTGTAATTGTTTGCAGTATTATATATATATATATATATATATATTATATTATATATATAAATATATCTTCTGATGCCCACTTTCGAAGTTTTCATCTATTTAAGTTCTTGTCTTATTTTCGTTGTGGTTTTTTTTTTTTTGCCTTTTTAGCACACATGCACATGCACACACCCCTTTCACTTGCTTTTGATATGTTCATATAACTTCATTCTTATATTTTTCATTTTTGTCAGTATGATGTTCTCATCAAATTGACCTTCTGACTACTTTGCTGCCCTTAACGGATTAAGTTAGTTTTCAATGGACCTTTCTCTTTCTGAAGTAGATGAATTTTCTTGGAGATTTCTACATTTATGCAAATGTTTGTGTCAGGATAGGATTGGGATAGCATGGCTCTCAGATGCTTTTGTTTGCCACCCGGTTTGTCAGCCCTGAAAAGGATCTTGGATACTTGAGCGTTTATGTTATTTTCCAACTGGATTTGCTAATACAAATATAGTACAGGTATTGCATGAAGTGGTACAAAATAGGACCAAAACGAGTAAATTCAATTTGGTGGGATTCCGTGTTGGCACCTTTGAGGAAGTTAGAGTCAGCAGCAACTGGGGGTCTGATGAATTTGAAAAAGCTCCATAATAATGCTTCAAATGAGCAAGAGAAAATCAAAGCATCTGAATTTCCAGGTGAAGATAGTCATTCAAACCACGTTATCTTACCTGAGAAATTGGGCGAAGAAGCTTCCAAAGAGCATGGTAGTAAGATCGAAGTTGAATCTTCTGTAAAGGACTCTTTTGTTGCTACCAGGAACTCTCTCGAAGATATGGAACTGGAAACCAGGGCACTAACTGAGCCTCTTCCCACTAATCAGCAGGTATAGTGATTGGTTGGTCCAATCAAGTGTAATTCTTCGTTGCTAGCCTAGACTTCTTTTTTTTTTGTTTTTTAATAACTTTCGTCTGCATTTCACAGGCCTATAAAAATCATGCATTGTATGCACTTGAAAGATGGCTTACGAAGTACCAGATTCTACATCCAAAAGGTCCTATTCTTGGTTACTGCTCAGGTCATCCGGTTTATCCTCGAACTTGTGTGCAAACTCTCAAGCCAAGACAAAGATGGCTGTGTGAAGGACTGCAGATTAAAGGCAATGAGATTCCTGAAAAGGTCTGCCTTAATTTTATGATATGGTTGTAATAGCTTCTGCATTAATTTTGTGATAGTTTAACTATATCATTTTTGTTAATCTGAATAAATGACAATTGACAACGAATTTCCCTCAGGTGTTGAAGCGTTCTGCGAAACTAAAAAAGGTCCGGGTTTCTGAAGAAGATGATTATGATGAGATTGATTCTAAAGGAACTATTGAACTTTATGGAAAGTGGCAGCTGGAGCCACTGCGTCTCCCTCGTGCTGTTGATGGAATTGTGCCAAAGGTGATTGCTGTTACTTTCTTGTGGATGCCTTGCTGGAAGTTCTAGTTTGAATAAAACTTTAACGTAATCATTTGTTTGCCTTCTAAGCAATCAATAATTGGCTGCTATCCTTTTATGGTTACCTCTGCAAGTGCAGTTTTCCCATCGTACTCAGGATACTAAATGTGGAGATTCATTTCTATGGCAGATGAACAAAATGTTTTTGCAAGAAAGTATTGCTGCAATCTTAACCTATAACTTAAGTGTTGATATTATAACAGTTAAGCGATCTAGCTGCAAAACAAATAGTCGTGCTCACTCATCTCTGCGAAATAAATAGCAGTGTTCCATAATCTTCATCTCAATGTTAAAGATGCTACTTGAGACATTCCACCTAACTATAGTCTTATAAATTCATTTTGGTTTGCCTCTTAGTTTTTCGAAGCTTTGCTTTTTCTGATGATGGATCTCTGTGTGTTTGATTCTAGAATGAGCGCGGTCAGGTTGAGGTGTGGTCCGAGAAGTGCCTTCCGCCGGGGACTGTTCACTTAAGGTTGCCAAGGGTGTTTTCTGTTGCGAAGAGGCTGGAAATTGATTATGCACCTGCCATGGTTGGTTTTGAGTTTAGAAATGGTCATGCTACTCCTGTCTTTGATGGCATCGTGGTCTGTACAGAGTTCAAGGATGCTATATTAGAGGTAACTACATCCAACTTACTTGTATGATTGAGATAAATAGTTAGACATAGACCTATAATATCTGACTTGAACCAGACAAACTAATATATATTAATAATGATGTATAATCTATAATTTTTCCCCTTCTAAATTTAATCTATTTTATATTCAAAATCATATAATAATAACAATAAATATAGATTTACCAATTAAGATGCGAAACTGTTATCATTTTTCTGTGTAAATAATGATTTAATTTATGCTTAAAATCATTATAAAGCGCAGATCACATATGGCATATGATTAGATGGGGTTTTACTTGTAAGTTGTAAGCATCGAGGCTTAAGCTTTTAAAATATTTTATATGGCAAAATGAATCTCTAATCTGGCCTAAGTTCCCTAAGTTAAAATGGTTTTGGCTCCTACCTTTTTTCTCTAGGCTTATGCTGAAGAAGAAGAAAGAAGAGCGGCTGAAGAGAAGAAAAGGAATGAAGCACAAGCTATCTCAAGATGGTATCAACTTCTCTCGTCCATTATAACTCGGCAAAAGTTGAACAGCTATTACGGAGATGGTTCGTCATCACAAGCGTCAAAAAATAACCTAGATAAGAATCATGAGATAAATGCTCCAGTTGAAAGCAGCAAGGACGGTAGGCAATCGATGGGACATCAGAAAGGAGATAACGAAGATACTAAGTATATGGTTCAATCAGGAGCACTAGAGGTAGGCCACGAACATGTATTCTTAACAGAAAATGAGAGTTTCGATGAAGAGGACTCAATCCGAACAAAGCGATGTCAGTGTGGATTTTCAATCCAGGTGGAAGAATTATAGCATTTGGATTTTCAATCCAACATTGGAAGAGCTCTCAGACGCCTATTATTTTGCTAGGAAGCTGCCTATGTACCAGACAACCTTAAATCTGATCTTGGTTTCTGGTACCGAGAGATCAACTACCCTTGAATGTAAAATACCACATTGTAAACTTTCAAATTATCCTGGAATTTTCTCTTGGTAACTGTTGTAAATAAACCAGGCAGTTTTTATGATGAACAGACATTTTAGATGAATCTTACTTAGCTAGTTATGATCTGGGTTATTGTGAAGTTTTCTTTTATATATTTGTTTTCCCACGTTTTGTTTTGAGTTTGTTTTTTTAAAATGAGAAAATGAGCTCAAATAAGTTGGGTAGAATTGTATTAGGATTGAACTTTATTTTGGCCATCCTTAACTAGGAATAGCAGCCCTTGCATATAACATGAACCGGTTACATATGTTATCCGCATTCTTCATTTAAAATTTTTTTGAAATATTTTTGTCGGCATCTATGTTTGATATATATTCAAACATGGATATAAGGTATAATATTTCAAATATATAAAAAATAAAAAAACATACTTGTGTCAGATATTATACAAGATGTTTATTTTGAATCCGGATTACATAGCTGATTACTTTATTTTTACAAATTAATCTTTAGCTTTATCCATTATTTTAACTCTGTTTATCCAACTTAGGTACCCTTGAACTTTTATCAAAAACTCCAGCAACAAAATCTTGCAACTTTTGAATTCCATCGAAGTGTAAATAACAGCTGCAATTATTTTGTTTAGTTTTGCATTTTTTTTTTTCACAAAGAACTATAAGGTTTTCTTGGCGACAATAATTACAGTCATTTTGGTTTCAGTTCTTTTCTGACACAAAGGTGCTTAAGCAACTTAGTTAACCATCATCCATATTCCATGCAAATCAGCTATTGTTGTTCAAAGACATATACTACAAGTACAAAAGATTATCATCTCAAACAAAGGAACCAAAGCTAGGCATGGAATGTCTTCAACATCTTAATGAACCTATAAATATACAAACAGAAAGGATTTACTATCACTTCAGAGTCGGGATTATAACTGTAAGGGATTTAGCAGCAAATCCAATGGTCTCTAAAGTAAAATACCCTTGCACAGTCATCTTTTAAATGGAAGGCAGAGAAGGGAATAAACAAAATAATAATTATAGTTTTTTAATTCAAATCTCAGTTTGCAATCTGGTTTCGTCGTCAGATTGTAGCCTCCGTTGTACTGAAAAAAAAAAAAAAAAAAGAAATAGAATTTCAGGAAATCATTCTTCATTTCCCATCAATTTTGTCACTGCAAAGCATGGTTTTCGTCTTGTCACTGTCTCTAATCCCATTACTCCCTTGTTGAAGATTTGAACTTTGAAGCATAAAAAAAAAATCCATTATTCCATATTTTCCTAATCCATGTATCAGTCCAACCCATGAGAGAGAGCAATCTAGTTTTGAAAGCTTATTAATTTAAAAATTTTCTTCCTTCTTGTTAATCATTAAGGAATTGGATATTTGCCCTTTGTTTTTCCTCTGAACAGCATGTATGGGTAATGTAGAGTATGATGTGCCAAAATTTGAGTATTTGTTACAGTTGCATCGGGCATGGCATGTCGGACTTGAAGGGGCTGAAATTGCTTATAGGCCAAGAACAAATAAATGAGTATTGAGGTTCATGCTTAGTATGGGCTGAAATTGCTTATAGGCCAAGAACAAATAAATGGGTATAGAGGTTCATGCTTAGTATGGAATTGGGTCACGCCACAAGCAACCCAAACCCATTTGACAATTTATATATATATATATATATATCCACACACACACACACAAAAGGAAAATTATTGTATGGGAACAAGAGAAAAAATGACAAATACTAGAGTTTGATTAATTAGAAAAATCAATTGAATCAATTTTTTTTTTTAATTTTTCAGTTAACAAATTTTATAATTTATTTTATAATTATTGGATGTGCTGTGTTGAAATATTCAACACTACCAGGATGAGTTAACTTGGTACTTGTCATAGGAAATGAAAATTAGTTTGAAAAGTATCAAAGATTTTACTTGATTGATT
>JBBYHM010000025.1:6756535-6768749 GCA_038381775.1 Adansonia rubrostipa
TAATATTGTGATGAATATGAATAATTTTGAATTTTGATTGTTTCATTACAATGCAATTATGTGATACTCTCCAGGCATTGCTTCGTCCCTAAACTTTTTCTTTCTTTTCTGTAAAGTGAAAATCGGTCAATAAAATTGTTACTAGCCGAGTAAGGGCTGCTATTTTTCTTCTCTCAATCGTATTCTTGGTCAAAATGATTAAAATGTACTCACTTCAAAAGTTTTGATAAGTAGAGTTCCTTATAAAATTTTAATGAAACTTTGCTCGGAAATTTCATAGCAACCGGTTAATATGACATTGGTTTAATACTAATCGTAACGCTAAATAAAAAAAATCTGATTATAATAAATAAAAAAATATTTTTATTTACATCAAATTTTTAAATTTTTTAAAATGATATATATTTGTAAGATCTTTTATTTAAAAAAAAAGATATTTAACACTTTTCTTAATCTTATTTATAAAATTAAAAAAATTTATTATCAATATATTAAAAATTAACTCATAGTAAATTTGATTTTTATTGTAAAACATATTTAGACTTGCTCGTGGATTAAAAATGAAATTACTTTGTAAAGAAAATTAAAGCAAATCTCATTTTTAATCAAAATTGTAATACCAAATTGAGTTTAACGTAAAGTGGTGATTAGAAGGTTAAAAAAAAAAAGATAGTTCAATAAGAACTTGATGCATTTGATATTTAATTATGTACAATTTTATAGATAAAATTTTTTTTACGTAAGATTTTTAAAATATAAAGAAATGATTAATGAAGTGTTAAGATGGAGGCCTGGAATGAAGTATTATAACCCTTTCGATGAGACTCCGCATTGGATTCATTGAGTTGCAAGGTTTTGGTGTACTAATCTTTTTATTATGTTTCGAAAAGCAAATCTGAATTAAAAAAAAAAAATTACAACATACTAAAAGCTTAAAGAATTACGAATCAAATGAATGTATGTAAGGTTAAAAAAGGGATATAATTCCATAGAATATGTATATACCTTTTAGATGAAACAACTTCTTCAAGAATGAATTAATCTACTTTTTTTTCTCATTACTTTACCTTTGAAATCATTAATAAACTATATTATTTTAGTCATAAAAATTTGAGATTAAAGTCAAACTCATCACTATACTATGATTCTATATCTAATTTTATAGCTTCATTTTTTTTTGAAAATTTTCATTATATATTAAATTTTAATAGCTTAAGCAAAAAAATAAAATAATTAATTAAATTATTTCATTGAATATTTTCTTAATGCAAATGATAAGTTTATTTCACTGTCATTAATATTTTATCCAAAAATCAATAAACTAAAATATAATTATAAAATGCAATAAAATTAAATTAAAAATAATAATTAAATTCAATATTTATCCATAATAAAGTAACAAAACTTGATCTTAAATTTTAAAAATTTAAGGGTAGAGAGCTTGTTTCAAGTTAAAAATTAAGACATTAGATGTTAAAAATTATTGCATTGGATAGGTAAAGTTAAGATAGGTTATGAATTAAATTAGAACATAAACACGAGCATAGCAAAGATGAGTTGAAAAAAAATGGGTTGAGGAATATTATGAAATATTATAGTATACCCAGAATGTGTTATATCCAGCTATGTGGTTCATACTCAATTATGAAATTAAACTTATCCACGAGAATAGGTTAATCTTAAGCCATATAGATAAGTACATAAAATAATTTAATAAAAATTTTAAGCTTATTATTTATTGTGTATTTATTATCTTATTACCTCCTTTTCTTTGAAAGAATTCTGATTGACTTAAGTATCAAAATGTATTTCAAAATATTAATTTCGATGCTCTTTTAGCTTTTCTTGTATTGCAGATCTTTATATTAAATTGGTTGTTTCCTCCTCCGTGCATCATCAATATAATGAATTATAATCATATATGCATATTATATTTGTATTATTTTATATTTACATTTTACTTATAATGGTATATTAAAATAATATATTTTGTATAATTAAAAATCAAAATTCAATTTTAACTTTTAATTTATTTTATTTTTTGTATTATAATTGTATCAACAACAATATGCTGAAATAATGTGAGGATTCAAACGGTACATATACAAAATTAAATCATCATGTAATCTGAAATTTCATTTCGTGGAAATCACTAACAAATACCAGTAATTACTTACAACGTATTTTTGTTAAATAAATAATTAATAAACATTTTTTTTAGATAAATAAGAAATACAAAAGTATTCATTAATGTCTAATTATATTAGTTAAGGTGTCCTTTAAGAAAAAATTATTAACTAATATAATTTTTGTCGAATTTAAAAGAACAGTCATGTACCAATTAACAAACTTTAACTAATAAGGTGTTTTAATCAATAAAGGCTGCAAAATCATTTACTTTGATGTGGTCGATATTACTAAAACCACTTCAACCCAAAACTTTTAAAAAATTAATATTTATTATTACATGTATTATACAATAAATTTTAATTATAAGTATTTTTAAATATATAATAATAACAAAAAAAATTATTAATGAAATTTGTGGTAACTTATAAAACTTGTTTGATGCATAAATTATATTAAATTAATATAAAATTTATATTTTTAATGTTAATGTAAAATTAAAAGTATGAAAATAAATTAATTTAATATAATTTTTAATTTTTTATACGAAATAAATTTATTTACCTTTTTAATTTTAACAAAAAATAAAGTATTAAAAATAAAATAATTTAAAATAAATTTTAATTTTTTATTTAAAATATCTTTTAATAAAATTAAAATTCTATACTTATATATGTATCTTATTAATACCAAGGACTTACAATTTAAGAATTTAATGAATAATTGTTTTCATCAACTAAAAGATTTTCACCCACACGCGTTCATATAAATTATATATTATTAATTTTTAATTAAAAAAATCCCATTATTATGGCCTCCGTTGTTCCTTATCTCTTCTTTTCTCCTGGTCCTAGTCTCCTTCCTCTTTCCTGTATTTAGACGTCCCACCCCTTTCCCTACTTCCTCCTATCCCTCTCTTTTCAAATCCAAAAACTTGAGCTAAAATCCCAGAAATTCACCTTAATTCACTGCCATGAACAAATTCTAGCCTTGGTTTTTCATTTCCATACTCTCCCAAAAAAAAAAAAAAAGAATAAAAAACAAAAAATGAAGAGAGATCACCAGGAAATCTGTGGAGCCACTGGCTATGGCAGCGGGAGTGGCTCCAAAACTGAGAGTTCAAGCATTGGTAATCCTAGCAAAGGAAAATTGTGGGAAGAAGATCAAGATGCCGGCGGGATGGACGAGCTTTTGGCCGTGTTGGGTTACAAGGTTCGGTCTTCGGACATGGCCGATGTGGCTCAAAAATTGGAACAGTTGGAGATGGTTATGGGAACTGCTCAAGAAGATGGGATTTCACATCTTTCTTGTGACACGATTCATTATAATCCTTCCGATCTGTCTAGTTGGGTTCAAAGCATGTTGACTGAGTTAAACAATCCGGAAACAGCAGATCTTGGGGAAGCTGCTTTTGCAAATTCGGATTCCAATTCGTGCATCCTTGGTCAGATAAATAACTCAGATCCTTCAGAACCACAGCATCAGCAACAACTTGTTAGCCGCAATCAGTCTCAGGTCTATAATGATGATTCCGAGTACGATCTCCGGGCAATTCCAGGGATTGCTGCTTTCTCACCACCAAAATCAGAATCAGATTCAGAAAGTATCCGGAAACGAATAAAAACTTCAACTGGTTCAACATCTGGATCCAGTGGATATGGCTCATCTTCTTCATCTCCACAAGAGATTGGAGTTTCGGGTGAGCCATCAACTCGCCCTGTTGTTTTGGTTGACTCGCAGGAAACTGGGGTTCGACTGGTTCACACCTTGATGGCTTGTGCCGAAGCTGTCCAACAGGATAACCTCAAGCTGGCTGAAGCTTTAGTCAAGCATATAGGCTTACTTGCGGCGTCTCAAGCCGGTGCCATGAGAAAAGTTGCTACCTATTTTGCTGAAGCCTTAGCTCGAAGAATCTACAGGCTTTACCCGCAAGATTCCCTTGATCCATCTTACACTGATATTCTGCAGATGCACTTCTACGAAACTTGCCCCTACTTGAAATTTGCTCATTTTACAGTCAATCAAGCTATCCTGGAAGCTTTTTCAACGGCAAACAGGGTTCATGTTATTGATTTCGGGTTAAAACAGGGGATGCAATGGCCGGCTTTAATGCAAGCTCTTGCATTAAGGCCAGGCGGGCCCCCGGCATTTCGATTAACTGGAATTGGCCCGCCTCAGCCGGATAATACTGATACTTTGCAGCAAGTGGGCTGGAAGTTAGCTCAGTTGGCTGGTACTATTGGCGTCGAATTTGAGTTCAGGGGATTCGTCGCTAATAGTTTGGCGGATCTTGAACCCGAAATGCTTGAGATCCGCCCTCCCGAGGTTGAAGCGGTGGCCGTGAATTCTGTTTTTGAACTTCATCGACTGCTGGCTCGACCTGGGGGGATCGACAAAGTTCTTTCTTCCATCAAAGCCATGAAGCCCAAAATTCTGACGGTTGTAGAACAAGAAGCTAATCACAACGGTCCGGTTTTCTTAGACCGATTTACTGAAGCTCTACATTATTATTCCAGTCTTTTTGACTCGTTAGAAGGCTCAGGCTCAGGCTCAGGCTCAGGCTTAGGGGTGGCGCCACAAAGTCAAGACATGGTTATGTCTGAGTTGTATTTGGGAAGGCAGATTTGTAATGTGGTTGCTTGTGAAGGGGTGGACCGAGTTGAACGACATGAGACGCTGACTCAGTGGAGGACTCGGATGGAAACAGCCGGGTTCAGGCCGGTTCACTTGGGTTCAAATGCTTACAAACAAGCTAGCATGCTGCTGGCTCTCTTCGCTGGTGGTGATGGCTATAGGGTGGAGGAAAATAATGGGTGTTTAATGCTTGGTTGGCATACAAGGCCGCTTATCGTCACCTCCGCTTGGCAACTCGCCACCACTGAGTCCGGATAGTGAGTTGACTCAGGTACTAAGTTGAAGAATCCTAGCCAAGCCTAAAAAGGAAGTGGGATATATTTCTTTTTAACTGAGTAGCAAGGCCAGTGAGTATGAGCGAATGAGTCAGAGAAGAAGAGGGTAAATTAAGAACCAATCCGTGTGTAATTTGTACTCTTTTTCACTTTGCACTCAATTAATTTTTAGTAATCTTTTCTTTTCTCTGTTTTTTTAAGGGTAGCTTTTTTTAGTTAATGGGAGCCTTTGTAATTTTCAAGGTTGGATCAATTGAGAAGGCGTATCTTTTTCTCTTTTTAAATAAATAGCCCCAACCCCCTTATGGCCAGCAAAAGTTTGGTTTGTTTCGCTTATGTTTTTCCGGGAGAAAACTAGGGCACCACTTTAGGGGAAAAAAAGTTTGATTGCTGGCGTTATTATTTTAGGCAAATATTTTGTTTTTAATGAATATTTTTATTGAGCTTAAAATAAAAATTTATTAATTATTATTATTCTTTCTAAAATAATTAAGGTCAATAAACACATATTAATATTCCATCAACCATGTCATCTGTTTCAACCATTGGCTTGAGCATAATTTGGTAGCCATAGCTTGCTCTCAGCATAGAGTTGATAAAACCCATTGTTTTCTTTCTTCAAATTACGGATAGGATTAAATGTGATTATACAATTTTAGATATGATGCGATTACCTGATATGAATATGGCATTTAATAAAATAATTAAGATATAATATGAAATATGTTATGACGTGAAAATAATACAAATATGATATGAAAATATGATTGAATAAAAAATCTTATATAATATGAAATATCAATGTCAAAAAATATTAAATATTTTTTTTGAGTACCTTGAATTTTGTGATCTGCTTTGAATTATAACCCAACCTAAAATTGTGGGAGCTCGACCCAGAAAGAGAAAAAAATAGAGGTCTGTGGTGAAAACGGAGGGCTCGAGCCATTTGGGGATAGTTCTGATGAAGCATGAGGTAGTGATGTTTTAACTATTAGTACTTTAGGTTCTGCAAATACCTAGGTCTTGGGCACTGATGCATCTTATCACATGACTTTCTCAAAGGAACTGTTTACTTCTTTTAAGGAGTGGAATGGTAGTGTTAAGTTGGGTGATGATGAGGAGCTTAGTGTTAAGGGTAGTGGTTCTATGCAGATTAAGATGTATAATTGGATAGTCAGAATATTTAATACTTGGTATGTTTCTGATCTTTGTAAGAATTTGATTTTTATATGAACTTTAGCTAAAAAAGGGTACAATTTTTCTGATGAAAATGATTAAATAAGAGTCTTAAAGGGCAACTTAGTTGTGATGAAGGGTAAATTGTAGCATGGAATTTACATTTTGATGGACAGTTCAATGATGGGAACAGTGGTAGTATCTCATTCCTTAGAGCAACATGATGATTGTACAGCATTATGGCATCGTAGTTTGGGTCACATGAGTGACAAATGGGCTTGCAGTATTGAGCAAACAAGGATTGTCAGGTGAAGCTGAAATAGTAAAATTGAACATTTGTGAGTCTTGTATTATAGGCAAGCAGCGCAGGGTGAAATTCACTTCTGGCAAGCATGCTTCTAATGGTATCATTGAGTTTATTCATTTTAGATTTATGGGGTCCCTCTCTAATTGAATCTTATAGTGGATGCAAGTACTTTGTTACTTTCATTGATGATTACTCTATAAAAATTTGGGTGTATTTTCTAAAGTTAAAGGATGAGGTGTTTGGGTGGTTCAAAGAATGGAAGATTATGGTTGAAAAAGGGATTGGAAAATAAGTCAAGACATTCAGAACGGATAATGGTTTGGAATTCTGTAATGCACTGTTTGATGAGTACTACAAGAAAAAAGGTATAGTAAGGCACTACATTGTTAGACGCACACCACAATAGAATGGGGTTGTAGAACGTATGAACCAAACACTGTTGTAGCATGCTCAATGCATGCGATTAAATGCTAGTCTCTCAAAGCAATTCTAGGCTAAAGCAGTTAATACTGCTTGTTATCTAGTGAATAGATCTCCATCAACATCAATTGATTTAAAGACTCCTCAAGAGGTATGGTCTGGTAAACCCTCTGATCATTCTGGCCTACGTATATTTGGTTGTCTTTCTTATGCTCATGTTAATGATGGTAAACTAGAGCTAGGGCAATGAAATGCATATTTCTAGGGTATGCAATTAGAGTTAAAGGGTATAGATAATGGTGTATTGAGAAGAATATAACTCTAAAATTTATTATTAACAGAGATGTTACTTTTAATGAGTCTGCTATGTTTGGCCAGAGATATGAGCTTGATAATTTTGCAAGTAACCAAGATCATGATGCTAACCAAAAAGTGGAGTTTGAGATTGAAGCTCCGAAAAGGATGACAAAAAATCCTAAAAAACAACCAAGAGAAGAAGAAGAATCACAAAGTATAGCAGCAAGGAGACCAACAAGGGAAATCAGAAAACCTCTAAGGTATGCAGAGTTTGCTGAGGTTATTGATACTAATCCTGTTGCTTATGCATTGGCAGTTGCAGACCAAGGTCATATAACAAGGTAGTTTAGAGTAAAGAAGCATCAAAATGGTTTATTGACATGAATGAGGAGATGCAGTCTCTTACAAAGAATAATACATGGGACCTAGTACTATTACTTAGGGGTGTGAAACTAGTAGGAAGCCAATGGGTATTCAAGAAGAAAAGAGGTTCTCCTAGAGTTGAACCAATGAAGTTCAAGGCAAGGTTTATGGCAAAGGGTTTTTCATAGAAGGAGGGAATTGCTTATCATGAAGTATTCTCACCAGTTATGAAGCATAAGATAATTCGAGTTCTTCTAGCCATGGTAAGTGCATTGGATTTGGAGTTGGAACAACTTGACGTGAAAACTGCATTCTTGCATATGAATCTACAGGAGCAGATTTATATGTCACAACCAGAAGGGTTTTTTGACTCTGGAAAGAAAGACCATGTATGTTTACTGAAGAAATCCTTGTATGGGTTAAAATAGTCTCTAAGGCAATGGTACAAGAGGTTTGATGCATTTATGGTTTCTCATGATTTTGTGCACAATCAGTTTAATAATTGTGTTTACTCTAGAAAGCTGCCAGATGGTTCCTTTATATATTTGTTTTTATATGTGGATGCAATGTTGATTGCAGCTAAGAATAAGGCTAAAATTGACAGTTTAAAAATTTTGTGAGCAGTGAATTTGAAATGAAAGATTTGGGTGTAGCCAAAAAATTTTTGGGCATAGAGATTTGGAGAGAGAAAAGAGCAGGATTGTTCTATTTATCTTAGTAGAAGTGCATTGAAAAGGTACTGCAGTCTTTTCAAATGGATCATTCTAAGCTGGTTAGTACTCCTTTGGCAGCACCATTTTAAACTTGATGCTAGTGCACTACCTAGTACAGATGAAGAAAGAGATTACACGAGTAGAGTTCCTTACTCAAACATAGTTGGGAGCTAGATGTATGTCGTGATTTGTACTAGGCTAGATTTAGCTTATGCGATTAGTGTGGTGAGCAGGTTTGTGAGTAATCCTAGGAAAGATCACTGGGAGGCAGTTAAATAGATTATGCGATACTTGAAAGGTTGGACTAATATTTGCTTGGTTTATGGTACAATGGCTCTACTAGTGGTTTTATTGGCTATATAGATTCTGACTATGGTGGAGATCTTATGAAAAGGAGATCCCTGACATGTTATATCTTCACTTTGTATAGA
The DNA here is from genome assembly GCA_038381775.1 of Adansonia rubrostipa. Taxonomy (NCBI): domain Eukaryota; kingdom Viridiplantae; phylum Streptophyta; class Magnoliopsida; order Malvales; family Malvaceae; genus Adansonia; species Adansonia rubrostipa. Next base: position 6,765,279 of record JBBYHM010000025.1, read on the forward strand.
TGTGCCATTAATTGGAAAGCAACACTTCAGTCTATAGTTACTTTGTTTACCACTAAAGCAAAATACATGTCATTGATAGAAGGGGTCAAGGAAGGTATATGGTTCATAGTTGTGGATAGTTTAGGCTTGAAAGTTCAGAGGCCTATCATTTATTGTGATAGTTAGAGTGCATTAAACTTGGCTAAGAATCCAGTTTATCATTAAAGATCAAAACATATTGATGTTAGGTTGAATTTCATATGGGATGTAATTGAAAAAAAGTTATTCTTCATAGAGAAGATAGCCACAGCAAATAATCCAGCAAATATGTTGACAAAGTTATTGCCTACAGAGAAGTTCAAGCATAGCTTGGACTTGGCAAATGTTCGCATAGCATAAAGCCTTTCGAGGCATGATGGCAGAGAGATATTCTTGGTTCTGAAGGTTTAGAAATTTAAGTCAAGATGAAGAATTTTTGAGTGCCTAGAATTTTGTGATCCACTTCGAATTATGACCTAACTCGAAATTATGGGAACACAACCCGACTGGAGAAAAATGGACATTTGTGGTGGAAATGATTTGACCCATTTTCTTTGTAATTGAAGTGACCTGAACCGGTTTGGTGATAGTATTTATACAGCTTTAAGGTTTTTTCTTGTAATATTGTATCAGTTCTTCAAAAAGAAATAAAAAATCTCTCTCCCTGCCCGAGGACATAAGTCACATTGATTGAACCATGTAAATCTTGTGTGTTCTTGTTTTTTGTTGCTTTAATCTCCTTATTTTATTGCGTTTCTTGCATGACAATTTTAAATATAATTATAAAAAATAGAAATACATAAATATAATATGAATGTATTATTCGAGAGATCTAATTAAACTAAAGAAAGCACCTATTTTAATTAATAGAAACTTCAATTTACTGTGTAAGATGTGCTTATTGCCAGATTGTTCCCTTTTAAGTTAAATCGTAGGCTTTTGTTGGTGGAGATGCACGTACATTCATATAATACCTGATGGGCTGCCTGGTAGTTGGGTCATGTGGTTCAAGAAAAATTTGAGGTGAAGTTCCTTAAAAGGAGCTTCCCCCACGCTCCCTAACGTGATAAGCATAGTTTCCACCATGTAGGAGCCTTTTAATTTTTCTAATCGCTTATCGGTTGGGAGAATTTTTAAATTTTTAAATTTTATAAATAATTTTTATTAAAATATTTTAAAACCTATTATTATTAATTATCATTATATAATTTTGTTAATTTGAGCTATAAAAATTCAATTTTTTATTTTTTTCTTTTCTTGTCTCACTATTTAATTAATAAATTTATAAATATTAATATAAAAATAAATTTTTAATCTTTTAATAAGGATTATTACGCATCAAAATTTATATAAATATAAAATATCTCAAAGACGATTATGACACAATAAAATACACGAACATTATTTGATTACATAAATTTAAGATTTTAATTAGGTAATGTTTTATGACGTTCTGATAAAATCATATTTTACATGTAATAACAATATAGGATAGCCATTGCAATATTTATGTGTAATTTAATTAATATTTAGGAGTAATTCTTTTTTCTAATAAAAAAGTAAAAATTTTATTATATTATAAAATCAATTTTTATTAGAATAATGTATTTATTACTAATACTAAAATATATTTGTTTATATATATTAATAAAATAAATGATATAAATTTCTTATCTTCAATAATTACTAAAAAATTAATGTCTTACATATATAATATATTTAAAAAGTAAAAAACTACTTTGAAAAAATTATATTTAATTTTCTTGATATAATGTTTTACATAAATATATTACAGTTTCATTAATATTTAATGTAACTCTATACTGTTTGCATATAATCTGGTAATGTTGTTATATAATTTATTACACATAAACATTACTTTTAAGATTTTTTACCCAAAATATTACCTATAACATATATTATATACAAACACTATCTGCATTCTAATGATCTATATAAATTATAATGCGTATGTGTAATTTTAATAATCTTTAATAATAATTCTTATTAACTAATAAAAAATCTAAATTTTATTATAAATTAATTCTTTAGAAATATAATATACTTATCACTAATATTAAAAAAATATATTAATAAAAGAAAAGTATAAAAAAATTTACTTCAAAAATTACTAAAATATTCATTTCCTACATATATAATATATTTAATAAAAAACAAAAAATTATTTCAAAAATATTATATTTAATTTTCTTGAAATAATGTTTTGCATAAATAAATTACAGTTTTGATAATGTTTTACATAATACTGTAATGTTTATATATAATCTAGCAATGTTTATATCTAAATTGTTACTTATAAACATTATTTTCAAATATTTTTAGACAAAAACATTACTCATAAGAAATACTACATATAAACATTACTTACACTCTAATGATATATGTACTTTCGATAATCTTTAATACTGATTCTCTTAAACAAATAAAAAAGTAAAAATTTATTATGAAATTAATTTTTTATTAATATAATATATTTATTAGTAATATTAAAATATCTTAATAAAATAAAAATATGAAATTCTTTTAAACTTTAAAAATACTAAAAAAATTAATTATATAATATATTTAATAAAAATTAAAAATATTTTAAAAAATATATTTAACTTTCTTGAAATAACATTTTACATAAATAAATTATAATTTTGATAATATTTTATGTAACTCTATAATATTTATATATAATCTAATAATGTTTATATGCAATTTGTTTTATTCAAACACTGCCTTAAAAATTGTTCACATGTAGAAATTATCTATAACACGTATCGCATATAAATATTACTTACATTCTAATAATTTATGTAATTTCATAATCTTTACTAGTCATTCTTTTTAACTATGAAAAAGTAAAAATTTTATTATGAAATTAATTTTTATTAATATAATATACTTGTCAGTAATATTAGAAATATATTAATCAAATATAAAATATAAAATATAAAATTTTTTAACTTAAAAAATACTAAAATAATTAATTTTTTACATATATAATATATTTAATAAAAATTAAAAATATTTTGAAAAATTATATTTGATTTTCTCGAAATAACATTTTACATACATGTATACACCTTATTTTGTCCGGGCTAATTTTTAGCAATTTGGAGCATGGACGTAAGAGGGGGTGTGTCGCCTGACGAAAAAGTATTTTGAGGACGTCAATAAGGCCTAGGGATCATATCAAAGGTAAATGCAAAGATGTGGCATCGAATGACGTAGTCCAAGGTATCCGGGGACAAAAGATATGAGAAAATTCATAATTTTACTTGAAGTATCGATACATTAGAAAATGTATCGATACATGGTTCTCATGTAAAGATACGATGCTCCAACGCGCCAAAAATTTGAAATGTCTCTATTTGTATCGATACAACATGTAGATGTATCGATACATAAGCCTCTGTATCGATACAGGACCTCATGTATCGATAC
>JBBYHM010000025.1:6768849-6779185 GCA_038381775.1 Adansonia rubrostipa
CTTTTATGATTACTTTATCTAAGTTATTTTTGGAAGATTGAAATTAAACTTATTTGAAGCTCTTGGAATCTTCTTTAGGGTATGAGAGAAATACATCCCCTGTAAGAGGATCCAGGACACAAACTCAGAAACTGCACAAATCCCTACTTCTATGGGTAGGGATTCAAACACCAGGCTTAAACATGTGGTTCCACTAGGAGGTTTTGAGTGCTACGTAAGGTAATTCTATTTATATAACCAAGGAAGGCTCATTTTCTTGCAGTGATGACACCCAGAAAAGAGCTTTTCCTTTTGTTCCCAAGTATAACCAACCTCTTTGCAGTGTTTTGGTCTCTTTTTTCTCTATTAGTTCCTTGCTCTTTTGTACAGCTAAATCCTGGTTCAGGATTAAATTCCTTTCTTGTTTCTCTTAATCTTTTGTTATCTTGTTCTTTTCAAATAGCTGCTTGTTTTTTGCAATAATATCCAAGAACATATATGATAGAAACACAAAAGGGACAGAATTTCAACTTTTTAGTAGAGAAAAACCTTAGATATATGAAGGTACTTTCTTTTGCACTTACCTCTGCCACGCCACACCAGAACAAGGGAACCTCCTTGGACCGTGCAGCATCTACATCCTTTATTTGTTCCTTCAATTTCTTATGTACAGCTGTACATAAAGAAATAATAGAACCAGAATTCTTTAGAAAAGATGAATAATTCATAGCATCTCACAAACTTTAAAAAAAAAAAAAAAATGCAGTCATTAGCTACATGCACAAAAAGCCAATTCTCTAATACGGTAAAGAGTATTATGTTTGCCTACTAACACAGTGAAACCCAAACCTCAATAGCATATCATTGCCAAACTTGTCATTTTTTTTAGCTGGGGCATATAATTTGAATTGAAAGTTATCTGGTGGCCTGAATATTTGGGCATTTGTCAAAACATCATATGTCAGAAAAGAATGAAGAATTTTGTTGGTAAAAAAAAAAAAAAAAAGTCAATAGAGAATCATCACCTTCTAAGCGGGTATGAAGATGAGACTGAATGTATCTCCCATTGATTTTTCTAGAACCTTCCGGAATGCCAGCTTTTGATATTTCTTCTGCTAGTGAAACTAATGCCTGTAATGAAAAACAATGTGCAAATATAAATACAGAAGCTTTAACTTTAAAGGGTTTTGGCTAAGAAATATACTTTGATGACTTCACTGGTTGGAACAATTCACTCATTAAATTGTTTTGCACTTCTAACAAACCAATCACAAACATAATGAATGAGTAATTTTGCATACATAAACACCAAAAATTTGATGGAACTATGACAAAGCCTATGGCATCTTGTTCTTCATATTACCAAAGGGATGGTATACGAAAAACAGCTCAATCTAATGCATCAGCACTCTAGAAAAGGGAAACATTTTGCATGGAGAATTTTGTAAAAGGACCAATTTTCAAAGTCCGGCATACTTTGCATAGCTGGAAATTATACCACCCAAAAAAAATCTTAGCCTCACCAGCACTGGGAACAATAGCTCTTCTAAAGTACAAACTATGCCTCAACACAAATTTCCAGGATTAAATGCATATACAGATAAGAAAAATTACCAAGCTTGGTAACAAAACAGTTGATATTTTAGGATACTTTGATTGATCACTAGTTCCTCATACAAGGCATGATGAAAATTCTCAATACGTTTGCTCTAATCAATCCACAATATGAGAAAAAGAAAAAGATTTCATATTATAATATATATGTGATGAAAAACAGTAACTGACGTAAGTATTAACCTGAATTTCCAGTTCCATGACTGCAAGTTCACTTTTGAAGTTAACTAGTGCATCCTCCTTGATATGTAACTGTAGACAGCATTGACAAGTTACTTTGTGAGTTAATGACATTTTACTTTGGTTCTGTTTGTTAATGCAAATAGTTTTACACTGTTAAACATTTGCATTGCAAAAAGAGTATCATCTAAATTATGAAATTTCTTGTCATATTCTCTTTGTTTAGAAAGACATAACCTGCATTATTAGAATATGGTCAAACTCTATTCTTGAAGTGCTTTAGGCAACAATTTGTCTTTAACAATTTTCTACAGGACATTGCTGAACTCAATGCTTCCTATTTAAATTTGAATTAAAACAACTCTATTCAAGCCAGTAACATAAAAGTTTGAAAATTAAAAGAGAAAGAAAAAAATCTTCCACTGTGAGAGCAAAAAAGCAACATCCGTGGTTTGTGGTTCGCCTACCTTTTTTTATCACCAATGTGACAGCAAATTTCATTCTTAATAACTTCATCTCTCAATTAACAGCTAAAAACGTTTCACCAAATATTAACTTTGTTACAAGGTTTGACAGTTTCTTTTCTTCTCTTCACTGGGGTGATTTGGCTGAAAAGTAGGAATTATTAATTTCACGTTTACTGGAGATCAATGTTTTCATTCCATTGGAACATAGAAAATAAATAAATATATAAATGCATAAAAGATTGTTGAGATAAATCATGCCATTTATTGTTTAGAAAAGGAAATACATGCCTCAGTATAAACATATACAAACCTGCCGTTTTAGGAAACGGTTTTGCTGGTTAGCTTCACTTAGTTTTTTGGTGAGCTTTGCCCTCTCAGAGTCGGCCAGTAGGGATTTCAACTGTTTTAGAATGGCATATACTTTAGCGTTAACCATTTAAGTGAAAAATAAATGAGATTACATCCAGATACTTTATGATACATAAGCAATATTTGGTTGATGCTTTTACCATTTGCCTTTTGTTTTCTGTCCATTTTTTAATTTTGCTTTTTGCTTTCCATAAACGCAAGGCGCAAACAACAAATAGCAAAAACATCAAACAAACAGAGCTAACAGGATTCAGTCATTATTAAACTGAAGGGACTTGCTCACAAGCTTTATTGGCTATAGAAATGAGCTAAAGCTGCATATACCAGCTACTAGAATAATCATCGGTCAATGAACATAAGAGTGGAGAGACATGCATGACTTAGAAAAGCCAATAATGTTATGTGAGATAAGAAATTTCACAAACGCCAAAATATTTTTCCAACTCATGCTACCCTCAAAATCCCTCCATTTAAATTGTCATTCCATTTAAGAAAGAAAATCAACCTTCAAGTTTAATTAATTAACCTAGTTTAAACTTTAAAGATGAAATATCTTGCAACTAAAGATGATACCATATAATTATTAGAAATCTTTAAACCGGAACGAGTTATTTGTGATATCTTACATACTAGTACTTTTGGATACCCACATTGAATACCTCAAAAGATTTCATAAATATCTTATTAAACTAAAACATTAACATAGGAACCTAAAAAAAAAAAAAGATTAACACCACATGGAACATGAAAGCCAGATTCCTTGCCTCTTGAAGACATTAGTAGGCACTGCCAACAGTATTTTCCATTATGAGCTTTGTGAAAATGGGATAGTGTCTTTTGAAACCATTTTTTAATCACACCGAAGTTTAAGTTATGGAGCGGTTTCTACCACAAGCCGGAATGCATCCAAATGAACAATAGCATCTTCTTTCTCCATCACATTACATTTTATTTCTACCTTCCTTTTTGCTCAACTACTCAACCATCCGGGCATGCTTTGAAATGGGTTCATTGTTAATTCAGAACAGACAAAATTATTCTACTTTCAAATAATTATAAAACAATAAAAACCCTAGCTCATGTTAAGTTTACCTCATCACTGCTTAGTGGTTTAGCAAGAAGCTGCTCTGGTGAATCTTCAGAAGCATGCTCATCTTCACTAAAAGGATCTTCTGACTGTAGAGATGAGGATTCCTCCAAACCAACAGGTACGCTATGTTTCTTCCAGACAATAGGGCTCCTATATTGCCTTCTACCAGAATCTATATTCAAATAAGCCAACCTTTGATAAGTCATCCTTAATTTCCAAGCAGTCAAAGTATACGGCAGCCTATCGGCATTTTCCCAGTCTAATGCTCTGAGGTTTGATGAAAACCATGACACTTGCTTGTCAAGACAACACCTAACAAAAAAAAAAAGAAAAGGCAAGCGTGATAATAAAAAGTGAGCAATTGTAAGGATCAGCTGTAGACTTTAGACGAACATAGAAAGATGGAAAGTATTGATAATGTTGCTCAGTTCTACAGATCATTACATAACACTTGTCATTAAAAAGAGAGGAAAAAAGCTTTGGTATGTTAGAAATCAAAGACAATAAGAAATACTGCTGTCACTGTTGCATGAAAAGCACAGCACCAACCAAATCAGTACCATTTATAATTGAGAAGATATCAACTTAATTTGCAAAGTTACTTTCAGATAAAACATTTACCCTCACTGCTAAAATAATAATCAGGAAAGCCTACCTCGTAGTAGCAATCTCCATTCCAAAAAATTTTCCCTGAGAGAAGGTGACAAAAATACAAAGCTTAGAAGTAGATTTATCAGAGAAAGTGTCCTAAACCTTAACTGAAATTAAGAATTGTCGCCACAACTACAGCAGGCTTTTTGTTCACTAATACCTCTCAAAATAAGGCACCAAAAATAAAAACTTGTGCCAGATTGACAGCTCCCAAAAGGCAAAGCTATATTCATATTTGCCCTCTAAGTATAAGTATCTGGTTTGGATAACATAAGATGCCAAAATAGAATGCTAATAACAGTACCATTTCTTTCAGTGGCGCAATAGACATGAAGCGGGTGACTGGATAATACAAAATAGATCAAGAATTCTTTTAATGATAGCGAATACACATCGAGCATTTAAACATGAAAAGTGGATTGAAGATCCTTATGCTCAAAGTTATCACAGAATATTATATTCTTTTACAGAGTTCTCAAGGCAATACTGCAAGTTGACCTCCTATTTTTATTCTTCTTGTTATCTTTTTCCTCCCTTTTCAATAACGTGGATAAACCAGTGCTATTATTCCCGAAAAGAACATATATATATATCTATCTATCTATCTATCTATATACACCAAAGCAAGGAACCAATGCAGTCTCAATTTCAAACATAAATCAAAACTACCTTACAAGACTATCTAGTCATAAGTCTGTGAATGCTTGCACGAACAATATATGGAGGCCACTCATTAAGCAAAAAGATGTACAAGACTCAGTTTTGATCAGTTATTCTTGTAACCTATTCTCTGTATTAGAGTTTAATGCTATTGCGGTTTCCTTAAGAGGATTAAAACAAAAGACATGTTATTTCCTTCCCATTATCAAAAATTTAATCTTATCTCACCCTAACATTTGGCTCAATGATAGGTGCATCTATCCCTCTATTCGAATCCCCCTTCTTCAAAATTAAAAAAAAAAAAAAAGAAAAGAGGATTCCCCTATACCTAAACATTCTGCCCTTGCTTTGGTTAAACAAATGGAAGAAACGGAATTATACTCATACCGCCATTGTCTACCTCAATGTTTCATTGACTCAGAATCCAGGTTAGACACAAATAAATCATTTTTTAGCATTTTTATACATAAACCTAGGCATCGAACAGTATTTAAAGCGTCAAATAAGCATCAGAGACTGAGTACCTTAGGGTATAATCTTATCAAATGGAGTCCTACCGTTAATCTAAAATTTTCATTTACCAAATTTCCTTCAAAGAACATAGGGAAAAAAAAAAGCTCCTTTAACAGTTTCCAATCCTCTCATATTGGCATTTATTCAAACATGTTGAAAACAATTAATTAATTATTATCGAAACTAATGACTATCTTTAAATTGTTTAGAAGCAATTAGATAATCGAAATGTTAAGATTAGCTAAAATTAAGAAAAGAAAGTGGGATAAAAATCGTGAGCTTACCAGTAAGATTTTGTCGTGAACAACAGAAATTGGAGTTTGATGTGAGACTGAAAGCAGATTTTGTTTGTGGAAGAGGATTTAGGATTTTTCAACTATTAAACGTGTTAGGATCCGTTGCTTGACATCTAGCATATCGAGGAAAATTGAGTACGTGCGCCGTTGCACGTGTGAACCTGAACCTGACGAGGGGAAGAGCGCATCACGTGATTGATATAATCAAACCGCATGAGACGAACGATCGGTGAATTACAGTACTTTTTTCTTTCTTTCTTTATTTTATTATTTCAAATATTTTTAAAATAAAAATATATTATTTTCTATATTTTTAGAAATTATGAGTAAGGTATTATGTTTTAGAGAAAAATCTAAAATTAAATCAATTTAAGATATTTAAAGAATATTTTTTGCAATGTTATTTAAAGTCTAAAATCATTAAATTTATATTATACATAAATCAAATATGTATTATCATCTATTTTAATTATATTAATCATGGAAAGTGATCCTTAAGCACTTCTCGTGGTTTATGTAGAATATCATTAAGCAAGGGAAGTTAAATAAAGTAAATCTAGTTGCACCTCAAGTCATTATTTCTCTTTTTCTAGATTTCTTATTGTCCATTTCTATCATGAGAAATGTTCCTTTCACTTTGATCTCTCTCCATAGCTTTTGCAATTCAATTATACGTCCAACGATTTTTGAATTAGATCACCCTGTCTTAAATCACTAATTTAATTAAGAAAATCAAATAATTTTTGAATTGTAATATTTAAGAAGGATAATGGAACAGGGTAAGGGTGAATATTACAAAATCCACCTCTACTTCACTAATAGACTACTCTGCCCCATCCCTCACTTCACTTTATATGTTGGATTTTTAATATCATTATCACTCCGTCTCATCCCGTTCTGCTCCATCCATTCAATATTTCTTACTTATTTTTATTTTTTCAAATAATAAAACATATATTGCTTAAGAAAAGAAATTAAATCGCTATAATATGTATTATTATCTTATTACTTTATTGTCCTTATAAAAAATAAAATATTTAAGAGTAAAATAATAATTTCATATAGAAGGGTTGGGCAAAGTAGAGTAGGTTATTACCAAAACTGCTCTATCCCTGTCTCTTTCCCTGTCTCTTTTAAAAAAAAAACCAGCTCTGCCTTGCTCCACCTTCACTTTTTAGAAAAAATCTTTTCATTTGAAACAAATCAGTTTGAAATCTATCGGACGATTCGGGTATTGCCATTCCTAGTTATGTTCGATTATGTTTTTATTTTGATTCATTTAATAATTAGCTTTTTCCAAGGCCATAAAAAAGTTGGTGTCAACAAATTTATGGGTATTTGTTGTACATGGAACAAGCCCAAACACTGTGCTAGAGATTATTGTCAGAACAAAAATAAGAAAGTTCAAGGGAACTTAAATGTTGACGATAAGATTGAGCTTGCTATTGTTGTGACAAAAACTTATGACTTGGTGGGTTGATACCGATGCCTCTTGTTATATGTGTTTTGATAAGAAGAGTTCTTCTGAGTATAAAGAAGCTACTCATGAAGAGCAATTATTTATGAGAAACTCTTTGGTAAATAAAATATGAGGCCATGGGAAGGTGATGCTCAAAATAACATTTAGAAAAGAACTAACCTTTAATAATATGGTTCATGATCCTAAAATTCGTAAGAATTTGGTATTTGGCTCTATATCGAGCAAGAACGGATTTAGGTTGGTGTTTGAGTCTGACCAATTTATACTCACTAAAAGTGGGATGTTTGTAGGTAAAGGTTATCTACATGATGGCCTTTTTAAGCTAAATGTAATGGTGTTGTAACGAAAAACAATGAGATAAATAAAATGAGATCTTTAGTTTATTTGCTTAAGTCTTCTAATCTATGGCATGGTAGATTAGGTCATGTGAACCATAAGACCTTGCAAAGGATTAGCAATTTGGATTTGCTTCCAAAAATTTGGATTGATGAAAATTACAAGTGTGATACTTGTGTGGAATCCAAATTTGCTAAGGCTTCTTTCTATTCGATAAAAAGACAGAGTGAACCTCTAAATTTTATTCACACAAACATCTGCAATTTAAAGTTCATGCAAACAAGAGGTGGTAAAAAGTATTTCATTACTTTATTGATGACTGGACGAGGTATTGATACATCTATTTGTTGAAAAGCAAAGATGAGACCTTGGAAGCCTTTAAACTCTTTAAAACTGAGGTTGAAAATTAATTAAATAAGAAGATTAGGAAAATAAGAAGTGATAGTGGTGGTGAATATGATGCGTCATTTAATAAGTTTGTGCAGAACATGGAATTATCCATCAAACCACCGCTCTTTATTCGGCTTAACAAAACAGTATTGCGAAACGCAAAAACCATACATTGAAAGACACGATGAATGCTTTGTTAATAAGCTCGGGGTTACTACAGAATTTGTGGAGGGAAGCCATTTTAATAACTAACTACATATTAAATAAAATATCCCACAAGAAATCACAAGACACTGTATAAAGGTCAGAGACCTTCCTTTAGATACATGAAAGTGTGGTGGTGTCTTACCAAGGTAGCAATTCTTTCGCCTAAAAAGGTCAAGATCAGACCTAAGGATGCAGATTATGTATTCATTGGATATGCAAATAACAGTGCGACTTATCGTTTTCTTGTGTATAAGTCGAACATTTTTGATGTTCATGACAATGCGATTATTGCATCGACAAATTCTTTATTTTTTGAATATGTATTTTCTTATAATGGAATAGAAGAAAATAAAACTACGAAAAGAGCCCAAGAGGACTTGAGTTATGATCCATAAGTGGATGAGGGGGAACAAATAAAACCCTGAAGGAATAAATATGCAAAAGTACCAACTACTTATGGTCTAAATTTTCTAATGTATTTGTTAGAAAATGAACCTTAAAAGTTTAAAAAGGCTATGTCATCTCCAGAAGCAATATTCTCGAAAGAGGTCATTAACTATGAAATAGAATCCATCATGCAAAAATATACATGGGAACTGTAGATCTTCCTCAAGGCAAATGCTGTTGGGATCCAAATGGATATTTAAAAGGAATATGAAGGCAGATGGATCTATAGATAAGTATAAAACCTGGCTTGTCATAAAATGATACAAGTAAAAGGACGAGCTTGATTATTTCGATACGTACTCACCAGTTACGAGGATAACATCTATTGTAGCTCTTAATGATCTTGAGATACACCAAATAGATATTAAGACTACTTTCTTGAATAAAGAATTAGATGAAGAAATCTTTATGGAATAACTTGAAGGGTTTATAATTTCAAGCCAGGAAAGAAAGGTTTGTAAGCTTGTTAAATCATTATATGGTTTAAAGCAAGCACCGAAACAATGGCATGAAATATTTGGCAAAATAATGCTATCAAATGGGTTTTGCATTAATGAATACGGTAAGTGTGTGTACATAAAGTATACTGATAAGGGGTATGTCATTGTTTGTCATGCATAGATGATATGTTGATCTTAGGCAATGATGATGAAATCATTAGAGTTACCAAATCATGGTTACCGTTAAGTTCGATATGAAAAATATGGGTATGGTGAATGTGATTTTAGGAATTAAAATTTTTGAGTCAAAAGATGGCTTGGTATTAATTCAAGATAATTAAGTGAACGAGATCCTTAGAGGTTTAATAAGAATGATACCAATATAGCCAAAACACCTGTAGATGTAAACTTACACCTAAGAAAGAATACTGGGGATGTAATATCTTAAGTTAAGTATTAGCGTATAATTGGTAGCTTAATGTATTTGATGAACTGTATAAAACTCGGATATAACTTACTCAGTGAGCAAACTGAGTAGATTTATAAGTAATCCAGGACAGGATCACTAGAAAGCGATTGTGAAAGTACTTAGATATATGAGATACACCTTAAATTATGGACTGCATTTTACGAGAATCTGGTTGTACTAAAAGGATACAACGATGCAAATTGGATATCGGATACTAAAGACTCGAATCCACTAGCGAATTTATCTTTACTATCAGAGGAGCTGCAGTGTCCTGAAAATTTTTTAAACAAATATGCATAACCAGATCCACAATGGAATCTGAGTTTATTGCTTTAGATAAAGCTGAAGAAGAAGCATAGTGGCTTCAAAATTTTTTAGAAGATATCCATGTTGGCCTAAACTTATGCTAGTAATATGTATACATTGTGATAGTCAATTTGCAATTGATAGGGCACAGAGCTATTTGTATAATAGTAAGTCTTAACATATTCGTCGAAGACATAATTTGTGAGACAATTGCTCTTACATGGGATTATCTCTATTAATTATGTGAAATTAAAGGATAATATCGTGAATCCGCTTACAAAAGGTTTAACGAAAGAGCAAACTTGTAAATCATTGGGGGGAATGAGATTGAGGCCTACAAATTAAAAGTTACAAAATGGTAACCTTACCTAGTTGATTGGAGGTCCCAAGATCTAGGTTTAAAGGGACAACCGAATTATGTTAACTTAGTGAGAGCACTGAA
>JBBYHM010000025.1:6816314-6847884 GCA_038381775.1 Adansonia rubrostipa
AAGGGACAATGTTGTCTGATAGTAGTTTATGTAACAGATTCCTACTTAAAACTAAATTGTTTATAAGTAACCCTATACGAGTAAGGAGAAAATGCTTTAGGTAAATCACTTGACTAATCACACCATATTTCCATGTCATCACTTAAGGGACAATGTTGTCTGATAGTAGTTTATGTAACAGATTCCTACTTAAAACTAAATTGTTTATAAGTAACCCTATATGAGTAAGGAGAAAATGCTTTAGGTAAATCACTTGACTAATCACACCATATTTCCATGTCATCATTTTTGCATATTTCTCTCCGTCTTACATTGCTCTCACACTTTACTAGTTCATTTGACCTATCCTTTCTTGCCTGCCATGTAAGCTGATCTAATGCAAATCATTGGACTTCGATGACATTGAGTAGTTTCTTCTATATCTAATGGTGGTTGAAATGTAATAACAAAATAAATTTTAATTGATAAATAAAACTTAATATCTCTTGTGTGTTGCTAGTGTTTGACGTAGAACCAAAGTCGGGCATTAGATGCTGAATTCGAGTCAACAATATATTTTTGATATGCTCTCATGTTGAGTTGACATGAGAAATTGGAAAATGTCATGGTATCGTCAGCTATGTAGCTCCGACTCTTCATTTTTCTTGAAGTATCTGTGTTTGACTCATTTGTGAACTTGGGTGTGGGGATATGACCCTTTAAAAACATGGAAAAACTTAGAAAAAATTGAACATATCCATATCAGATACATAACCGTTTCCGAGTCCGACTAACATAGATTGTCAGTGGTGTATTATGAATAATATTTTTGTAATCTTCAAAACGTTAGGAAGGATATGCTAGTAATTGTTTTTTTTTTTTTTAACATAAGAGACATTTTGCCAGGAAATAGTGTAGTGTAATTTATAAGGTACATATGTGCTTTTATGGGAAATGATTTTATAGGGCCGACCTTTGCCATCAGGCAAATGATGAAGAGGACGGTGACGAAGAAAATAGTAGTCGGCAGCCTTTGCTGGAAAGTTCAAAGAACAAGGCAGGGTTGTCTAACGCTGATAGTCGTCAGAAATGTTGCTCTTTCCAAGGCATTCGTGTTGGTAGCAGACAAAAATTTGTTATTGTGGTATAAGTAAAAAAAAAATTTCTATTTGCAATGCAATCTTTATCATCAATAGAGTTACTTTATTTTTGTTTTCTTTCGTCCATCAGGTCATTATGCTCAATATCTTCTTAATGATCTCCGTTGCTGCAATAATCTGGATTGGTGCAGGGAAGAATCCTATTGATTGTTTAGTAGTTGCTCGGGTATGGATCATATTACTCCCTAATTATGATATGGTATTTATAACATGAAAGTATACCTTGATATTTTTTCATATTTTCCTTTACATTTGTTTGTTGGAAGTCGCTTGCTGTACAACTTAATGCCAGGCTAAATTTTGATATTTGATCAAACAATAGGGTCTTAATTCTTAATGAAAGGGAAGAAACTTTTTTTTATTATTTTATTGCTGAAGGTCGTTTACAAATACAACACTATAATGAAAAGGGTCCCTATAGGATTTGAAAATTCGGGAAAAGCAAATTTTTTTATGCTTTCAGTGTGACTTGTAGTTAGTGGTCCATAACCGCAATTCTTGTGCAGGTATATATAGATTTTCTTGCCACGTTGGTACTTATAATGGGCGGAGCTTTTGGTTGCTATGGTGAGAAATGGCTTTCTTTTGTTATTCTATTACTGCTATGCATGGATTCAAGCTTTTCTGCGTTTATTATCTTCCCCCTTGAATATCAGTAATATTGTATCAATTACACAATGTTTTTGAGAACTTTTTCCATTGAGTTCATGCAAGCAGAATAAGATGGAAAATAGTGTCCTTTCTTGAAATAACTATTCTTGGCAATGACTACAAGTCTCCATAAATCTTAAGTATTGAACTTCTGCAAACCCTTATGCATGAATATAATTTCTAGACCAAGAGCTTAAATATAATGTTCATGCTAATTAAATATTTTCGGGAATTGAAATTTACTTCCAGTTTGTATGCACATTGTCTAAGGAACTTTGAGACATTCACGAAGTCATATTAGATAAGGTTTTTAATATTACACATTGTTGTGAACTGGTAAACCTAAAAATTTAAGTTGTTAGATCCGGTTTCGATAATAGTTTTAATACACTAATGAATTCATATTAGAGAATATATTGAGTAACTAATCGCACGAGAGTTGAATATAGCAAAGAAATACACACATGCTTGAATATAGAGATATACCTTAAAGTTATCAAGAGAATATTTTTAATTTTATTATGCTTTCTTTTCTCCTATGGTGATTGTTATTTGTCCCAAGTCATGATTGAGACAGGGGGAATCAAAACTATAAAATAACTTTTGATTTCATCCTACCCTCTCACAAACATAATTGTTTAACTTCTTAATGGCTTGGGTTTTAAATCTTAATATGAAATGCAATTTTTGAATAGTGTTTAAGACTTGTTTAAGATTGTACTACCTAAAGATAGAGTTGTTTTGGGACACATGTTCTTGCTATGTTTATGTGTGTGTACATGATACTTTGCATTTTTGACCGAGGGAGCAAACTTTACATAGATGGGACATAGTTGGAGAAGCTTGCTAATTCAAGACTTATGATAAATAAATTGGTAGAAAACTTTTGGGATGACTGTGGAAAGACGCAGGATTAGGGGTGATTTAAGGGGGGAAGCGGCAGCTTGAAGCTATGGTTGTGGGAGTTTCTGAGTTCTGACAGTGGCTAGAAATAGAATAGAGTTTTGGAGGAAATAATAGAAAGCATGTGGATTGAAGGTTATTGAAGGTAGTTTATAGAATTGAATAAGAAGACCAGAAAAGCCATAATGTTTGAGGTTTGCTTCCGGCACTATGATGATGATTTAAAGTGGATGCAGAAAAATAAAAACAAGAAAAGAGGATGAAAAGAATAGTCATAAAAGGGAAAGAGCGTGGAAATTATTCCTATGCATCCATGGCTCAAAAGACTGAAATACTCGAATTCTTATCAAGCATAAGCATACTACAATATGAAAGTTATGTAGATATTTGGAAAAACTCTTGCGATGTTAATCCATCAGAACTATGATTGCTGATCAGAAACAAGCTAAAAAGCAAGAATAAAACCAATTTAGATTTCATGAAAACACAACTTAACTCCTAAAAACTCCTGCAATAATCAAAACTTGACAAAGGAATATAATGTATCCTAGTCAAGTCACATTTAGTTTCCGGAATGACAATAGTGCTCTGGAAAAAAAATTCTGTAATTCATAATATAAATCATACATTGATAAATTGAAATTCCCAACTAAAGAATAGTGACTCGAGATCTTTAGTGGATGCATCGAAGTTGTCCAAAACAATTCTTTGTGTTACTACTTTAAATTCTTTTTTTAGCTGTTTTGTTTTTATCTTGAATGTTTTTCTTTAATTGTTTATCAGGTTTCCTTCTGTTTTCTAAATTGAGGAGAGTACGATCAGAGAAAGCTTCATCAGAAATGTGGAAGGTTTGCACTTTGCACTTGCTACCTATTCTTTATTTTATTTTATTTTATTGTTACGTACCTTTCCAGGGTGAATCGTAGTCTTGATTTCTTGTTGCCTAAATATGCTAATAACACATTACTAAAAACTTGGTGTAAAATAATTTCGAAATATTCTAGAAGTTCGTCTCATCGTGCAGGTAGTTGGTTTAGCAGTTGTCTCCGTCTTGTGTTTTACATCGAGTTCTTTAATAGCTCTTCTTACAGATGTTCCTGTAAGTACTTGATAACTTAATTCCTGGCCACAATGTTTAAGCGTTTTTTTTTTCTTTCGTTTTCCCAAGTTAGGCATGTGCTCTTTCTTATGGGGTTGATTTTTTTCTTTTGTTGGCAGCTTTTTCATCATTGGAATCCAAAGAAGATAAATAGTGTAAAAGCACTAGTTCTTCTTATTTTGCACTATGTTTTAGGTATGTCGTTCAGTCTTTGAAGATCGGGTTTATATTACAGTTTTGACAGTAATTTTTTTCCGCTTCATATTTTAGGTTTTACGTTTTTGTCAAATGTATCGAGTTACTCTTTGGGGTCTATTGATAGGTTCATCAATCCCTTTCGCTTTTGTATTATGGTTTATGAGAGAGTTGCCAGCTTCATCCACAAGTAACAGGCAAGTGCAGCCAAGAGCAATAACTTTTATTCGATATGGAGCAGCAGGAATGCATCATCATCAATACTGGGCTTCTGCAACAAGTTCAAAAAATCAGGTATCTAAATCTACTGGCATTTTCTGTAACTTCTTATTATGCTAGCGAAATATGTAAGTTATGGTAAGTTTTTAAGAGAATTTAATCACTTATAGCTTTAGAAGGAGAGGAAGAATGAAATGCTGACTGAATAAGTTATGGTTGAATTGTATGTTGCTGTGACTTTTTGTTCTTCTTGAATTGCCCATATTCGACACTTGTGGGTGACGTATATCTGGACATAGTTATGGGGATATGAGCTTTTAAAGATCCCCAAATTCATGGAAACACTTAGAAAAAATTGAAAATTCCCATATCGGACACATACCTATATTTGACACTCACACTCTAGTTCTAGTAACACAATTTGAAATGATAGCTCTAAGGTGTGCTTTGTCTTTAGCAGGAAACAAGTATAAGATATTGTGTTTATGTTCTGCTAATGGCTTTTAGACATGGCATAGGAAAAAAACACAAACACGTCATAAATACATGAACATATCAAAATCCACATAACTTGAATTATTAAATATATCAGAGTAAACTCGATTTTGACACGAGAGAACACAGCACATGGGCATAGATTGCCAGATCTACTTTTGTTATTCTTTAAACTTTAGGATATCCTCTAATTCCTTTGTTATTTCATTGCTAAACCTGCAAAATTTTCAGTTATTTGAATTTGATAACAAACTATAGCAACTATGAGATTACAATTGAGCTTATGATCAATTCACTAAACTACACAAATGAACCAGACATCTTCCGTACAAAAACATAGCTGTAAGCTCTCTGTTTATCTGCTTCACGATAATGGTTACTGTCATCTACCTTTCTCAGTGTTCTTTTTTCTTGATGTTGGATGATGATGGATGAAAAACATGATATCTGGGTTTCTTTTTTATATTGTAGGTTTCAAGGGTAAGTCCGATTTGAGCATGTAATTATCCAAACAACTACAAAAATGGAACACTTGTTTCTCTGCCATCTCCATAGGGGAAAGTTGGATGGAGGTTTACAATGCAGCCATGGCGATTTACAGAATTAATCAGTGCATTACAAATTCAAATTACCTTTGATTCTTAATAACCATAGTTTGACATCATATTAAATGTTTATAGGTGATACGATTTGTTGTAGGATCTAAGATTCTTAAGCATTAACTTATGTTGTAAATGTATCATGAGGTTTTGTTAGATGCAGTTGATCATAAGCCTGAAATAATTCATTTGACTTTATGGCTGTCTGATTGGTTTATGAAAGCACTCCCAGCGGGTTTGGGTTTAAATCTCGGCATTTGAAATCTATTTTTCTATTCCTAAGCCGTGATTGGATATGCAGATTGAGATTAGTGATTTTATTTAATTATATTTTTTATATTTATTCTTTTTATTATTATTTTACAACTATTAAGTTTCGATTTTATCTATCTAAATTTATTGCGAATATCAAATTAAAATACTATATTTAGATATTTACATCAATAAAATTCGAATATATTAAATATTGAAATTTATTAAGTTTATATGTAAAGCAGTGAACTATTATGGTTGTAGTACAAACATTTTATATAATTTTAAACTTATAACTAAATTTTTTCATTATCAAAATAATTTGTTAGCATTGCCTACATCTTCAAAATAAATAATTTTATATTTTGCCTTAAAAGGAAACTAAATTATTAAAGATTATTATGTAAATTTATGGTTGTAATACATAGCCATTCACGTGACCTGGACGATATGTAAATTTATTATCTCAAAACCCAAAATATTATAAAACTTTTATGTGTTAATAATTCGTGTTATTTTATTTTTATTTTTATATATTCGTTTATTCATATAGTGTTTATTTAATTTTTCGTATTATGTTTTAATTATTTTTATATGCGTCATATTCGTGTTATTTTTTATATGTTTAAAGTATTATAAAGTTGTGTATAAAATTTTCACATTAGTTAGTCATTTATATATATTTAACATATTCATCTATTCGTACTATATTTATATTATTTTTTGTGTCATGTGTGTATCATGTCTTAATTTAAAACTGATATTTATACTATATATATAAAAAAATCCAATGTTATATATCTAAAGTGGTTGATCCATTAATCCTTTCGATAATTTATATGTCAATTTAAAATTAATTTATTAATTATTTTTGGTTTGTTATATTTAATTTTTATTTTGATTAAGAGATTGATCTTTATTGTAATTCATTGATTAATTTAGAATCGATACTCGACAAACTCAAAAAAAATAAAAAAATTACTTTATTAATTATTTTTAGTTTTTTATATTTAAGTTTTTTATTTGATTTTTTAATGAGGTATGTACATGACAATTGCATAACAAAATTATTTTATTAATTGATATTTTTATTTAGTTTTTAGATATGTATTTAAAGAGTTTATCTATAGGTTGATTTACGAATTAATTTAAGATCCGTGCTTAACACGTTTGGTAAAAAAAATTAAATTTTTTATCTTATTAATTATTTTTATTTTATTTTTTAATTATTTATTTAAAGGGTTGGTCCACA
Organism: Adansonia rubrostipa; assembly: GCA_038381775.1. NCBI lineage: Eukaryota > Viridiplantae > Streptophyta > Magnoliopsida > Malvales > Malvaceae > Adansonia > Adansonia rubrostipa. The sequence continues at coordinate 6,823,119 of JBBYHM010000025.1, forward strand.
CATTGACTCGAGATCAATTTAGAATCCATAACAAATATGCTAAAAAGTAAAATAAAAATTTATTTTATTAATTATTTTTATTTTTATTTTAAAAATTTATTTAAAAGAATTAATTCATACGTTAACTCAAAGGTAGTTTAGGATTAATAGTTGATCCTGAAAAAAGTTTAAAAATATTTATTTTAATAATTATTTTATTTTTTTAATGATTTATTTAAAATAATTGATCTACACTTTGATTATGGATTGATTTGAAATCTATATCAAATTTAAATAAATAAATATTATTTGATAAAAACATAAAAAATTAAAAAATATCATTAATTATTTTATTTTTAAATGATGTATTTAGAGTAATAGATTTATCTAATAACTTTAAATCAATTAAAATTTCTATTTAATTTTAAATATATATTTATTATTTAATAAAATTTAATTTATAATTAATTTTTATTAATAATAACTAAAATTTATAAAATAAAAATAATCTACTTAGCAAAACGGGGCATAATTCTTGTAGAAATTGAATTTTGATAAATTATTATACGAGGAGTAAACCCCAAATTTAAATAGATTACAGGACCAAAAGAATAATTTTACCTAAAAAAATTGATTTATATTTATCTAGGTCTAAGAGAAACATGACACTTCACTTGCACAGTTAACTGTATGGGGCACACCCATCCGTACGCTGACATTACACTTTAGGGTTTTACTCTAAAGGGGAGGATTTCTTTTTTCTTTTTTCATTTCAATTTTTGCGATCGGTGAGAAAAAGACTAAAGAGAACAGAGAAAATGTCCGCGGAGATTGAAGAAGACGAGGAACGACGTCGTCAAAGGAAGCTTGAAGAAGCTCTCGAAGTCAAATCCCTGCGCCGTATTATCAGTGCCTACCTCAAGTACGTTTTCCGATTCTTTCTTTATTGTTATTATTATTATTTTAATTTTTGTTTGTATGTTTTGTTTCTCGGGATTCATCGATCAATTTGAGTAGATTCATTTAAAAGGGAAAAAAGTATCCAAAAAGATAATTTTTTTAGTTTTTTTTTTTTTTACATAAAAAATTCGGCTGCATTTCTGGTGAAGTTAAAGATAATCTAATCCAATGTATAAACTAGAAATTAATTTTAATTTGAAGGATGAACTAAATATGATTAGAATGCATCTGGATTAATTTTTGGTACTTAGCTTGAAGCGAAGGTGAGTTTGATATATTATTGATTATTATGATTGAAGTATTTTACTTCTAAATATCATGTTTTCTATTACATTGGTATGCACATTTACACTCTGTTTGGTTGGCAGGAAAGAAAGAGGGAAAGAAAGAAAATGTTTTAATTTAATGGTTGAGTTAAAACATTTTCATATGTTGTTATAGTATTAACTTTCTGGTTATTATATTTTATGTACAAATTCTGCTGTTGGTAGTTGTTACTCGGTTATAGTCTGCTGTCGATTATTCTACGCATGCTTTTGGTTGCAATGCTTTGTTTCTTTTAGCCTCCCTTTGGTTGTTGATTTTGTAGTTTTGCTACTTGCTATTTGTTATTTGCTTTTTTATTCTTCAAAATAAAAAGTTTCTGAAAGGAAAAAAAAAAAATTATATATTTGATTAATCATGACTCAAATGTTATGCCCATTCTAATATAATTGTTTCATATAAAACTAAGGAAAGTTGTGTACCGCTAATGCATAGAGTAATAATCCTATTTTCTATTGAAAAAAGAGCTTTTAATTTTCCAAAAATATTATGTGCTTTTATATTTCAAATGCACTTTGTACCTTTTGTTTCCAGAGCTAAAGCAAGTACTAAAAGGAATGATAACCTTAAATGAGAAAGAGGGTTCGATCATTCCATCATATTGCTTAAACTGTCAATGATCTCTAGCAATAGACAGTTTCTAACTTTCTATGCCAACCCTATTTCTCTTATCAATGTTATTTTTCCTTTTTTGCATGGATTATTTATGTAGTTATCCCGAGGCTGCAGAAGAGGATGTCAGAAGATATGAAAGATCATTTAAGAAGCTTCCACCTGCTCACAAGGTGCCTTCTCTTGCTTGTCTAATTGTTAGAAGTTACGTTTTGCTGCAACTAATCTCTAGAAATTTATGTATTGTTGGCCATTATCTTGTACTACTTTAACATGCTCAAGACCATGTTCATTATGATGATTAGCCATTATATTTTGAGAAAAGAGGAATCTAAATTTAGTACTTTTGCTCAGGACTGGAATTGGGTCTTTTTAGTTGACAAGGAGGTGTAACCCTTACCTTTGAGTCTAAAGGAAATCAAAGAGGGAAATTTTATTGAAATTGACATTAAAAATTCCTTTTCTGGTGTGCTTCAAAGGTAGGCAACTGTAATGATGGATACGAGGATTTTCGATTAGGAAATATTTGATAAGTGTGCTGCCAGAGAAAAGTGCTTGGGCCAGCTTGGTGTAACATTCTATCTAACCATAACTGACACTTTCCTAATTACATGCATTGAGAATGAAAATGTGCCTCCCTATTGCTATGAAGCAAAGGGAACTTAACTGTTGTCTTAGTTGCTGCTTTTGTCAAGGGTGGAAGCAAAGGGTGATTTTGAACCCAACAAGAGAAAACTGGAAATTAGTCCTAATTTCTCCTGAGTGATGTGATGGTTTCAGTGGAAGATTCTTGCAGCTGTCCTAATTCTCAAAAAACAAGGGGAAAGGCGAAAAGGAGAAAGAGGAAATATTTTAGTAATCTCCTTAATTGGAGTAAGAAAATAGCCAAGCACACTTACAGAGAATGATGTCTATTTGTCTCTCTTAGTATTCCAATTGGTTTTTTTGCAATTTACTTCATCATACTTTACATGTAACATTGCTTGGAAATGTACTGGCCTTATCTAAAATGTGCAGTCATTTAAATATTCTAATTTGCTGCAAAATCTTCATTAGAATAGGAACTTTTTGTACAAAATTTCTCGTTTCTTAAATGGTTGCCTGTCTTATTGTTTTGTACTTTTTCAGGCTTTACTGCCCCACTATCCTTCCAAGTTCCAACGTTTAAGAAGGTAATTTGCTATGTACTTGCTTTTTTTGTGGTTTAATAATCTGGTTTCAGTTTATGCCGCTTTATTGAGAACAGGTGCTAAATCTTATCTTGAAACTTATGTTTGATCACATTGAAACCTTTTTGAAAGTACAAGGACTAGATTTGTTTCTTTTAAACATATTCATGCTTAAACCTTTCAGGGAAAAGGAAACTGTTGTGTTGTGTATCTCAACTAAAATCTGTTTTCGACATTTTGACAAATTATAATTTCTCACATTTATTTCTGCAGGTGTATTTCTACGAATTCATATTTTATATTCACCATGCTTCAGGTGTGTCAGAGTACATTTCTACTTCTCTACTAGTTTACACTCTCAAGAGGTTAGATAATTTGGAAGAAGAATACTTGAAATGCTATAATTATTAATTGTTTGGCAGGCATTTGAACCCCCTTTAGATATGAGCCAGGATGTGGATATTTGCGAGGATCCACACGTAGAAAACTTTGAACATGAGCATTGCCACTCTGAGGAGAGAAATGCTTCCTCTTGTCAGTCTGCATCAACCAGTGGAAGAATGTGTTGTCCCAACCATGCTCAAGTTTGTTCTCAGGTAAGAAGCAGCATAATGAGCAATCCAATAGCAGAGGTGACTACTTACGACATCTTTTTGAAATATAAATAACCATATAATAAGTATCCAAACTCAAAACATTTGATTGGTTCTTAATTTATTTCTTTTTCATTTAGAAATTTGACTTTTGTAGATAGCTGCAGGAGGTGCAAAGTGAACATCAACACAAAACCATTTCTGGAAGCTGCGCAGGAGAAGTGGGAAATAACAAAGAGATAGCTGAATGTTGTGGAAATGATGTTGCTGATTCTAATGGGAATGTAATACTTTTTTATTCTTTTCATAATGTTTATCTTTCACACAGAAAAGTGAGATGTTGGATGTTGAATGGATGAAAAATTCAGTTTTGTATCTGCAAAAAGTCTTTAAAGATACAACAAGTTCTTAGTTAATTAGGTATGTCGTTTGTACCCAAAAAAAAAAAAAAAAAAGTAGGGGTGGTGCCTTCTGATGTATCATAATTTCTTTCCGCTGCCAAGCATTTGGCTTAATTGCTTGGTATGTGATTCCCTGCTCAAAGAGTGGGAATCATATCCCCCCTTCCCAAACAAAAAAATGATTGCTTTCCCCTTAACTCTGTAGTTACATATTTCTATTGTAAATTAGTGCTACGGAACTTTATGTTGTTTTGCTATCTAAGTCCCTTCCCCCTCCCCTTTTATTTTTTGTTCCTATGTTATAAGATGTGTGCATAAACGTGGTAAACTAGTTCTTGTCTTGTAGAGTTATTGTCTATTCGAACAAAATACATTCGTGCAATGCATTCAATTGTTCATAAAGACAACTTTGGAGATCATTGATGGGAAGTTTCTCTTTTTAGAGGGAAGTAAATATTAAAAAAAAAAATTCTTAATTACTATTCAGAGACAAGTTGAGGCTGGATATGAGAGATGATTAGGGCTACATGGAGCCCCTCATTGAAGAGTCCTATGAAAAGACGTCTTTACCTTTTTCTAATGCTTTATCCTCTTATTCTCTTGTGTTTTGCCTTTGTTGGTTGGAAATTTGTAAAACACATAGAATACTGCAATTTTTCTGTTTTTGAAGAAGAGAAAGAAAGAAAAGACTATGCTATTTGACTTCCTTTTATTTCTTGTATTTTGGCATATTCAGAAACAAGCATTCCATGCACTTTTGTTGTTGTCAATGTCTCTAATTTATTCAAATATGATATTCGAACTATTTTCTGTTTTCCATTCTATCCTAACTATCCCAGCCTATCTGGTTTTAAATCAGGTTTCCTCATCTCCGCATGACTGGTTGGATCCATCACTGCAACTGAATGTTCCATTGGTTGATGTTGACAAGGTTTGTTGGTGCTCATGCTCTTAGTGTTGAGTTTTGAATTGAATTGTTAGTCTTAAGTTTTTACCCAACCTCAAGTACATCCATTAGTTTTATCTCTTAAAATATTATGCTAGCGTTTTATAATATAGACTTGTTCCAACTTGGACTGTGCTGCCAGGGTTAGAAATTTGGTTTGGAATTTTTAGCATGAAATAGGTTTAGTATTCTGCAGGAAGGAATAATTTTGAGAAAATCCTAGATGAATTTGAGTGGAGAGAACCAGTTATATAATCTGGCTGGTTTAGAATTTCATAATTAAAGCACATAATGCTGGTAAGAAAATATAGCTTAAGTTCATGTTCATTGTTGAATATGCCTCTTGAATGCCTCCAACAGCCAAAGGAACAAAAGAAGACTTTCGATGTCACTGGAGTGAGCAATGGGGCTCGATTGGATAAGAGTATGCTTGTATGACTTCCAGGATCATGGGGACTAAGTTGCTCACAAGAATTTGAATATAGAGTCATAAAGCGCGGATAAGGGGGCTACTATAATAGCTTTTCCTGATCTCTCCTAAGGCTACAGGACTGCTTTTGTCTAGAACGGGGGCTAATTGATTTGTATGTGATTACAGTCATTGTTGGAGAAAAGTAGAACCTTTGAAGAATAAATATTAGTACTTTGATTGGTACTTCTTTTCTCTTAGTCAAACTTCGGTTGCCGCTTTTTGTGAAGTTCCATAAGGATTTAGCATGAGAGTTGCCTACTTCCAATGGAATTGAGTCTGGGATTAGCAAATGTGGTAGACTGTTGGACAGTTTAGTTGGAGCTAATTCTACATGATGTTGTGGTTCTGTTTGGATCTGGTTTGGAGTTCCAGCTCCGTGCTTTCTGCTGGATCAGTGATCATATGGAATCAGCTACATCATCATAGTCAATTGCTTTCCCCTTTAATGCCTTAGTTTCACAGTTTATTTAAACTTCTATTGGGTTTTTCATTGTCACAGTTATGGCAAACTTACCAACTGGGCAGATCTAATTGTTGACTTATTTTTAAGTATTATTAATTTAGTAAATTCTTTCTTGTTTAGGGCTATATGGACTTGTTGAATATGTTACCAAACAATATAAAATATTTACAAATATTCAAATTCTTGTTGTAAATTAGTAAATGTAATCTGTTTTTTTGTGGGTATTTTTGGATCCGTAATGTCTTCACCCTTGTTTCTGCCTTTTTAATGTCGTATGAACTTATTGTATTTACACAAAAAGTGTTGTAATTCATGTCTAATTCTCTTATTTCTCCAGGTCCGTTGCATAATAAGAAATATTGTTAGAGACTGGGCAGCAGAGGTATTGTTTTTTATTTTTTATTTTAATTGATTTTCAAGTTTGGAGTAATTGTGGATGATTAGGTCAAACATATATAAGTTCCTTTTGTATGGTTCTTTTGATATATGTGGAATTATTACTTTATTACAGGGAAAGAAAGAACGAGACCAGTGCTATAAGCCCATTCTTGAAGAACTTGACTCTCTGTTTCCCAATCGCTCCAAGGAGAGGTACAAATCTTCCTTTATCTTGTTACTTTGGACTTTGTCCTGTCATATAGTACGTTGCAGAACTTCTTGTTTTTTTTCCCCCTTATCAAATGATGTTGATGATAACGTTATTTTTCAATTCGGTATACAGATGCATTTTTTTCTGTGTAGCAAACTATTAATATTGTGATTATTTTGGGAGTATTATTGTGATAGACAGCAAGCTTCCTGCTTGCATATGAATCTAATGACTGTGATGATAAAACCGTATATTTTGTTGTAACTGTATTTTGTTGTGCGACTATATTCTGTTTTGCTAGTGTAGTAAAACCATATATTTTTTTTGCAGCAGCCCTCCTGCATGTTTAGTTCCTGGTGCTGGACTTGGGCGGCTAGCCCTAGAGATTTCATGCCTTGGTATGTATTTTATGTCAAACTGTTACTGCTTTGACCCGAATGAGACTACTATTGTGTTTAACATTTCTCATTTCTTGAAACAGGTTTCATAAGTCAGGGAAACGAATTTTCATACTACATGATGATATGTTCAAGTTTTATTCTTAATCAGTAAGAACTTTACCTCACTAGTGCATTTATGCATGCTAGGCCCTCTTGGTACAAATGGAGTTTCTGTTAGATCTATCCTCATCTTTCTCCCAAGAGGCATAAAATTTATTTGTTCTCTTTCATTTTCCAGTACTGAAACAATTGGACAATGGACAATATATCCTTGGATCCACAGCAATTGCAATTCACTTTCAGACAATGATCAACTTCGTCCAGTTTCGATACCTGATATTCATCCTGCAAGGTATTGAGCCATTGTTTGCTTTTGTTATTTCCCCATAAAAGCTTTACATGTATATGTTATTTACTTGTCTCGAACCTGTTCTTTGCAATATGCCTTCCGAGGCTTAGTTTTTCAAGTCCAGTGCTAAGGAGATGCTTTTTGCCATGATGGTCAAATGTTGATTTATTTTTAGTTTTTATACTTTATGAAACCCCTAGTGGTAGAAATCTATATAATCGAGCCTATGTATAGCAAAGGCCTAGTCTATCGTTTATAAGTTATAAACCTATCAGCCTACAAAAGCTTTAATGGACAAATCTTTGTATTGTTGCTTATAAGACTTATGTTGATTCAATTGATGTATTTATTTCATAATTTTTATGTGAATTCCATTGCTCATTTGCCATCGGCTTTTCTGGTTACTGGCAGTGCAGGGATCACTGAAGGATTTTCTATGTGTGGTGGGGATTTTGTTGAAGTATATAATGATTCCAGCCAGATTGGTAAAATTACTGTCACTTATATCTGTGATTCCCTTTCCCAATGACCTTTTGTTCCCTACATATTGTAATTTTTGTTGTATCGAATAAGAAAGTTGTATCATATGGCACTTATTAATGCTATTTGCAGGAGTTTGGGATGCTGTCGTGACTTGTTTCTTTATTGACACAGCACACAACATCATTGAGTATATAGAAATCATATCAAGAATTTTGAAAGAGGGGGGAGTGAGTTCCTTACCGTGAACACTGTTTTATTCAGTTTCCTTCTGTTGTATTCATTTTATCTTTCACGTTGCTTCTGGGTTGGCTTAAACATTGGTTGAATGACAGGTTTGGATAAACTTTGGACCTCTACTTTATCACTTTGCAGATATGTACGGGCAGGAAGATGTAAGGCACTTCTATGCCAAAGCATGTGTATTGGCTGATATTATTGTTGCTCTACTCACCTCACCTTTAGAGGTGTAATTGAGTTGAGTTTAAATAGTAAGAAGCTTGATTTTGAGTTAGACTCGAATTTTGGCTTGAGCTTAAAAATTGAACTACTTAAGCTCGATTGATAAGGAATATTTACCTAGAAAAAAAACTAGCTTGATTCCTATGCTCGGTTTCAAACTTAGTTACTTGTATTTGAGCTTGAGCTCAAATTGAGATTTTTCTTACTAATTAAAAATAATTAAAATATATTAAAATAAAAAAAGGTTAATTAGGCTGGCGAGCCATTGGAGCCGGATATTAGGATACTTGAACTTGGCTTGCTTGAAACTTGAGCTCAGCTTGACAATAATTGAGCCGGGTTTTGAGTTTTGCCCTTCGAGTCAAACCACGGTAGTAGCTTGCAAGCACTGATGTCTTGTTGCATCCTTGCTAATCTATCTGCCTCCCTCTCTCCTTTTCTCTCTTTTTCTGCCTTCTAGGATATGTCAATTGAGCTGAGTTTGGAAGATGTAAAGAAGATTGCTTTTCATTGTGGATTTCAGTTGGAGGTAATATTTGTATGCACCTTTTTGAACATCTTTGTCCCTTAAAGTTTCGTCCACTTATTTTTGGCAAAGTACGTCTTGGAACAGCTATGATTGATACCGTAACATATTCATGACTGCAGAAAGAACAGATCGTTGAGACTACGTATACTACAAATCCTCGATCCATGATGCAAGTAAGTTTTTGAACCCTGCTCTCTAGTAAATTCCCATTCTCGTCACGTTCTATCTTAGTAAATCTAAATGGAAATGGTGCTTCTCTTCCTTTGGTGATGCCCTGTTGCAATCCTTAGATCTCCATCAAAAGGGGTATAATTTCAAAATCTTCTCATAAGAAAACATCAAGCATCCACGTTCATAATGATACAGTTCAGTGCCTGTTTGCATACGCTCTCATGTTCTTAGCCAGTTGATTATATTTCAATCAAAGGCACCGAGAAACATTTTACCTGAGTTTTGCTAATCAAACTGTTCATCAGTTTTGCTGAAATGTTGCTTAGTGGTCGTTTATATGTCAATCAAAGACACCAAGAAACATTTTACCTTAGTTTTGCGCTTAGCCCCTGTCTATTTTCAGATAATGCTATTTATACAATTAAATATTACAAGTTTGTGGGAGCTAATATGGTTTTGTCCTAAAATGTTACTTCCTGATTATAATGTTGTTTGCAGAACCATTACCATGCTGCATTTTGGACAATGCGAAAGAAAACAACTTCTGCAACGTAGCACACAATGCAAGAGATGATATGTATTCCCCCATTAACATACTCTCAGGTTTTATTTCTCGTTTGGATTCTTCCATACATAAGACAATTATTCCCCTTGCCTCTCTCTATTTCTATATATTTTTTTTTTCTGATGCTTCTGGCCAAACTGAGGGTAGCTCCTCAAGATGTCTTGTTGTTTTGGATTGGATTATTTACAAAACATATACTGTCATTTTCTATAATCAGTTATTTCATTAATTATAGTTCTAAGCAGTGTTGTCAAGAGCGCAAGGCATACTCTAGGTGTTAGAGCCCTTATGTTGCCTTTTGAGAAAAGCGCAAAAAAAAAAAAAAAAAGAAAAAGAAAAAAAAGCTCGCTTGAGTGAAGGTGCAATATGTATATGTGTGTATATGATAAGCTTAAAGCATACAATTATGGTAATGAATCTAAAGAGTGGTCCAATTTATTAAAAAAATGCAATTATTTTGTTGCCTAATATGTGTATGATTTCCCCAAGGTCTCCTATTTGTTGTTGAATACTCAACTATTGAGCTGAGTTTGATACTGTTTTCTTCTTATTAGTAAAGGTACATCTAATGAAAAAAGTTAAAATTTAAAGAAATTAAAGAGAAACTCAATCAGGTGGGCTTTCTCTTTTTTTTTTTTTAAAAAAAAAGGCATGTCTAGACGCACCAGGTGTGCATTTGATCAAATGCCACTCGCTCGAAAAGGTCTGAACCAGGTATGCTTTTGTTGTCTAGCGCTAACAACAGTTGCTGGCGGGATATTCTGTTTAGAACTAAAATTTTGTTTCCAAAAGTTCCAACTTAGAATTCACATTAACTGGACTTTTTTTTTTTTTCGAAGTATTTGTATTTGACATTTGTGTTTAATATATATATATATTTAGCTATATGATTTTTTAAATATATGATAGAATTTAAAAATTTGAGTATATTTTTGTCGAACACATTTCTATCCGATACTTGAGTTCCTATAACATAGCTTAGAATAGATGGTTATGCTGAATCAAATTATTCATGGGAAATATTTGCAAAGCTTTGCAACGCAGGTTTGGTTGTGTTCGAAAGTAGGATCATATATATTATTTAGAATAAAGACAAAGTCGTGAAGGTCAAATTATCTTTATTATTACTTTTTAATGGTTTTGTCATGATAGTTAATTTAGTAATAATATTGTAATAAATGTAAAAATTAATTATTTTATTTTATTATTTTTTAGAATTAAATGATAATGTTATTATATATGTTACTATTAAAATTTTTGACTAGTTTGATGTCACAAGTCAAATGTTATTATTAATTCAGTAATAAAGTTATAATTAAATAAAACTAGAAGTATTTAGATTTTTTTTTTTAATTTTTAAAAAAGTAACTACAACTAAAAAGTTACTCATCTTGTTATAATATCTTTTAATTTTAAAAAATAACTGCTCAAATATTATTTCTTTTAATTACGATAATTTTCACCCACAAAATGTGTGATAATTAATTGTATAGTAACTTTAGAAAGTGCTTTTAAGGTATTGGTTAAGAAAATTCTACTTTTGTTGCTTTGTATGTTTTTTTTTTTTTAATAATTTTTTATTCATAATAGATTTTAGGATTTACTTGAATTGTTTTCAATTTGGTTATGGATTTTGTTTCATCGCTGTTTACTTTTATATGTATTTTATTTTCAAAAGTAAAGTGTAAAAAGTACGCTTGAAAAAAAAAAGAAAAACAATCTTTTTGAAGGGTTTTATATGAAATTATAGAACTTTTATTTTATGATAGGCATGAAATATGTAATTTTATTGCAAAAGAAAATGTATGATTCTCCTTTTATTTAAATTAATTATATTATAATTGAGTGGTGCGCTTTAGTTATATGCCCTTTTTTAATTAATTATGGTTTTTCCTTCTGCCTTTTTATTTTTGCTTTATATTATGTTTAAAATATATATATATATAAAATAAAAGTATCAATAAAATGAAGTTCTTTTTAATATTTAAAAGTTCGTTTTTGGAAAATTCGATGATTCCATTTTTTCTTTTGTGGGGAAAAAAAAGAACTTTGAAGATCGAATTCCAATGGTACCTTGAAAAATGTCGCAAAACTTAAAGATAAAGATATGCCATAAGGTGATCAATTAGGCAACTGTTGACTTTAATTTAATTACTTTACTAAACAAGTTTACGACATTTATTTATGGTAACTTAATAAGATAAATTCATAGAAAAATGAAATAAATTAATATAATTATCATTTAAGTGGAAATAGTCTATCACATAATTTTTTTTAATATTGATTATTGATGTATAAAATATAATCCAAGTTATTGCATTTTAATACATACAAGAAAGTTACTTTCTTTTTTTTTATCAAAAGCCTCATTAATTTAGTTTAATTTTCTTATTTAAAAAAATATCATAAATATAAATTGGAGCCTATTTCAAATTTAGTATAAAATAATCAAAAAGCAGATAAAATTTAACATAAAATTAAATTAAATTCATATTATATAATAAAATATACATTTAAAATCTTAAAATTCTAATAATATTACCATCTTAAATTTTTAACGGATTGAAATATTCTCTTATAGAGATTTGTTCGTGGAATGAATCGTAATCTAAATTTTTTTATTCAAATCCAAATTTGGCTAAACCTAAACTTATTTGATAACGTGTTCTTATTACTTAAATAATATTAAAAAACTTTAAAAATATGTTTATAACAATATTTTATAATTAAATTTAAATAATTTTTTATTATTAATCAGTAATTCAATTGATTTGAATTACTAAAATTTTCTATTTAAAATTTAATTTGTACAAATAAATCAAATAATTACAAATTTTTTAACAAAGAGAAACAAAAGACAAAGAGTTTAAACTTTTATTTTTGTAATATTTGTTTCCTTTGATTTGTTTGTTTGTTTGTTAAATGGTTTCCATACGTATGGAGCTATGTCATCAGTCATTTTCTCTTCGTACACGTGTCAGTCATTCAAGGTCTCTCTTCAATCTCGCGTGTACTCAAAAAACACGTAATAATAATAATAATAATAATAATATAGCATGAAATATTATATAATATAAATTTAATATAAATATATAAAAATATTAAAATTTTATAAAATAAATTATTAATATATTAAATTTATATAATTAAAATATTTTATTAAATTTGATAATATGAGTCAAATAATATTATTTAATAATAAAAATTATAAAAAAATAATTAATAATTATTTATTTTTGCAATCAATAACTATCAAAATATATTATTAACAATTTTTTTCTTCCACCGACTTAATGAATTTCAGCAATAATATATTAAACACCATTATTGTAATAAAATAAAAAAATAGCAAAACAAAACGCAATATAAATATATACGGATAGAAAAAAAAAAAAACAAAACAAAACAAAACAAAACCAAAGGCAAAATCAAACCCCCTTTTATTTTCCAATTATCTTTATTCTCCTCCGTCTCTCTCTCAGAGACTGAGGGAGATTTCATTTCTTTCTTTCCTCCTTCTACCCTCCCTTACCTAAATAAATTAGAAAAAAGCCTCCTGATCCTACTTAATTTACACCACATGCCACTCTCCCCTCATCATGCCTTCAACTTAATTGACTAATAATATCCCCCAAATATTATCTCTTTTTTTTTTTTTTTTTAATTTACTTCCATTTCTTCTTCTTCTGCTGCTGCTGCCGCTGTTGCTGTATCTAGGGTTTTCCTTTTAGGTTGGTTTTGTAAATATGGAGAGATCCGATGGCAAACGTCCCAACGACTTTTTTCAAACTTCCTCAGGTTTTTTTTTTTCCTTTGGATTTCCCATTTACTTAATATCTTGTTTTTATGATGTTAAGGAAAATAAATCTTGCATAGTTTGGATCTTTACTTCGTTTTCTCAGCTACCAAACATTAGCTTTGTCGTCTTCGTGAGATTACTTGTTTACCTTAAAAAAATTCGTTTTTTTCCTCCGTTTTGTTAGTTTTAATTCTAGGGTTTTCTTTTAGAGATTTTGTTTTTATTTTCTTGTTTCTTTCAGTTTGATGGTTTGTTAAGATATATTGCGTTGATTTTGATCGGTTTCTATGGTATTTTTTTAAATTGCTAATTGGTTGATGGTTTTTGCAGAAAATGCGCTTTTTGATGCATCACAGTACGAATTTTTTGGTCAAAATGCTATGGACGAAGTTGACTTGGGTGGTCTAGAAGATGGTGAAGAGGATGCTCCTGTGTTTGCATCCGCTGGAGATGATGAGTACCATTTGTTTGATAGAGGAGAGGTGAGATTTTGTTCCTTTGGTTACGCATTATTCGGCTAATCAAAGTTTTGTTTGCATGATCCTTCTGCATAGCACAGTAGATATGCAGTTTTTTTTTCATTCTATAACATGATAGTACTTTGTTATGTCCTTAAAACGTCATTTGCACTGGAGTTTGTTTTGGCCCTAAACTTTGTTATCGTGTTTGTTGGCCTTTAATTTTGTACTTGTCACTTGAGCTGTAGTCTATGTTGTTTCAGAAGTTAAACATGTGTCAAATTAAAATTGCCTTCGTAATAGTATGCGTTGTGGCTTTTAATTTAAATTGTGCATACCCCATTGTTGAATAATAAACGTTCTGTTCCCTGGTTATTTTGGAAATTAAAGTTTTGCAAATTATGCCTGTCGGTTGAAATTTCAAAATTACTACTTATTAAAGCTAGTTAGACAATAATTAGGTTTCAACTTTCAACGGTTCTGCAGTTGGCGTGTGTTCCATTTTTTTTTTGGCCTAACAGAAGGGAGTTTTTGATTTGAAATTTAGTTACTTTCTCCATCCATTTTGAAGTTTCCCTTTTGTCAATTGTTATCAATTTCAGGACATTAAGATGCATGAAAGCATGTTACTATTGATATTTATATTCTACAAATATGTCTTCATATATGCATTATAATTTTAGGATGAATTTTGAAACTAATGGTACCATATGATTAGAGGAATTTATGCTCCACGTGATCAAGCAGTTATATGTTAGCTTTCCTTTGCATTTTGTTCATGTTTTGAAGGAATTTATGCCATTGTTTTACGTGTTTGTGCAAATTGATTTTATTTTGTCTTCTATTTAATTTTTAGTTGTTGATGATGCTACCCCTTGTTTCACCTATATGCAGTAATTAGTTATATGCTAAATGCAAATCTTGGTTTCAGCTGTCCATATTTCTAGATTTTGAAATACACTATTTCAGCTCTGATTTTCATGTTATTCATTTGCAGGTTGTAGGATTAGGATCTTTGTCTGACATGGATGATCTCGCTAGTACTTTTGCCAAGGTCAGTTTGTCATTTATAGATGTTTTAGTGCAATGGAAGTCAATCTCACAACTTTGTTTATAAGACTTGATATCCTTGTTTCTTGAGTTTCTAGTAGCCTTTATATATAATTGATCTTTTTTCTGAAATATTTGGGTTTTTTTATGTATTATTGATGGTTATTGCTTTGGAAGATTGTTACTTATGTAACATTAACTTGGTTATGTATTCTGTAGAGAAGTCTGCTATAAAAATTATGGCTTTACTTTTGGTTAAGAATGCTGATTGTGGGTTGTATGTGGTCTATGTCAAATTTTATTGCATAAGGAATAGATCGTAACGTTTTATGATGTGAACTCCTGATAACTAGAACTTATCATCTATGATTTTTGATCTGGACTATTACCAATCATAACACAAAGTTTTTTACTTTAGGAAAAACTAAAAGAAGATTTTTGAGACGTGGTAGTTTTTTTCCATTGATCAATTATAACTAATGGGACTTAATTTCGGTATGTTAAATTAAAAAACTAATTAAGTTAGACTATCACTAATCATAATCCAAAGTTTAAGATATTAGAAAAAATTAAAATAACTCTTTAGATGTGGTTTCCTTTGGATGATATGTTACATAATAGGACTTTCTGATATTTTAGTTGTATGTGAAAGGAATTAAATTGATAAAATATAGTCCTTTCTGTCTATAGATGTTTATATCCAAATTACCTTTGCATATAGTTACTATTGTTACTCATAATGGGGCTTCTATTTTGGTATCAAGCATGCTTAACTGTTTCCTTATCATCTTGTTCTTAATGTCTTAATAGGGGCTTAATAGTAGCATTTCTGTGCAGTTCAACATGTGCTGATGCATGACCTCAATAATGGGAAGGGAATAGTTATAGCTAAATTAAAACCATAGGATTGTTGTAGAGAAGATGTGAAGCTGTGGGAGAGATTGGAGTTTACTGAATAGTTCTTCTAACTTGTTGAATAAAATATTGAAATTTAAAACTGGAGTGTATTGGTAGTTTGGCTTAAGATCATCATGCCTTAGAGGACTTTATTGATGATTTTTTTTTTTTTTAGTTATATGATTCTCCTACTTTACGCTTCTAGAAGATGTCTTAGTCCAGTGCCGGAATCCACTTAACTTAGGTGTTGTGCTTGATCTAAGTTTGCAATTTTGTGAATTGAAAGCAAAATTGGCTGAAAAGTTTACTAAATAGTTCATCTAACTGTTAGATAAAGCATTTAAATTTAAAACTGGAGTGGATTGGTAGTTTGGCCTAAGATATATATATATATATGTATATATATATATATATATATTTCAAAACGCTGTCCAACTAGCATGTTTTACGAATAATCATATTTGTGCTTCTGTGCTTGGTGCCTTGGTCGAGAACAATTAATTGAACCATCAATGATTACAAAATTATCTTTGGGGAAGGTTTGTTTGATATCCAAAATTTCTTAGGTATGCTCAGACCAGTGGAGAGTGCCGGTTGAATCAGATGAGTTGGGGTGGGGGGATCATCTTTGGTCTCTTGGATAGGGGCCGGAATAGATTTTGCTTATAACCAACCCTAACTGGCCTAAGGATTAATTGATCGAGTCTTATTAAGGCCTTGCCCCTAGTTTTTAACAATGGTCATCCCCTGTGCTAATCAATTGGGTTTCTAGATGTTTCTGATCCATAGACTGATCTTTATATTTTGTCATTGATCACCATTTTCACTTGTTGGAGACTGCTTTTAGCTGTTAATTAGGACTGTGGTTTAAAGATTAAAAGCTGCTAGAATGTACCTCCGTAATGTAAGGATTTTCAGCTTGTTTTATAGTTTATGAGGGAAAAATACTAGATAAATGCACACCTTATTTTTGTCTTTATCTGTCACTTTATAAGATTAGTTTTTTAATACGTCTAAATTTTTGAATTAGAATGATGACAAATTTTATTTAATTTTTAAAAATATGAATAATAAAGAGATTTGGTAGGATTAAAGGCCCTAACTACTGCGGTTCATAGTCCAATGATCTGATCCTTTTGAGCCACAGGTCCGACCTTGCGTCTGCTGGATCTGTTCCTATGACTACTTTAGAGTAAAGGAATCCTTCCTCCCTCAACAATTTTGGGTTAACATGTTAAAGCTCTTTTCTCCTTGTATGAACAAGTGTAAGGAGAGGAGATGTCAGAATCTCTGTTTTAAATAAGATGACATTTTCATTTTTTTTCCTTAAAGATTGGCTTGAAGACCATTGATTTGCCCTGATATTTCTCCAGATGCACATGCTTGTTTACTTTCTTTTGTTCTCTTCTTACTATTGTTGTTTCATTTATTTGTTTACTATTGTCATTGGTTGGATTTTAATATAATTCTCTTCCTTCCACAGTTGAATAGGGTTGTTACGGGACCAAGAAATCCAGGTGTTATTGGTGATAGGTCTGGATCTTTTTCGAGGGAAAGTAAGTAGAATAATGCCATTATTTTGTACTTAGAATCTCTGTATCAATGAATGAACAAGGTAATATCCATTGATATTTTGAAAAACAAGAAATATTTTTGTTCCACTTTTTTGCTTGAAAATCTGCAGAGCAAGCACCCTTCATCCCTCACTGTTATAATTTATTAACATAAACTAAATTGAATATTTCTCTTACGATAAACCTGAGTAAGAGAACCTTGATATGGTGCAATTTCACTTTAAGCGAAACACCACATTTCTTTCTGTCAAAGTCATCATCATCACGGAAATAAACACCATCAACAAGTCCTTTCTGTTAAGTGGTCGTAAAAATAATTCTTACATTGGTTATTTTGGGTATCTTGCATTCTTCAGTATAAGAGAGATCTCGCTATAATTGTTTTTATTGCTTGAGAAGGTATCAAAGTTGTTTGTTTTTTGGTATTCATTATTATGTAACCCTAGTTGTTGTCCCCAAAGTTGGCCCATACGTTTGGGTTATTAGTATTAGGCCTACAAATGAGGGAGGTTGTTAAGTTATTATTCGTCAACTCATTCTTTTCCTGTTTTTTCCATCTGTTTCTAATTGTTTCTTGGATCAAGTATACGTTTAGTTAAATTGGTCATCTCAGTTTTTCTTGCTGCAGTGCTGCAATTAGCCTTACCCTCTTTGTGTTGAAGCTTTTGAAGAATATGCTTTAATTAATAATGCCTTCTCTTCCAAATGACTTGGTTCTGTCTGTTTA
Organism: Adansonia rubrostipa; assembly: GCA_038381775.1. Taxonomy (NCBI): domain Eukaryota; kingdom Viridiplantae; phylum Streptophyta; class Magnoliopsida; order Malvales; family Malvaceae; genus Adansonia; species Adansonia rubrostipa. The sequence goes on from JBBYHM010000025.1 coordinate 6,841,128, forward strand.
TTTTTTAGAATTTGGTTAAATTGGTCATCTCGATATTTCTTGCTGCAGTGCTGCAATTAGCCAATCTTACCTCTTTGTTTTGAAATTTTTGAACCATATGCTTTAATTACGGATGCCCTCTCTTCCATCTGACTTTGGTCTCTCTTTTTTTTCTTACATGTATATGCTTGATGTATTGCTGAGCTACTTTCTTCTGCATTTTCTTTTTCATGGCTATTCAAGCTTATACCTTTTATACTTTTCTTATTTGCATGCAAGCTGGCATATATCTTGTTCTCTTCACATGGTTTCATGGTGAAATTATGTGAATAGTGGATAATAAATATATATATATATTTGTATACACACACATTTCTTTATTTTTTCTATTTGAAGGTGGTTAACTAAAAGATAAACTTGACTGTGATACTCTTATTCAGAAGTTCATTTTCTTTCAAATAAAGTTCTTTTAAGATAATAGCATAGAGTTTGTCATTTGTGTAAAATGCATAAACTGTCAATTAGAAATTCCTCATTAGTATCTGTGCTGTGCAAATTTGTGGTGTAATGAATTTGTAGGATTTATTTTTTTCGAGGGTGCTTGGTAATTTTTATATTTTTTAATTATTTATGTCACGGTTGTGAACAATTCTTCAGGTTCATCTGCTGCTGACTGGGCTCAAGATGGAGAGTATGTGAACTGGATGGATCAGCATATGTTCGATGCAGAAGATGCTCAAGAAGGCAAGAGATGGTCCTCACAACCACAACCCTCTTCAGCTCATGTTGCAGAATCAAAGCCTTTGTATAGAACTTCCACATATCCCCTGCCGCAACCACAGCCACATCACTTTTCTAGTGAACCGATTGTTGGACCCAAATTAACCTTTATGTCTTTCCCTCCTCCTGGTGGTGGATGCGAGCAGTCTTCACCTGCTCAGCTCAAAATTCCTTCTCTTACTAGTGGATCTCAGCCACCATTCTCTGCAGCAAACCTCTCTCCGTTGTCCAACTCCAGTCGTCATCTGGCTGGTCTATCTCATGGATCGCATTATGGTGGTAGTATGTCCCAGCTAACATCTCCAGGCCTATCTTTTAGTAGCAGGTCACAAAATCACTGGGTTAACCACTCCGGTCTATTACATGGAGATCATGCTGGTCTTTTGCATTATATGTTGCAACAGCCTCATCAAAGTGGCCTAATATCCCCACAGTTAATGTCTGCGCAGCAGCAGTTGCAACATCAGAGACTGCAACATGCAGTTCAACCATCTTTGGCACATTTTGCTGCATTGCAATCTCAGCTGTACAATGCCTATCCTCCATCACACAAAATTAAGTTTGGACTTGCTGATAGGGATCAACGAACGAAATCATCACAAAGAAACAGGCAGAGCACACGTCTTTCTCAGCAAAGCTCTGATGCTGGTAGCCAGAAAGGTGAGACTGGGTTGGTGCAATTCAGATCCAAGCATATGACTGCTGAAGAGATAGAGAGTATTCTTAAGTTGCAGCATGCTGCCACGCATAGTAATGATCCTTATGTAGATGATTATTACCACCAAGCCTGTCTTGCTAAAAGATCTTCTGGATCCAGGGGTAAACATCATTTTTGCCCATCTCACTTGAAGGAATCACATTCTCGATCTCGTAACAGTGGGGAGCAGCATTTGCATTTCCATGTTGATACACTTGGGAAATTCCCCCTTCCTTCCATTCGTAGACCTCGTCCTCTGCTTGAAGTTGATTCTCCCTTAGGTTCAGGTGATGGAGGTTCCGAGCAGAACACAGAGAAGCCTCTGGAGCAGGAACCTATGCTTGCAGCTAGGATCACCGTTGAAGATGCTTTCTGTGTTATTTTTGATGTAGATGATATCGACAGGCTCATACAATTTAGTCAGTCCCAAGATGGTGGGCCTCAGCTTAGACGGAGGCGGCAGATCCTGCTTGAAGGTATGGCAGCATCACTTCAGCTTGTTGATCCTCTTAGCAATGGCGGGCATGCCGTTAGCTCTTCTCCCAAGGATGATATTGTGTTCCTAAGAATAGTCTCCCTTCCAAAGGGCCGTAAGCTTCTCACCAGGTTCCTTCGACTCCTCGTCCCTGGAAGTGAGCTTATTCGAATAGTATGCATGGCCATTTTCCGTCACTTGAGATTCTTGTTTGGGGGTCTTTCTTCTGATCCAGAAGCAGCCAAGACAACCACTGACTTAGCAAAGACTGTTTCGATGTGTGTTAATGGCATGGATCTCCGAGCACTTAGTGCTTGTCTTGTTGCTGTTGTTTGTTCTTTAGAGCAGCCACCACTTAGGCCTCTCGGAAGCCCTGCTGGGGATGGTGCTTCCGTTATTTTAAAGTCTGTTCTTGAAAGGGCCACTCAAGTGTTAAGTCATCCTTCTGGAAATTGCAGCATGCCTAATTATGCTTTCTGGAGGGCATCGTTTGATGAATTTTTCACTCTTCTTACCAGGTATTGTGTGAGTAAATATGAGACGATAATGCAATCAATGCATAACCAGTCTCGGCCAACCACAGACCTAATTGGTTCAGAGGCTATAAGGCGTGAAATGCCCTGTGAGCTTCTACGTGCTAGTATTCCTCACACAAGTGAGTCCCAGAGAAAGCTTTTGATGGACTTTTCTCAGCGGTCTGTGCCAGATAATGGATCCAATTCAGCTGCTGGGAGTAACAGCCAAATAAGCTCTGAATCAGTGAGGGGTTAATAAGAAGGACAAGGGTGGCTAATGCATGAATGGTCCTGAACGCTGCGCTTGATAGGATGGTGGAATGGGGAGAGCAGAAGCAAAGCGAAGCAAAGCTAAGGGGTGTGTATTTTTACTGTAGGAGTGAGTCTGGTTTAGAGGGGCGAGGGCAGGATCATTTGCCTCTTCGAGTTCTTGTCTTCCCCACTTCCCCTCTTACTGCGCCCTCTCCCCAGGAATGGCAATGGAAGTTATATACATATATATATATATATGTATATATTAAATTAGCATGAATGATTATGGTGGGGGAGATGGTGACTGAGTGGAAATTTCAGTTTCTGGGTCTGGGGAGGCTTGTTATTTTGGCTGCTGCTGCTCTGTTTTGAGACACTCCAATTACCAAGTGGTGGGAAGCGTAGTGAATTTAGATTCATATGTATAGAACAGAAACGAACCTCTGGAATGGAAGGAAACTCCTTTTGTTTCTTTTTATAAATATTGTTAGTATCTGACTGAGGGAGATTAATATTCAAGTTGGTGTTTTCATTTTGAATGTATTGTTTTGGAACTCCCAAGTCACCTGAGGAGTGATTAAAGAATCCGTCCTGTAATAATTGAAAAGCTTCTTCACGTAACATGTTTATTCTCAGACGTTTCTGTTATCCTTTAACAGCCTTTTTTTGGGGTTATGATTTCTTCCAGGTACTATATCTACCGGTATCCAAATGCATCTCTTTTCTCATTCTCCCAAGTGTGAAAAAAATCTGAGAATTTATATATTTATATTATTTTTTTAATATCATATTTTATATTTATATAATTTTTATTATATTAATTATTTATTTTACATAAATTTTGATATATTTATCTACAAAATTTTGTTTGTACTATTTTTTCCTTCCTTTTTTCTGGTATTTTTTTAATCATATTTTATGTGTTGGTTTGAATTTAAAATTTTTAAAATCGATTAATTGAATTTGATTTTAAAATTTTTAAAATTAGTTAAATCGAATAAAGTTTTAAAACGATTGAAAAAACTCTCATGAAGTTGTTTGGTTCGAAAAATCCAAAAAAAAGGATTTTTGATAGGTTTGGTTATTTTTAATTAATTCCCTTAAAACAGAAGTTATTTATATTATTATGTAAAAATAATTATGTATTATATAATAATAATAATTATATATTATTATATATAAAAGGTTGGTTTATCCATTTATTTATTTTAAAAATCAACAACTAAACGAATTAACCAAATAAATTAATTTTTAAAATTGATTAATTTTAAAAATAAAATTAATTAAATTTAATTGATTCGGTTGGTTTAATTAATTTAAATTGCTTAATGTTCACCCACCCCTACTTGGTCTACGTGGACATCGACGTGGTGATCCTCCCGAAAGATGTTGAAACTGGACGACCAATAAATATTGTTGATTCACACCCCCATCCCCCATTCAAAGACAGCCATCGGTGAAGCAGCAGAGAAGCCAGGGAACTTTCATTCCAATCTTGGCTTAGCTACAACAATCAATTAGAAACAAACTCAAATTGCGTCGACGACGACGACTGGGATATATGCTATTGCTTGGAAGACTTCAAGCCAACACTTTCCTCTCTTCTCTTAGAAAAACTCTTTAACCTTTTACTTTATTTCACTTTTTTTGTTTTATGAAATTGCAATTATTATATTCATATAAAAATCAATGAAAATAACCAAATAAATAAACTAACCAACAGATTACACATATAGCAGAGGAAATTAATTATAAAGTTCGATCATAAGCAGTTGATTGCTTGCCTATGCCAAACCTTCTCCTCTACTAATTAAGTTCTTTGAGAACATGGATGGATGAATGATATTTAGCCAATAGATATTTATGGTTATAGTCTTATAGGTTGGGCAGCCGCCCTAGTATTTTAAAAGGTTTTAAAACAAAGATGTGACTGCAACGTGAATAGATTGGGGGGACGCGGTTCGTTGACAAATTATATTCGGATTAGCTTTCTTTTATTATTATTTTTATATAATAATAATTATTAATTAAAATTTTAATTATTATTTATAAATTGATCTTAAATACATAAGTAATAATAATATTATTATTATTATTAAAAAAAATAATAGACAGAACCTTAGTCTTTAAATTCAACAATCAAATCAAATGATCTCAACTCTAAAAAATGTGCAAGCAATGCAGGGTGCCATGATTTCTTTGCTTTGCAAAAGCAAAACAAAGGCTGATTTCTTTTCCTTCTATCCTTTTCGCCACATTTTCCATTAAAAAAAAAAACATTTTATGTTTTCTCTTACTCATATACTATTGCTATTTTAGAAACATAAAGTTAAAAATTTAGATTTAGATTTTATTTATTATATAATTAGTGAGAATGAAATTTATACATTATGTATAAAATTAATTAAATTTTAATATGATTACATATTTGAAAGGTATAATTTAAATTCGCAAATATCTATAGAAGAATTTTAAATTCACTACTAAGTAGGTATATAACAAATCCATGAATTTGAACAATAATTATGAATATTACATTTATATATTTTTTATCACACAACTTATATTATTTTTTAAATCCAAATTCATCTTTTGAAATTCAAATTTTAGAACGTAACCATAAAGAAATTAGTGTTATTTGTAGCCAAATTAATCTAATTAATTTTTTATCACATAAAAAATAATTAATAATTAATATACCCCTACTTTGAAAATATGTACATTGCCTACCTTTTAGAGGGAAAATAAATTACTCAAATTTTAAAGTAAAAGAAAGGTCTTTTTAATTAACTTTAAGATTTGAGAAAGGGAAAATTCAAATTTTATTCTTCGAATAAAAAAACATACACTAATTATTAAGTTAAATATCGAGTGTAAGTTAAAAATGAGTATACATATCTATTTAATATTTATTTATTAATTAATTCTTTAATATACTTAATGAAACACTTGTCCATTTTTTTATTTGCTTATAAAATTTAAAATTTTCATATCATCGGTTAATATTTTTCACAAATTCTACTTAATTAAGTTAATAGATTTTCGTATCATCAGTTACAATTTTATAATAAATTTTGCTTATAAAATTTAAATTTTTATTATTTTGCTTTAATACAATTAAAATATTATCCAAACAAATAATAAATTATTCCATTTATCCTGATTTCTTTTATTTTTTTTTCCTTCCTTCCTTCGATCCAAGCAGAGTACTAATCATAATTTGAATCAAATTACAAGTTATATTCTTAATTGAGAAATGGCTCAAATGTTAGATCTAATTGAGTATAAAACGAAAATAAAATACATGACTGAGTTTAGTGTTAACAATTTAAGTAGCAATAAGTCAATAAAAGAAAATAAAAAAAATCAATATTATAAGTTAATTAATATAATAAGTGTACTAATATTCTTTGATTTTTATGTATTTTTTTTTAAAAATAATTGTCTACCTTTTCGGAAAAAAACTTTTATTTTTCTTAAAAAAAACTATCCATATATAATTTTTTTCAATATATATATTATATATAATATTAGACCTTCTCCGAGGTGAAGTTAGGTCGGGCCTAGACAAACTCAAATTATATTTTTTATATTTTAAATATATATTTTAATTTAATTTTTTAGACAAGTATACTTTTTCAGACAAGGTATTTTTTATAGTTTTTTTAGACAAGGTATAGTATTAACATACTATATGTACTCCTAGGCTTGCCGGACCCGAAATATAGATAGGTTTTTTTATCCAAGTTTACTCATATTTGTAAATAAGTAATCTAAACTTTTTTAGGCAAGCTCATATTATATTTTTTTTTATTTTTTAAATATGCTTTTTAATTTAATTTTTAAAAAATTAAATATATTCTTATTATTTTTGTTAATAATCTTTTAAAATTTTATGGTATAACTTCTATTATAAAAATGTTTTAATAAGTTAACAATTAGTAAAATAAAATTACAACTATTATTATAAAATATATATAATTTTATTGTAAAATATAAATTTTATAATAAAATACCTTATTCGAGTTGAGTCTGAGATTAAATTTCCCTACCCGAGGG
>JBBYHM010000025.1:6847984-6858164 GCA_038381775.1 Adansonia rubrostipa
TTTATTGTAAAATATAAATTTTATAATAAAATACCTTATTCGAGTTGAGTCTGAGATTAAATTTCCCTACCCGAGGGCCTGACCCATTTTTTAAACGAGTTTCATTTTTTTTTCTCTAACCCATTTTTTGGGTCTAATGTTTTTGTCTAAACTTTTCCAAATATCTTGCAGGCATTCATGCTAAGGTGGATAGCTCAACCCTTGAACAGGTCTAGAAAACACCTGTCCATACGTTGGACCATATCATGGCCTGAATTTTTATTTTATTTTCTTTATCTAGACTCGAATCAGAATGAGATGGCCCGTTTCAAAAGCCCTATAATTGTAAAAAATATTAAAAATTATATTTATATTAATTAAACATATTTTTACAATTAAATTTAAATCAAAATTTTACTATGAACTGCCAAACCATCTTAAATTCAAAAAACCTCCATCCTAACTCAGTCTAATATGAGGAGCTGGAAACTATCAGGAAGAAGGCAACTAGAAGTGGTAAAATCTACCAAAATCTGAATCAAACCTAATTTAAACCAAAAAGCCAAAAACCCAAACCCAAATAAACCTGAACATGAAGTAACCTGATTCAAAATGGTCCAAACCCAAAATGACTCCATCCTAAAATGCCCAAACCTGAGACTGACCCAAATTTGAATTTAATATTAAAAATAAGAATAATTAAATTATAATTAATTTTTTTTATAAAGTAAAAGCTTTAATTATATATTTACTAATTTTTATAATAAAATTATTTAACAAATTGATTTTATAAAATCAATTAATTTTATATCATTCTATTGTTAATAAATATTGATTTTAATAGATACATATAACTAAAAATATCTTTTTTATATGCTTACTTATAAAATTAGTATTTGTTATCACTACTCAATAACGTCACATGTGCATTTTAGTTCTTTTATAAATTTTTAAAAATATAATTGTATATTTTAGAAATAAATAAAATTAATAAAGTATTTATTATCATTAAGATATAAAAGTTTGTTCCAAATGCAAATTATATCAAATTAATATAAAATTTATTCATTTTAGTATTATGCGAAAAGTAAAAAATAAAGAAATTTAATGTAAGTTTTAAGTCTTTTTTATTAATCAAATTAATTTATTACTTTTTACCATTAATGAAAATTGAAAATAAAAAAAGTTAATGCAAACTTTAATTTTTTTTTATTATAAAACAATTTTATTTAACAAAAGTAAACTAAAATGTTTATTTATAAATTTGATAAATCTTTTTAATAGAAAAAATTTACAATAACAATTTAAAATTTGAGTAAATAAATTTATTTATTAAAGTCAATGAAAAATTAAACCTTTAAAAAATAAAGTAATTTAATATAAAATTTAATTTTTTAATTATTATAAAATAAATTTATTTAATAAGCTTTTAATGAAACTGAAGTTCTTACTTATAAATTGGATAAATTTTATTAATAGGAAAACATTTAATTTTTGTAGAAATTTAATTTAAGTTAAAATTAGATCATTATATTAAAAAAATTTTGCAATAATCAATTAGTGGTACTTCTTTTTTTTATTATTATTGTCTTCCCAACTCCTAAATTATAGTCTTATACTTTTATTTATTCTTCAAATATAGTTGTTTGTTCTATTGTGATTTAATTATTAGTATTTACAATTATATTTATATTTATGGATAATAAAAATTTACAATGCATTTACATATTAAAAGTCGAATATAAAATCAATTATTTTTAATATTAGTATGATTAATTTATAATTAATCATTTTTTATAATAAATTATTTAACAAATTGATTTTATATAACAAATTAATTTTATATATTTTTTATGCCAACAAATATTGATTAGAATATATAAATATAATTAAATATTTCTTATTATAATATAAGCTTATTTTAAAATAATAAAAATAAAATAAAATGATATTATATTATATTCTAGAAATAAAATAAAATTTGAACCCAAATTTTAAATTACGTAAAAATATTATATCTAGCAATAAAATAAAATAATATAAGATATAGTTGAATTCATATCTAAAATGATCAAAATATAAAACAATATAAATTTAAAATAATTCAAACTCTAATAACTTTACTCGAATTTACCCGAATTCACTCAATTATTACCTTTAAAAATAACTCAAATCTATCAAATTAAATAAATAACTTAAATTTATTAAATCAAATAAATAAACCGAATGAACGGCTCGAGCCATAATCGGGTTAAGAGAAGGAACGCGTAAAGCATAGGAAGGTTAGGTCACATAGGCGGAGATAATACGTCATGACAAAATTAAATAATGAGTAGAAAAAACAAAAAAGCATCAAAAACTTTGAAAAATTCAAAACATGATTATATTTATGTTTTTCCTTAGTGAGGTGAGTATTGGTGCAGGACCATCCCCGTCCACCTCAAACACGCGTTGCAGGCCGCCGACTGCCATTCGGAAAGACAAAGAAAGCGAAAAACCTCGCTTTCTACGAAACCCTCCAATTCTGTTTGCTTTCTCTCTCTCTCTCTCTCTCTCTCTCTTTCTCTCTATATATATAAATATCGATCTCAATCCTTTTGCCGCTTCATCTTATCTTTTAATTTATTACCCAATCTTCTTCTTCTTCTCTATTTTCTTCGACCCATATCTCTTTTTTTTTCCTTGCTTCTATCAGATTAAAATTCAAGGATGAGTTACAATCAGCAGCAGATCAATCAACCATCATCAGGTTAGTTCCATTCTTCAAATGATAATATATCTTTCCTTCGTTATTTTTATCTATCTATATATATACGTATCAAGTGTATATATCTAGTGGTAGATTGAAAGTTTTAGATTACGAGTTCTGAATTATGCAAAAACTTGCAATATTAATACGGTTTACTTGTTGAATGCATGGTTGATCAGTTGCATACCCACCGCCACCACCTTCCACAGCAACAGGACCCTATGTGACTGCACCACCAGCTGGTTACCCGATGAGCAAAGACGACAACGGTCACCAATATTCCCAGAATCATGCTGCAGTTGAAACCAAGTCCAGAGGTGATGGGTTCTGGAAGGGATGGTAAATACTATTTCTTAATAAATTTATATACACGCAAATCTTTTTTTAATATCTCTTTCGATCGCTACTAAGAAATATAATTTGTGAGACTAATTATGAGTAAAATACTGATCAAATCTTGTTCTTCTTCTTTGCAGTTGTGCTGCCCTCTGCTGTTGTTGTGTTCTGGATGCATGCTTTTGAAGATTCAAACAGCCTTCTTTCATTAGGGTTTATTATTATCCCATTGATTATATACATGAGCTTTGATTGTTTGAATCCTCATTGTCATACAGTGGGAACTATAGGCTTTTCTCTTTGGCATTATTTGTATAAGTGGGGAGGATCGGACTTTTAGGTTTATCAACCCACCTACAGGGTTATGTTTGAATAAATCATTTATTGCATTTTTTTTTCTACGGTGGTTGCTTTGTCACAATCCATTTGATTTTTCAATATGCATACGTTGTATGATTATTCCACACGTCTATATCTATTTCCACAATTCTCTTCAATTATTTCTATGTTTACTATTTAAAAGTATTAATAAATCTCTACATTAAGAAAAAATTATTTAATACATTATTAGCAGAGTTTTTAAATTTCAGAAATTAAAATTAAAAAGAGATACATATAGGTTAGAAATAGTAAAAGATAAAAAAATTAATTGAAAATAAAATATGTGATAATTTTTTAACTCATTAGTGAAATTAAAAATTTTCACTAAAGTCATATATTACATGGTAATTAAAAAAATTAAAATTGCTTAATAAAAATTGGGAATTTGGCTTTGCATAAACTGTCCAAAGAGCCGATGCAGTCTAGATTTAATTTTAAATACGATACAAAAAAAATTAAAAGATGATATAAAATATAATAAGATATAAAAATAACAGCAAGATATGATTAAACAAATATATCAAAATTTACATAACGTAAATTATTAATTATTTCAAATTTGTAAAAATACATAATACTTTAAGCATAACTGTAACACAGAAAAGAATACAAAAATACAACAAAAGTATACCAATTATCAAATTTATTTATGCCTTTACATTTTTTTCTTTAAATATTTAAGTTGGTAAAAGACACAATAAGGATGTGTTTGATAATACATTGAAATTTATTTGTTAAAAAAAAATTTTAAATGGTTTAATTTTGTCAATGACTCATATTAAATGTTATTTATTTGAAAATTTTCGACAAAAAAGTATTGAACATGATAAGTAGGTAGGGAGCTACTGATCACTTAATATAGAATATTTTAAGTCAATTTTATTTTTTAAAAATTTATTTTTAATTAAATTATCTCTTTTTTCAATTACAAATGATAAAATATTTAAATCAAACTTTTAATTTTTATCCAAGATTATCTAGAATGATAAAAAATATTTTAAAGTTAAAATTTAAAATTAATAATTAATAATTTTCCATATTCTAACATTTACGATTATTAAAAAATATAATTATATTTAACATTTAATTTTCAGTAACATATCAAATAATTTTTATAATACAAATTCCGTACTTATAAGTTTTATATTAAATATCCAGTACTTATTTTTTTCAGTTTATCAAACAAAACCTAATAGAAACTCAAATATTCGGTAAAATTCACATCCATCTCTCCCACCAAGTTTAACTTACGAGATTAGAGAGGTCATTTTGGGTGAACACTGGTCGGTTAAACCAATTAAACTGTCATATTAATTGACTTATTCGGTTTTATTTCGCTTAGACAAATTGATTTAAATATCAGTTGATTTGTGGTTTTTTGCTTTTCAAATTAAATTGATCGAACAAATCGACATTTAATTAAATAAATAATTATATATTTTTATTTATATTAATCATATCCAACTCAATTATTCTATTCAACCTATGATCATATTATCAAATTTTAATAGGCCCAAAACAAAACCCAAAACTAATATAACATATTAAACCGATTATTTCTTTTATAGAATTTGATTGGTTCATCCGACTTCTCAAGTTTGATCGATTTGTTTAATTTTAAAATTTTAAAATCTAATAAATCGGTTGTTTACCCAAAATAAATTTATTTGCCTTGACTTTCACAATGCTTTAATAGTTAGACTATTTATTGAACCGGCGAGGCTGGTTCCGATCCCGTTAATTGATTTACAAATTTATATTTATTTAATTTAACCGAAAACTTGACTTTAGTGAATTTGGACGGGCAATACGACGGAGAAGCAAATACATTTATCAATTAATTTTATTTATAACACGAAAATAATTATGGATATTACTTATATTTTTAAATTATCATTATAAATTTTTTATTATTATTAATAAAATTTATTCAATTTATAATTAAGAATTTTATAATTCATTAAAAATCTTTCATTAAATATATTCATTTAAAAAAAATAAAGAAGTTACATTTATATTAAATTATTTTATTTTTAAAATTTTAATTTTTCATTAACTTTAATATTTTAAATGAATTTATTTGATAAAAATACAAAAGTTGAAGTTTACAATTTCTTTATTTTCATATATTTAATTTTAATTTTATATTCAAATTAATCGATTTATATAATTTGAACATTAAGAAAACTTTACATGTTAATGTATTTATTAATTTTAATTGAAAAATATACAATTTTAAGTTTAAAAATAATTAAAACAATGAATATTTACATATTAGATATGTAAAAACAAATACTAATATAATTAAAAATAAAAAAAATTATCACACTTGTTGATGGTTGAATTATTATATTTCATAAGTAAAATTAGTAAAATGACATATTTATTATTAGTTCTAAAGGTAATCTCTCCTTTTTTGGTTCAAGACTTTTTAGTATTTGGTAGTTACATTGGCCTTGACTTTTAAAGTCGAGCCAAATTAGATTTTAAATAAAAAAATTGCTCTCAACACATTTTTATATTCACAAGACTCGAAATTAAAATCTTATTTAAATAACTATAAATTTCTTTCACTCGATCCAACAAGCGTCGCTAAAGTAATCCTCCCTTTTATTAATGAATTGAGTCGTCCTAAATTAATAAGATGATTTAATACTTTTTGAAAGCCATTTTTTTATGGAGAAAGCCAATTTCCTTCTTTAACTGCATGCCAACACATGAGATAGAATCAAAGTCATCTTATCTTATCCATTATCCAGCACCAAACGCATTATATTCATATTTATTTTATTTTAGAATCATCAATATATTTATAGCTCAAAAATATAGAATTTTATTTTCTAAAAAAACAATACTAAAATCACAAATACAAAGCTATACAGCACTTTATTAAATAATGGAAAACACTTGCAATATGATCATAATTATTCAAACTAACTTCCATTTCCATTTTCATAGAATCCGAACCAAACAATTTTAATCACGTCAGTTTATATTTGTGTCGTATTTATGTTATATTTTGATATGATAATCGATTGTATATTTATTTAAATTTTTATATGATGATTGATGTTATATAAATTTTAATACATGTAGGCATGTCAATTGGATGAGTTGGGTTAATTTGAGTTGAGTTATTTTATGTTTTTAAATTTTTGGATTCGATTTGTTTTGGTTTATGGTTACTTTGAGTTCATGTCATTTTGGTTTCGAATTACTTTGAGTTTAGGCTAATTTAATTTCGAATAATTTCGAGTTCCGATTAATCGGGTTAAATACTTAGATTAATCAGTTTCGAATTAATTAGATTTAATATTTGAGTTTATCGAGTTTGGTCATTTTGAGTTTGAGTCAAATCGGATTAAAGTTGTGAATTTTTGTAGCCAAATCGGGTGCAGTCGAGTTTGGATTCGAGTTAGTTAGTTAAGTTTTTCAAGTTCGAATCAAAATTAAAAATCAAGAGTCGTTGTGTATTTATATTATATTTATATTTTTTACATAATATTTTATTTATTTTTTAAAATTATATTTATAGTATTTAGTCTTCTGTTCAAAATTATTGTGAAAGTGGACGTCGCCTATATTCTAGAGAAAAGAGTGGACAAAATACAAGTTTAAAATTTATCCGGTAATGGTCCAGATAATTGAGGTCTACTCAATTGAGGCCCAAACTTGTCATAAGAGAGCCCACTGATGCCCATCAACAATCCAAAAGCGCTAGGGTTTCACTCACTCATACTATATATGCCTCATTTTCATTTTTCTCTTTTTCGATTCGAGTTTTTCCGCAGAGAGAATCAGGTTCAGAGCCGCTGCAGCAGCCGCCGTTGCCATGGTGAAGTTTCTAAAACCCAACAAGGCCGTGATCGTCCTCCAAGGCCGATACGCCGGACGCAAAGCCGTGATCGTGAAATCCTTCGACGAAGGCACGCGTGACCGCCCTTATGGCCACTGTTTGGTTGCAGGGATAAAGAAGTACCCAGGCAAGGTTATCCGAAAGGACTCCGCCAAGAAAACGGCCAAGAAATCGCGCGTCAAGTGCTTCGTAAAGCTCGTGAATTACCAGCACCTGATGCCCACGCGCTACACCCTCGACGTGGACTTGAAAGACCTGGTTACCGTCGATGCTCTTCAGACGAAGGACAAGAAAGTCGCCGCTTGTAAGGCCACCAAGGAGAGGTTCGAAGCGAGGTTCAAGACTGGAAAGAACAGGTGGTTCTTTACCAAGCTTAGGTTTTGAGAGGTTTGTTCGACTTTATGTTTTTGAAAAAGAAAAAAGAGTTTGAGTTTTATGTAGTAGTGTCTTAACATTTTGGATTTGAAGGACGGTTTTGGATCTGTTTCGATGAGATATTTCTGGGTTCTTCTTCTTGTTATGTGATGGTACTTGATTTTTTTAAAAACTTTTCTGTGTGCTTTATTTTTTGCTATTTGATGAGAATTAATATTTTAATGCTAGAACATATATTTCAATGTTTGTATATTTTGTACCATCATTGTGGCATGATTTGTTAGTGAATTATGATGCCAAACTTGAGGGTTGTTAGTGAAATAAATGGTATGCTTCATCTTGAGGTGCATTTTGTTGTTCCTTTTGCATTTTTGGATGTGATTTTTCTTGGTTTTAATAGCCTAATGTGCCATTTATTTCTTCATTTTTAAACTTGTCATCCAATGGTGATTGTTAATCAGTCCGTTGATTTGCTGTTTTGGCTGTATTCTTGCACTTGTAATTTGCATCGGTCAAAAAATTAAGCTTGTAGCTATTAGTCGGACAACCATCTATGTCACCCGAATTCTCGGATACAGGTAGGTAAGTATTCGACATTGTATATTTAATTTTTTTGAGAGTTTTTTTGGTATATTAGGAGGATCATACTCTCGGCACAATTTTTTTCAAATAATTAGAAGATCATATTTTCATAGCCAATATTTTAAAAATAAAGAGTTCTAATAACGTAGCAAATAGTTAAATTCTTATTTTTGAAGTCTGCAGTATGACGCTATTCTGTTAGAATTTTGGGGTTGCTTAATAATAACATTCTAGTTTAGAAGTTAGGTTTTATATGTATTTGTCTATCCTGGCTTCTTGTTGTTCCTTTGGGTTGAAAGTAACCATTGATTTCTTGGCAAGTTGAAGTTTTTACTGATATTCTGATTGAAGTGATATGGTTTAAACGATCATGGGATTGCTACACTACTTTTAAATTGCAAGCCGGGTTGATAGCAGGGTAACCACATTTTTGAAATTGAGTTTGTTATTTTTCTTACGTTACGTTTGATTCATTGAAATATAATAAAGTTATAACAGAATAATTATTCTATGAAAATGGAATAGAGTTAATGGAATATAATAGCTATAGGAGTAGTTTGGTTAAGTGGGTGAAATGCAAATGAACTTCGAAAGTTTGATGAACAAAGTTGGAATCAACAATTCTGTGAACTAAACGATCGTTTCATTATAGCGAGCCAAATGGTCTCATAATAGAATAATGATTCTAGTGAATCAAACATGTTATTAGTATTGAAGTGACCTCAGTTTCTTCAGCAACAGGATCTTTTAGGCTAGCTTAGATTTTTTTGGCGTTAATGGTTATCTTTGGGATTTAAACATTCCTTTCAAACTGACGTTGCAGTTGTGTCTTGTTAACGATGGTCGCTTTAATAAGTTGATTTTGCGGGTCGATCTTGTGAGAATGGAGTAATGATAACAAGACAATTGGTAACGAAGTTTATCATCCTTTGATTGTTTGACTCGAATCCTTCAATGAGGATAGGTAGGGTGACGAGTTACATGGACTGCCCAAATGAAGGTACATAAAGTTTCGTGACGAGGGTCATGAGGAACTAAGATGAGGAAATTTTCATGCTTCTTCTTAGGAGAGTAGATGGGGGTGAGCTTTTGAGCTAGACGTGGAAAAAATGTGTCACGATGTGAGTCATGAGACTAAATGACGAAAATCGCCTCTCTACTTCTAAGGAGAGTAGAATAGATTGCTTCAATCTTGTGTTTAAAAAAAAAAAAATTGAATATGTCAGACTAAATATTAGCTTAGTTGGTACGGTGTTGACAGATTTTTAAAGGTTGCGTATTTGAAATACTTGATTGCATCTGGTTACATTTTAGTAAACCGGTTTTCTGGGAAGCTCTTGGCTTTTTAAACTACTTTTATACTTATGCCAAACTTATGCCATGCACAGAAATATATTTATATTTTAACAAATTTATTTAGAATATAGGTGTTTGTAATACAAAGTATTTGTATTCAATATTTGTATCTGAAATGTATTCGGACATCGGTACGGGGTATGATTTTTTATATGTATAAAAAATTTTAAAAATTGATCATATTTTTGTCAAATATATATTTATATCTAATATCCGTCCCCGTCAATGTAATAGAACTTTTACAAACTCATCTTCAAAATTAAAATAAAATCATGAAGTCTCATCGAATGCATGAAGATTAAGGAATTGAAAGAAAAAAAGAAACATATCAGAATAGACAACTGTTAAGTTATTATTTTAAAAACAAAATTCATGCAAATATTATAATAAAGATTTTAAATACAGATTGTATTTGATTGTAAAAGAAAAAAGTTTTAGAATAAGGATTTTGAATAATTTTTTATTGAATTATAGGAATTATTGTTGGTTATTGTTTATTATTTGAATTTGATTTATTATTAAAATTGAATTTAAATAGTTTCAAATTAGTTTTATAAAATTAATTA
>JBBYHM010000025.1:6865449-6878835 GCA_038381775.1 Adansonia rubrostipa
ACAAGCAAGTAAAGGTTTTTCAATGGTAGTCAAATTATCAGCAAGAATTATCTAACACTCTAAAATATCCAGCATTGTTGTTAGGGTTTAGATGTTCCATACATTTTTAAGAATGTCATAAGTTCAAAAGGGCAGGCAAAATGCTATACTAAGGCATCTTAAAGGAAGTTTATAGGTATGTGCCTATGATGTTTTGTCTTGTTATTTGTACTGCATATATATATATATATGTGCCTGTCTTTCTATGATAAACGACAAGCCATATGCTAACAATCAAAATCTTATTCAGGTTTTAAAAGTGCAAACTTGTTCCTCGTCTACTAATTCTCAAGTGACTTGCCTTCTGTCGAATACTACCTTCTTAGGCATTTAGCCTTTTCAGTCTCTCCATTATTTTTTTAGACACTTGGCCTTTTTAGGTTCGTCGTAGCCTTTTTAGGCTCTCTATTGCCTTTTTAAGCATCTCGTCTTTTTAGGATCATCATTATCTATTCAAGCTTGCAATTAGCCTTTTCAGGTTTGTCATTGCCTTTTCGAGTTCTCCATTGCCTTTTCAAGAACATAACCATTTTAGGCACCTCACCTTTTCAGGCTCGTCATAGCCTTTTCAATTTTTCCATTACCTTTTTAAGCATTTAACCTTTTAAGGTTTGCCATAACTTTTTCAGGCTCGAATGCCTCTATAGGCAAACACCTTGCTAAAAGCCTTTTCTGGCTTTATTGCATCTTTTGGCCTTTTTATGCATTCATGCACGCGTGAACCCAAGAAGCTATATAGAGCTTGCTACTCTAGGTATTAAGCTACCTAAGCTATAAGGACATCTAGCTATAATCAGCCCTACGCAATTGACATTGACGATCTACTTCAGTTATAAAATTATCTTATTAACTAAAGACAAACACATATCAATCAAGTCACATGCCTAAACAAACACTAGCGACAAACATAATCGAGTCGACAACTTTTACAAAAAGCTCAAAATCAACCACTTTATAACTACTTTCATGCTTGGAGGGAGGGCAATTATTATACTTATAAAGAACCCTAAAAGTGTTTTAGTAACTACTCTACTTATGTACCTAGTACGTAAGGTAAAAACCTTTATAAAGGCAAAAGGGGATTATTCTCTCTAACCCTAGATTCTTTACTTTTTATTCTATTTACGTTATTTCTCTCAACTTATGAGCAAACACTGACTTGAGCGTCAAAACGTGCACCAAAGGATCTAATGCCCTCTATCCTTTTTTTCCTTTTTTTATAGGTACCTGACTACCAGGCTATTTACATCTCCTCAAAAAGATTAATTATTTTTATGTTACAGGTCTTTTCATAAAAAGACCATGACCAATTTGGACATCAACAATATTCAATTTTAAATCTTGAATTGGATCATCGAATATGCCATACAGGAATATAAATATCAGGTTCAAAACTTTAATCATGTTTACTTCATTTTGAATCTAAATTTTTTACACACCAATAATTCATTTATGAATATTTTGACATGTTCATATATTAGTGTCATGTTCATGTTATTTTTGTTATGTCATATTTTAATTATTTTTTAATATTATATTCACGTCATGTCTTAATTCATCCCATATTTTATGTAATTTGTCATAGTTATTTAATTTTAGCTCTAAATTAATTGAATCAATGCAAACACTAATATAAATATCATGTTTAAACTTTAATCTGATTCTCTGAGGTATAGCAAGGGCATTTTCTAGTCATACTAAAAAGTAAACGCTTGGAAAAATTATTTATTTTTCAAACAATAATATGATTAATATTAATAAAAACAAAATAATTTAATTAACATTAATTACTAATTATATAAATAAGTTAGCTAATGATTTTATGTTATATTTATTTTAATATTATATATATTGAGATATGTTTGCAAAAGTATAATCATATACAACAAAAGTTTTTTTTAGAAACGAAAATTTTAAGGGGTATTTAGTGGCACCTATTAAGGTGATATTTATAGAAAGAATATGCAATTAATAAATTATTTTTTTAATTTAGTCAAAATAATACATTGAAGTATTTGTTTAGCAAGCGCACACTGGTTAAGGATAATTTAAGCACTAATTTAAGAAATTTTATATTTCATGTATTTTTTTTACTAAATTAAAAAAAATTCATTAATAGATTATTTATTTTGTTAAATGTCATTAAACATTGATTAATATTTTTTTTACATTAAATGCAAAAATTTTCTTAAATTAATAATTAAATAATTTTTAATCAATGTTTATAAATATCACTTAAGCAAACCCTTATACAAAAATTGTAATAAATGTTTTATTTGTTAAAATTTAATAAAATTAATATATTAAATATATGTTTTTTAAAATGATGATTAAATGATACATCCAGAGAAACCTTAAAAAAAATTTATAAGTAGTCCAAAAGTGTAAATGAGCATTTGTAGGAGGACTAAAATATAAAAAGCAAAAAATCTTTTCGCCAAATAAAAAAAAAAACTTCCATCATATTTTTCAATTAAACAAGAAAAAGGGGTTTTTGGCCAAAAAGAAAAGAAGGTTTGTTTGTAATGACGATGACCAGACCAAGTTACCCGGTCTGACTCTGACCAATCGCCATTAACGTCTGACCAGTTGCTCAGGTTTTCCAATTAACCAGATAGGACTTAACGCTTTCATTTGATCCGAAATCTCCCTCAAACCAACACGGTGTTTAATCTCCCGTTGAAACCTCAAACTCAAACCCATTCGGGCCAACACAACCGGTTCACTCGGTTCATGTAATCATATGAACCACCTAAACCAGAACAAAAAACAAGTAAGTTCTTGTAATTCCAGCTAAAATTTACTGCTCTGAGTACGAGGTATATGTTATTTTATGTATAAAAAAGGGTTTGCTTGAATGGAGTTGGATTTGGTGCCTGTATCAATTACTAAGCAAAAGCAAGATCCTGCTTGGAACCATTGCGAAGTGTATAAAAATGGTGAAAGATTGCAAATTAAATGCATGTATTGTTGCAAAATGTTTAAAGGTGGTGGGATTCATAGGTTTAAGGAACATCTAGCCGGTCGAAAAGGTCAGGGTCCAATTTGTGAGCATGTTCCACCGGGGGTTCGGGCTCTTTTGCAGGAAAGCTTAAATGGGGTTTTAGTTAAACAAGATAACAAGCAAAAAAAAAATCCAAAATTGTTACCTTCCAGTAGTAGTAGTCCACATGTGGGTGAGATTGAAAATTCTGCTTTCCGTGATGATGTGGGCTATGAGATCGAACCCGTTTCGGTTTTGAACCCTTCGGAAGATAATTCGAATTTGGCATCGAATGGGAAAGGAGAAGTAAGTAAGGGAAGTAGAGGTAGTAGGAAAAGAGGAAGGGATAGGAGTTTGTTAGCGAATAGTAAGTCTTATGCCAAATCTGATCTTGCATTGGTTTCACAAGGGGTAGAGAATCCGGTTCATATGGCGATAGGGCGTTTCTTGTATGATATTGGGGTGAATTTGGATGCTGTGAACTCAGTTTGTTTTCAAGCAATGATTGATGCTATTGCTTCTGGAGGATCAGGGATTGTAGCACCCTCCTTTCTAGACCTTCGGGGATGGATATTGAAGAATGTAATTGAGGAAGTAAAGGATGATATCAATAGAAACAAAGTAATGTGGCGTAAGACAGGGTGTTCTATTTTAGTTGAGCAATGGAGCCCGAAAAATGGCAGAATTTTGTTAAGTTTTTTTGTTTATTGTCCTCAAGCAACTGTATTTTTGAAATCTGTGGATGCATCCCATGTTATTTATTCCGCAGATTATTTGCAAGAATTGCTTAAGCAGGTAATTGAAGAAGTAGGAGCCGAGAATGTTGTGCAAGTAATCACTAATTGTCAAGAGCAATATTTTTTTACTGGGAAAAGGCTGATGGAGACTTTTCCTTCCCTTTATTGGGCTCCTTGCTTAGCACATTGTGTGGATATGATGCTTCAGGATTTTGGTAACCTTGACTGGATAAACGAAACAATTGAACAAGCTAAATCCCTGACAAGATTCGTCTACAATCGCAGTGCAGTTCTGAATATGATGAGAAGATTTACTTCTGGCAATGACATTGTGGAACCAGCACTTACTCGTTCTGCTACAAACTTTGCAACACTGAAAAGAATGGCTGATCTTAAGCTAAATTTGCAGGCCATGGTTAACTCTCAGGATTGGCTGGAATGTCCATATGCAAAGAAACCAGGGGGTCTAGCAATGTTAGATATTGTTAGAAATAGATCATTTTGGAATTCATGCATCTTGATTGCGCGTTTAACATCTCCCCTCTTGCGAGTTCTAGAAATAGTTGGTAGCAAGAAGAGATCTGCAATGGGATATGTTTATGCTGGCATTTACAGAGCAAAAGAAACAATTAAGAAAGAACTTGTCAAGAAAGATGAATATATGGTCTACTGGAATATTATAGACCATAGATGGGAACAACAGCGGCATCTTCCTCTTTATGCAGCAGGTTTCTTTCTTAACCCCAAGTTTTTCTACAGTACCGAGGGAAATATACACAATGATCTCCTGTCATCCATGTTTGATATCATAGAGAGATTGGTTCCTGACACAAACATCCAGGACCAAATTGTCAGAGAAATGCATATATACAAGAATGCGACTGGAGATTTAGGAAGGCCAATGGCAGTTAGAGCCAGAGATACTTTGCTTCCTGGTAAGGATCCATATGTAGTTTCCAGCTTATAGTCATTGCTAAATTTTATGGTGATTTCTAGGGTTCATGGAACTCTAGTTCCATTAAGGAGCTTCAAGGAAATAACCCCCTGGACATGCCTATCACGAAGATGCCTACTTAGAAGTTAGAACTTTAGCAACTACTCCTAAGTTTTCATTTGTTATCTTTATCCCGAAAAAATTACGGTTTGATCTGTATAGATTTATGATATGCTACAAAAGAAAACTCAGCTGCCCTTTTAGGTGATCTTCCTTTTTTTGAATTGAGACCATTATGATATTTTAACTTCAAAATCAATGATTCAAAGAGTGGGAGATAGATATGTATCTAACTTGTTTTGATCCATGTCTAACTTTTAGAGAATATGACTTGTAGTTGCAACAGTGATCTAATCGCATTTTCTATCATCTTCATCCATTTTATTAGGTGAATGGTGGTCTATATATGGTGGAGGTTGCCCAAATTTGCAACAATTGGCCATCCGCATTCTCAGTCAAACTTGCAGTTCAATTGGGTGTAAGCCAAATAAGATTCCCATTGAAGAAATACATGACACAAGAAATATTCTTGAGCGTCAAAGACTCAGTGATCTTGTCTTTGTTCAATACAACTTGTATCTCAGACAAATGTAAGTCGAACACCACCTGACTTTCATCTATGGGAAGCTTATAGTAACTGGATGTTAAGGAAACTGTTGACTTCCCACTATTTTTTTTTTTTTTTGTTTCTTTGCAGGGTCCTTAGAAACCAAGAAAAGGATTCTGTGGATCCCCTCTCATTTAGCAGCAAAGATATTCTTGAAGATTGGATTGGTGATAATGAGGTATACCCAGAAGATTATGGGAG
Organism: Adansonia rubrostipa; assembly: GCA_038381775.1. Taxonomy (NCBI): domain Eukaryota; kingdom Viridiplantae; phylum Streptophyta; class Magnoliopsida; order Malvales; family Malvaceae; genus Adansonia; species Adansonia rubrostipa. The sequence continues at coordinate 6,871,011 of JBBYHM010000025.1, forward strand.
TTTAGATTGGACGTCACTTGATCCCCCAGTTGGTAACAGAATGCTTTTAACACCCTCGGGCGATGAAACCGAAGACTTCTTTGGTACTGGTAAGTACGGTTGGATGTGTTCTTTTTCCTAGCATATAGAAAGTCTTTGAGGAAGATAATAAACTAGTACTGCTGGTCCATGTGCAGGGTTTGTGGATTTAGACATTTTTAATGGATTGAAGGGCGTCAAGGAGGATGTTTGAAGATATGAACCGGTACACAGAAACGGGTTAATTTCTCACCCATTATAGATTGCTGATTATTATTTCATATGTAACATGCAGTCGGTAGTTTAAAAGGATTTATCCATAGAATTCATGGTTGTGACTTATGATGTCATTGCTTTTTGCCTAAGAAATATGTTAGACAAGGCAGATAAAGTGAAAAATAAATATTGCTCGGTGCTCCGAAACCGGAATAAATAGCACGGATATAGGAAAATTTTCTCCCTGTAAGGTTAAAACTAGCATGGATTTAGGAAAATTTTCTCCGTGTTGGAAATAGCTCTTTATAGAAGCATTTGGTTTTGTAATTTAAGGTGCTCCTTCAAATCTATATCTGTTGCAATCGGTAATCGACAAATTTGTTTGGGGACAATGGTTAGTGCAATTGTACCATTGGGAATTTTCAAATTTGTTTTTTAAAAGAAAGTCCAGCATATGTCAAGATTCAAACTTTAAATCTATTAGATGTTACTTCTTAAAAATAAATACATATACTATCTGGAGTGCTAGAATAAGGTCGATACTGCATGTAATTTGCATTTTCCGATATTAAAGTGAGAAATGTCAAGTAAATTTTTTAGGTTGCTCCAAATTAATCCCCAAAACTGGAATAGCTTCATAAGTTTCTTCCCTGAAGTCTAAAGCCAGAGATCTGGAGTCTGGACTAAATAGACCGATTCATTAGTGCAGCAACTTATATAAATATCCCTCTCGAAGGTTATGATGTTCCGACTTTTTATTTTTCTTGAAGTATTTATATTCAATACATATTCGAACATAATTATAAAGATGTAACCTCTTGAGAATCTTCTAAATACATAAAAAACTTATAAAAAAAATTATCGGACAATCACACCCGTATTTGTCATTCACACTTGAATCTGAATGACATAAGTGCTAACATCTCGAAGGGCTTGTCTATAGAGTTGATAGGAGATATAAACCAGAAACATGTGCAATTCAATCAAATTTTACTGAATACAAACATGAAAATTGATGCATAAATCAACTGTTTTTGACAAGCAGGGCAAGGGAAGGAATGAAAATAAGTTTCCCCAATCAAAACTGAAAATCTGAATAAGAAAGCATATACACAAAATAAAGCTTTCCATTCTGCTTTCCATATAAAACTTAAATGAAGAAGGAAAATGCAAGGACAAAAAAAATCAAAAGCGGAGCAAAAGTCATGAAAGATGCAAAGCCTGAACTAATAACGCTTTCCCAGAATAACACCGATGATTATCGACACTATGGCTACTCCCAAAATGAACTTCAAGTTTGTCAAAGGAGAAGCCTCAGTGTGCGTAATCGATGAAGATGAAGAAGCAGCTTGTACAGAAGCTGCTTCCAACTTTTTCTTACTCTTAGGTTTTGAAAAAGTTAATCCGTCGACGTTTCTGGATTTAACCTCTAAGCCATCCTTCAATTCAGCTGCACTGCTCTCATCCTGCAACACATGATTTAGGGTAAGCAACTCTCAAGTTTTCAAGAAAATGTAGCGAAAATGATCTTGAATAATAGTGTATTTGTTGAGGACTCAAACATTTGTTGGTTTTCTCCACCAAAAGAATCTAGCATAATAACATGTAAACAAAATAAAACTAGTAAAGTTGGAAGATAAGCACACCATTGGTCTTGTTCGGTTGAATATATATATATATAAAAAAGAGAATGTCAAACTCTCTTTACGTCTAAAATTTTCATCTTGCTGTTTCGTTCAAGGGAAGCACAAATTTGAGCGAGAAGAGACGGGAAGTAAGGAAAGTGAAGGAGCTTAGATTTAGTAATTTTGGACACGATACGATTACACTACAATATGTCAATTTATATAACATAAATTATTAATGTGTCAAAATTTTTATTAATATAAAACACCTTAAAGATGATTACGTTTAAAAAAACACGAACACATATGAATACAATTATTGTCAGGCAGGGAAAGGTAACTGCAGGAGAGGTAGGAGACTGTTTTTGTGATTTTGTTCTTTAGCAGACAGGAAAAGACTGTTTAACTTTTTAACTGCTCATTATAAAACATAAATATTCATAACCTCAAAAATGAGTACTTCCTAATTCTATTCAAACATGTTTGTTTCCTGTTTCACAGGAGCTCAAAAGCTTTCCAAGTGAAATAAATAAAACATGCACTTCCCATAAGCAGAAAACAACTAGTTATCAATTTAGTACTCTTTTTCTTAGCCTCCTCTGCCCTACTTGAGGAGCCTTGTTTCACCTACTTTCAGTGTGTAAAGTTTTTAAGTGGAAGGGCTGTAGTGTAAGCGGAGATTAAATATGAACTGACCTTCACTTTAGCTTCAGCCTGTTGCAATTTATTTTCTAACTCTTTGACCTGCTTCTCGAGAAGTAATGCTTCTTTATTTTTGGCTTCAAGCTCTTCAATGGAACGCTTTAAAGTTGCTTCCCGTTCCATCTCTTTCTGAGAATCTGCGTCTTTCTGTTTATTTGACAGTTTGAACAAACAATAACAAGTGGTCATTCCCAATCCTTCAGTACTTATAATTTCAAACATGACAATTATGAGAAATCTTGATTTAGATTTCATAATTAATTTTGATATGAATTTTTTTTCCAGTTTAACTTTATGTGAAGTTAGGTGTCAGAACATTTGTTGTTATCTATTCATCATGCAGAAAAAGCGTTGCTAAGATGCCTAATCTTTAATAAATTTAGTGCCTAACCAGTTGAGAAATTGTTGTCTGAGCAAGCTGTAAATCTCTTTGAAGTTGAAGCACTTGTTCATTGAGAACATCTCTATCACTAATTTTTTGTGCATGATCCTCTAATTTTGAAGTTAATTCAGCCTCTCTTACAGAGGCAGCTGTCTTAACACTTTCAACCTACAAACAACAAACCAAATAATTAGAGCTGATTGATTTAGAAAACGTCAAAAGTCAAAAGTCAGTTCCCTTCTTTATTAACAGAGTATAGTACCTCTTCTTTCAATTGGGTTTCAACTGTCACCAACTGTTCTTCAAGTTCTTTGACACGGGTTTGCAATAAGGAACTCTCCACAATCTGAGTCCTGAGATTTCTAGTCTCTAATTCCAAAGATTCTTTGTTTACTTTTTCATCTTTCAATTGCTCTTCAAGCTGTGATATTACAAGTTGTAGTTCCTTCTTTGTATTCTGATATGTTTCATTGAGCAGGTTATTCTCCTCCATTAGTGAAGAAATCTGTAACATAAAAAATATATATATGTATTAAACGAACTTATATTATAAAAAGGAAAATCATCATACTGTTGTTCTTAAGATACTACTAAATTTTTCAACAAACCTGAGACTGTAAACTCTGCACTTCAGAATTGATCTGCTGTGTTAAATCTTCTATAGCCTTATTTGAAATGTGAAGCTGTTCGGCTGTTTCATCCTTTTCTGTCAAGGCTGAGGCCAATTTGCCCTCCGAATCACTAAGTTTTGACTCATATGCGGCAAGTTCCTGAGTAAGCTTCAAATTTGCCTCAGCTAGTCCTCCGCTCTCCTTTTCAAAGTGAGCTGACTTGGTTTTCAGTTCCTCAACAAAGCTTTCCAGCTGCTTTAATTTTGCAAGAGTCTCTTCCACCTCAACTTGTCGAGATACAGCAATTGTGGATGCTTCATGAGCTTGTTCTTCATATGTTGTAATTTGGCCTTCAAGCAAATTCAACTTTTCAGTCAGATCATTCGCCTCTGATTCTTTCTTAGTGTATTTCTCAATAGCTTCATGTAACTGTGCTTCTGCTTCCACAATTCGTGATTCAGCTTCAGCTCGAAGTTCAGAGGCCTTTGTATGCTGCTCTGATAATTCTCTAATTGTGCACATATGAGAAGCAACCTCTTGAGCAGTTACTTCCTTCTCAGAAACAGCTGAATTAAGCAATTCCTGAAGCTCATCAACTTTGCTCTTGAGCTGAATGTTTGTCTGAACTAAAAGTTCATTCTCTGAGGAAGACTGAAGAGCTTTATTTTCTAACTCCAATATCTCTTTTCTGAGTTGTTCATTTGTGCTTTCTAAAGAAGCTAGTTTCAATAAACTCTGATCCAATTCTTCTTTTAGAGATGCGGACTGACTGGCTGCTTGAGCAACCTGTTCTTCATACACCGTTATCTGATCTTCAAACAATTTAAGTTTCTCAGATAGAGATTTCACTTCTGAATCCTTTTTGATGAAGTTTTCCATCACTTCTTGTAGCTTAAGCTCTGAATCCCTTGATAGAGATTCATGTAATGACTCGAGCTCTGAGTTTCTTGCCCTAGCTTGCTCTAATACATCTAGCTGTTGCTCTAGTTGCTCTTCAGCTGATTTGAGCTTTTCCATAACCTCACTTTCTCTCAAACCAGCAGTCTTAAGATCATTCTCAATGCTTTCCAACTTCTGTTGTGTCAGATTTAAATCACTCCTCAAGATTTCCACCAGATTTTCTGCTCCTGCAAGCTCTCCATTGGAGCTTTGCAATGTCTCTTCTAACTTTTTCTTCTCATCTGTTGCTAAATTTAAGGACTCCATCAATTCCTTTTCTTTCTCACTGGACATTTGCAGTGCAATTTCAAGGCTTGATGTTCGAGCTTGGAATGCCTCAAGTTCAGATGCAAGTTCAGATACCTTATCAGAGTATCTAGCAGACTCAGCTTCTGCGTCTCCACATTTCTTTTCTAACTTGCTAATCTGTTCTTCAAGTTCCTGAATCCTGTACTTCTCTGTTTCAAGTAATAATTCCAACTCATTGACCTTTTTGTCAGCACCCTCTAATTTGGAATGAGAACTCTGGAACAGATCCTCTAGCTCAAGACTGCGTTGATGACTCATATTAGCTCTCTCCTCGTGATGGGCACTTCTCTCCACAGCAACCTTCAACTCCTCTGCCAGCTCTGAATTCTTCGTTGCTGACTGATTTAGAGCTGATTCAAGCTGATTTACCTTCTCCTGATATTCCTGCATTTGATTGTTCAGCTGTTTCTTTTCTTCCTCAGCCTCTTCCAACTTGGTGGTAAGTTCAGATGTTGTTCCTGAAACTTCCTTCAGTTCTCTCCCAGTTTCAAAGCCTTTTAGCTCCGCCAAATTTAAGTGTTGTTCAAGCTCCACATTCCTCTGCTCGGCTGCTATAAAACGTGCCTCAAGTTCCCTCAGTTTCAATTTTGCTTCTTCTGCTGCTTCGTTTGAAGCTCGAAGTATATCCTCCAGCTCAAGATTCTTTTGGGTAGCAGTTGCTGCAGTGGCTCTGGATTCACCATGGAGTTCTTCAAGAGATTTCAGTTTCCGTTCAAGCTCCTCATTGTTAGACAGAGCCTGAGACAAAAGCGAATCAGTTTTACTGAAATTCTCATTTGAAAGCTTCAATTTTTCTTCAAGTTCGCTGCACAACTCCTTCGACAGCGCTGCATTGCTGTTAAGATCGGCAATGGCTGTTTCTAGAGCTTCTTTTTCTTTTAGCACTTTACTTAATTCTTCCTGTACAATTGAGACATTGACTTCTTGGTCCTTCAGCGCAGCTTCAACCAATTCCCTTGCTTTGACTTCCTCCTCCAGTTTCAACTTGATATCTTCCAACTCAGAAACCTTCGCTTGAAGATCTTCTTTAGTTGCAGCAAAAATATTCTCAAGGGTTAAGATATCTTCCTTCACCTTGGATTCTGAAGCCTTTTTCAGTTCCAACTCTTCAGTCAGTTCACTTATAAGAGCTTCCTTTGAACCAAGTCTTTGCTCCAAGTCCAACGCTAGTGTTTTAGAAAGTGCTAACTCCTCCTGAGCCGCAGAAAGTTCAGTTGTCGTGCTTTGAAGTGCTGCATCGACCTTCTGGTTTTCAGCAACCTTCTCATACAGGCCCTTGACTTCTTCCTTCAGCAAGGCCATCTGATCTTCCATTTCTTTTGCACCAAGTTTTGCAGTTTCCAGCAATTTCTCAAACTCCAAAGCCCTCTGCGTCTCAGACTCGGCATGCGCTCCACTTTGTTGGTGCAGTTCTTCAAACTTCCGAGCCTCTTCAGCAGAACTCTGCAAATCCCGCTCCAACTCTTGCATCCTCTTTCTTGAGTTTTCAATCTCAATGTTGAGACCATCAAATGCTTCCTTTACTTCGGCGAGTTCCTTCTGTTTCACCTCTTGCACTTGCAAAGCCTCTTGTAAATTGGTTAACTGTAAACTATATCTCTGCTCAGCTTCAACAATCTGCTCTTGCAATTTCTTGTGATTGAGATCGAGTTCTTCATACTTTTTTGCCCCTACATCCAACTTCTCCTTTGCAAGCAGAACTTCATCCTTCAGTCTGCTATTTTCTGATTCAGAATGCTTTAGGGCTCCAATCACTCTTTTCAATTCCAGCTCAAGTTCCTTCGTCTTTTCTTGGGCTTCAAGTAGTTCCCTACTCGGATTGCTTAAGCTTCTTTCAATGGTAGACTCGTTATCCTGCACGCATGCGGAATTAGCCAAATTGGAACCATCTTTTACATCTAGTGCTTCCTTCTCTACTTTAATGAACTCTCCATCCAAGGTGGTTTCCTCCTCTTCTTTCTTTCCTTCCTTTTCGACATGCAGCAAGTCTCCATTGGAGGCCTGTAACACATCATGCCACCATCATTAGAAACACATGGTGAACCTCAAAAACTAGAGCGTGTATTACAGTTTATTACAACAAAATTTTGACTTATAAAGCGCTCCTAACTTTGTGAAGTGTCAAAAGATCAACTAAGCAACTAAATTGCTTTCACGAAAATGGTATTCAACAGAGAATAAATAATCTGAACTATTTATGGAAATACCCAGGAAAGGGAAGAGAATTTAAAGAAAGTATAAATCCTCAGTAATTTAGAAAATCATTGTAAAGCTTGGAATAAAAGTGACCATTTCAAAGTTAGCTTGCAGAAGAAATGAGTTAAAAAATAATTAGAAAGTCAACATGTTAAACTTGCTAATTAAAAAAAAAAAAACACTTCGTTGCTCCCACTATTTGTTGCTCCCACTTTTCTGGTTTTTTTTTTTTTTTTTTTTTAAGTATACATCCATGTCTAACATATTTCCAAATACATGTAAAAATATATGACCTTTTAAACATCCTCTGAATACATAAAAAAACTTAGAAAAATTTAACATACTCGTGTTGAATACGTACCTGTATCCAACACTCACATTTGAGTTCGAGTGACATAGAAAAAACCAACTGATAAAAATTGCAGAAATTAGAGATATGCCAATACCTTAACAGAGTTGGCAACAATTTCAGCGGCCTCAACAGTTTCCTTCACTGGGATTTCAGTACTTGTTATGTTCTCTCCTTCCATGTTCACCTGAGATCATTGAAGTTCATAATTCAGAAATGAATGAAACATGACAGAAAAAAAAATGTAATCATTTAGAGATTATAAGTTTCAGTGATAATGGTGAAGAAAATCATATTAGAAACAAAGATAGTTCGGGTCCCATAATCCAATTCCATAGTTATTAACAGGAAGAATGAAAAAAAAAATTCAGAATCTCATCTTCTAAGAAATATGTCATTTCTTGCTAAAAGGAAATATGTCCTCGGATGTTTAGCGTAATAACATTACCTGAAAGTTCTAGATACCATACGAAAATAT
>JBBYHM010000025.1:6897861-6909350 GCA_038381775.1 Adansonia rubrostipa
AACCTCCAGGGACAAACACAGGAAGTTGGTTTGAGACCGAGTCCCTTTTGAATCTTGACTCTCGAGGCAAGTTGAGACCTACTCTTTCTTGAGCCTCCCTTGAACCCGAACCCTTGTCGTTTCTCAAACTATCTCTAACTGGAACACTCAAAAGTGGGCCACCAAAGAAAATAGAGTCTCCTGTATACAGTAGCTTCTCTGCCTGTTGCACTGGACCCCTTGCTGCCAATGACGACTCCTGTGGTGGTAAAACCACCTTTCTACCCTGTGTGCTAGTTTCTCCGCTAGAATTTGGGAAACCTATTGGCATAGATGATCTGTTCCGAGCATCTGTTGCAGAGACGGGGACTGATACGTACCTACCAGCCTCTTGATCCCAGACAACAGATGTCCTTTTGACATCTCTAAGAAGGGAAGCAGCAGGAGCAGAAAGCAACAATGGATCAATAGTGCCACCCTTATGCATTACCTTTTCATCAGATCCTGAAGGGCCATGTGTGACGGGATTGTTGATAGCAGGAACAGATAAATTTGACATAAAGGTACGGTCTGCAACGCCAGGAACTGAGGTAGCTATATTAAAACGACCACCTTGAGTTTGAGGTAGCGGGCTAAGTGTGACAGACTCATGAATGTGGCTTGGACTGCTGAAGCTACTTACACTTTGTGTTCCTGTTTCATACTCATCACGACTACCTTGACTTGGAGCAAAAGAGTTTCCTAATTGTGATATTCTCTGGTCATTTTTAATCTCTTTATTTGCACCTGTATCTGTGCTAACGCTACTTCTAATGCTCATATTTCCACTGGAACTAAGTTCAGGATCTGCCAAACGACGGTTGTCAACAGGTCGTAGAACAGAAGATGATGCTCTTGCTCTGGCCGCTGCCCTCACGGCATCAGTAGAATCTAACTTTGCCAGCTTCCACGCACTAAGACGAACAGCCCTTTTGGGTCCCTTGTTCCCTCTTTCCGCAAAACCAGCTGCATCCGGGTCAACAGTGGACGGGAGCATTCCAGGCTCCAAATGAGGCACAACTTCATCCTGATGTAGTCATGTCCAACAGAGGTTTTAAATCATCCATATTATACTAAAAAATACACCAACTGTAGAACGTAGATGCAAAAGGCAACCCAACTCCTGGGGGTCCAACCAGACTTGGGATTAAATCTACTTCCTAGAAGGTAGGGTCAATGAAAAGGGATAGAAAGAACTTGTACGAATAAACAAATTTATGCAACTATTTACAAATGGAATGCTAAAGAACCTTCTTTGTAGTTGCAGTATGGAAGAATAAATTAGAATTTAAAGGTGAGTTGACAGATATATTTAACGGGGCAATGCTATTCCATTCATAAGACAAGAAAATTGAATGAGCCTCGGTTAGATTTTTGGATTCTTCTACGACTATTGGAGATTAAAATATGGAAGCGAACAATTGACACCTGTGAGGAGATTATAGTAGTTAAAAAAAAAATCAAAAGGATTAAGGTGCTTAACAAACACTGGAGGCTATCCCAGCCATTGAAGGAAATTGAGGGAAAAGCGATACATAGGAAGGGAAGGAACGTAACTAAGTTCGATCATCCTCCTGCAAGTTTTCAGCAGGGCTCCCAAACAATTTAATGATCGCAAAAGAAAGCACTGTTTGATAAAGCGTTCATGAAAATAAACTCAGGAGAGAAGGGGAAGAAATAAATGAAAGAAAAAGAGAGCGAGAATCATCAATATTGAGCATATCTAGGTCCAGTACCTCATATTGTTCTTTCTCTACTTATAACATCAAAAAAGGTAACCTTGAGGCTTAGCATTTTCTTTTGGCCAACAAGGGCTTTAGCCAGTGTCAAGGTGCCTAGGCGCTAAGGTGCAGACTGCAGAGGCAGAATTCTTGTATACTGCTCAGCAGGACCAAACAACCTAGCTCTCGACTCATGAATACTTGAGGTCTAAAATAGTTCAGATTTGAATAAAATATCTATTTTGAAGCATGTTTCATACAAATAAAATGAATAAAGCAAACATTTAGAAGGAAGTACCTGATAATCCACAAAAACTCTCGGAGGGGTACACCATGCCCCCTTGTACTGCAGGCCAAGAGAACTTCCACCGCTTATTCCAGTTGTTGCTGAACCAGATGGAGAATACATCACATTCGGCAGTTCCTCATCCACAGATGCTCCAGCAGGTGCTTCACTCATTGCCCGCATTGCCACAACATACTCATAAGTTGTAATACCCTGATTCCATGTAAAAGTCAAGAAGGTTGCCACAAAAATTGCCTTAATGCCTGCCCTATAAGACAACCCTATTTTACCTTATCCATTATAAACAGTTAACAAAATGTAGGAAATTGAAAACTACTGTAACTCTAACCATAAATGTGAGTACCTTCAACTTTTGTCATCTTATAACCAGAAACTAGAGCAACATAAAAATAAAGATAATATCTTGGCAACCAACCTTTCTGATTAGTATCATGTGGAAGAAGAAAAGTTCACCCAGAGGTACACAAGCCAGGACAGAAACTGCAGTACATACTGCCTACAAAATTTTTGAATCCAACTTAAATACTTATGATAATACAAAATCACAAGTTATAAGTCAGCTTCAAAGCATTTGGTAAGGGATGTACCACAACTGTTGCAAATGGAGCACGAGAAAAACCATTTCCAAGCCTATCAACAATCTCAGTCTCCATGCCCTTCTTGTTAACAAAGCAACGTACTAGGACAGCAATACCAACGCCAGCTTCCATAACTAGCTGAACCATTGGGGGGGGGGGTAAGAAAGAGAAGCATCATCAGAATTTGGGAAGTATGATTTTTAAATAACAGACAATTGACTAAAAAACATACCCAAACAATACTGATGGCCATGAGAGAGATGAACGTGATATAATTTTTGTGTCCTACACAATTGTTAAGCCACTGCAGCCACATATGATATGGAGATTAATTTCCACAAACAAATAACCAGACTATGCTAATATATAATTTTCGTGTCCTAAATTGTTAAGCCGCTGCAGCCACATATGATACGGAGATTAATTTCCACAAACAAATAACCAGATTATGCCAATACCAAACAAGTAGTAAGATATTCTTGACTATAAAGAACACTCGAAGCAACATGAAAATATTTACCCGGCAGTGATGATCAAAACCATCTACACATTTATCACAACTTCTACAATGTTTACTAAACTTGCGCACCTGCACCATGAAAATCATTCATAAGCGAGAAAGAAATCCATACTAAGATACCTGATCAGCGAAATTTTTTAATATAACATTCAAGTGCTCCCTTTAAAACTAGATCACATAAAAATGTCTATCCAGGCTAAAAGGATTATTGGTTAAACGAAAAAGTAGAGATTTTAAATCAATGTAAAAGAAAAAGACTTTTCTCTAGAGGACCAATAAGTTCTCATATATTTTATTGGTTTTAACAGTTGGAATCCATAAATTTGGTTTAAGGTGTTCAATTTTCTGCAATCTGCTTCACTTTCCCTGTTTCCTTACATTACATCTGCCAGTATCATTAACAGAGGAGAACATAAGTAATAGTCTGTAGTCACATGGACTTTTAGCAGTTGACAAGATTGGTGCTACGCATGTCATATGAAAATCCAGGGAGTAGTGAAGAAAACAAGGTAGAAAATAGTGGACCAGAGGTGCTGCTGGCTGGAGAAAGTATAAATCATCTATTGCGAATGTAACTGAGGCAACATGAACTGATGGAGAAGGATATTTTAAATAGGTATGACAAAATTAACCATGAAAATGCTAATGAAAAAGTAGTACATTCTTCCCTTTATTTGATTTCAGCAACCTTAATTCTGACTCAAGAATATTACCAAGATGAGAAAATTTAATGCAGGGAAAATCTTACAATTTATAAATAAATTTCTTAAAGTTCTGCCTTTTTTAAAATTTAAGCTAGCATGCACAGCCAGAATTAAAGATATTTGAGAGGAAGAATTAGATGCTATTAAGGTTTTATGGTTTTCTCCGGTCATACAAATGGATAAATTACCTTCTAATGTATCCATCATCACCATTCAAACGTGTAGGACCCAACCATAAATTGTGGACGACACATGTGAATGATGATTAATCGGATATTTGATAGTAATGGGCGGGGGATCAACCTAGTAAATAAAGGATAAAGAAACATTTTAATACTTATCTTGTTAACTACCATAAGGTGAACCATGTACTTCTCAAGTCTTTTATGAGAATTTGACTTTCATTACCTTGACACCCAAAATGAATTTTTACGTTTCCTTTATTTATCTTGGATTTCATAGGCTTTAATGGCAAACCAAAGTATTAGATTAGCACACATCCAATTGTGCCATTACAAGGACACCATGATTAATATCACCCATTCCAGCGTTGAAGCTTGCATTAGATTTACAACTTCCCTAACTCCATAATTGCATTATGAACAAGATAAAAGCAAGTTTGCAGGGGGGTGTTAAGGATACCCTGGACAGATAAAATTACCAAAAAAAAAAAAATTATGAAAATTAAAGCTGATCTAATAAAAAAAAAGTAAGCCAAATAGGTCCCAAAATACCTCGGAATTGCACAACGTGCAGTACAAAGCATCTTCATTGCCTTGCTCAGCAGCCACTTCCTCCTTGCGACAATCTTCATGGACAAATAAAGCACAAAAGATTCCTCCAATGCCACAAGATTTTCTGGTTGCAGACAGTGCTGGAGCATCTATTGTTGCAGGATCTCCCACTGAACCTTTCTTACTTGAGTTTGCTGCCGCAATGGAACTTCTGGAAACTGTTGACGGGGATGAATGCAGCCCACTGCCAAATTCATCAAATTTTCTAGGTAAATCCTTCACTGATAATCCATTCTTTATACCAAATTTGTTCGTTCCACCATTAAATTTTGACATGATGCCAGGATCAGCAGGGTTAATTGCAGTACACCGAACATAAAGAATAAAAACGAGGAGTACCTGCATTGCAATCAGAAGAATAATGGCAGTGACATAAGATTTAATGGTTATGTTTGTAGATTGCTTTATGCAGAATGATAAATGAAATCACTTCTTTTTTCACCTAAAAATTATTTGCAGACAGGCCATGCACCATATATAGTTTTAATTGCAGTAACTTATATCTTAACATGGATAAAAACTATTGGCACAATTCATAGTCCAGTCTAACCAGGTTGCGGACCATTAAGAATGTTCTAAATTTGCAATCTATTTAGATCTATCATGCAAAAATGTAAGAAATAAAGGATTTTTTGTAGCCCTAATATACAGAAAACAAATGAATTCACATACCACCAGCGAGTAAGTTGCAACCAGAGCGTACTCCCAGATGCGCCCTCCAAGGAAAGGAGCGAAGAAAGCATAAAATGCAACCACTAACAAGCAGAACACGGTAATTGCAACAACCTATCAAAATAAAAAAGGTTAAGATCAACTTCAAGGAAATATAATCATATGTAACTAATCAGAAAGTGTTAGTATTGAATCCATATAGGATAAGACATCAAACCGATAGCCTATTCAAAAATGTAGAAATTGAGAATTACCACATCAAATTGATAGGTGCCATTTACGTGTGATTGCAAGTTTGCAACACAGAATTATCACAAAAATGACATTGAGAATGCCGAAGAACAACTTTGAAATATCTTCTACCATTTCCAGCTTCTATAGGAGGAAATGTTACTTGATTTATTCCCCTTAAAGAAGGGAAAAAATAAAGAAATGGAGAAGGGAGGTTAGAGGGAGGAGATCTCTGGCCTAAGTTTTAGTTGTATGATATCTAAGAATACAAGTCCTACTAAAGCAGAACACATTTGACATCTTTATCCTACAAAATTTCACTATATAATTTCAAAATACAATACTCTACAGATTTGAATTTTTAATGAAAGTTAAACTATGGAAATCATCTCAGACCAATGCCTCCCAGGCTTTTGCTGGTATCAGTTTTCATCTATTACATTTCTCAAATTTAGGTTCCTTTAAAGAGGAGATTGACCTAGCTTTGAAATTTAGGCTTGACCTCCAGCTAAATTGTAAATTAGATACATAGTTGAAAACCCAATGATAGAAGCATGTTAATCATCAAGCACTGTACCGTCAGACTCACGGATTAGGATCAGACAAATAGTTCACTACCCCCAAAGGATGTTAGATATGAGTGAAGCCTCCCTCCAACAGTCACCTACTTTAAAACCGAGAAACATGTCTCCCTCTGAACCTCTAGGATACTGATACTTGTTTTACCAAACATGCGCCTCAGTTTGTCTTCTTCTTACCCAGATCAGGGTTTTTGGATAAAACTATTGAAGTGTATCCAAATCAGAGACTTCTTTGAGGAACATGTGATACAAGTTGAAAGTAACTGTTCATGCAGGACAAACTTTGACAATCAACTCTAAATAGTACCAGCACTCAATGATGCGGATGGCTTCTTTGGTATGAAGAAAGAAAATAAGATTCGGTTCCTCCTTTTCTTAAGTATGATTCTCTAATTAAAGACTATAAGCAATTCTAAAGAACAAGCCAGAACTGTGGAACCCAACATATTTCATATGAATACATATAATGAGAGTAGTTTTATTCTGTCCTCATCCATACAGTTATCAAATGGAACATTACTAAAATCCAATGCTACCCTACTTAATTACAAGAACCCAGAATTAATTCATCAAAATCCAACCCTCCCAGCGTCAGTCCTCAAAACTACACCAGAGGTTACAATGAGCCATGGTAACCCATCCAGTTGAAGAAAGGCAGAGCTACTTCAACAAACTTAAACATACAAGGAACAAAAAATTAAAAAAAAAAATTCAACAACAAATGTTGCCACTAAATAGGAGGAAAATCATTAAATTGGGGGGGGGGAATCCACAGAAAACTAAGCAGTAAATAGCTAAGAAGTAAAAACCCAGAGAGAAAATATGGATCAAATAGAATTTTGGAGCATTTTTATTGGAGAAACATGCATAAGAAACAAAAAAAAAAAAGGCGCATTACCTGAAAGGTGTGAGCAGGTAGTTGCCATCCATGTTTCCTCACCATAACTGGTCCTGCAAAATTCACACTCCAACACCCTACCTTGAAAACCCAAAACCCTAACTACAAAGAAAGAAAGACCCTAGTGAGAGATTCCCATAAAAAAAACCAAAAAAAAAACACAGTCTTGGGAGAGATAGTGGAAGAAAGTAGGTTTCCCTCTTTGTTACCAAATCTCAAATTAAGAACCAAAAAAGGTGAGAAAACAAAACAAAAAATAATAATAATAATAATAGTAAAAGAGAGAATGTTAGTAATGGGTTAGTAGTAGGAAGTCAGAGTTCATATATGAAAACAAAATGAAAGCAATAAATTGAAGAAAGAAAGAAAGAAAGAAAGAAAGAAAGAGGGCGGCTTTTAAAGGCAGGTCAAGAGATAAAGGAAGAGAACGTGAAAAACTGTTGAATATAAGCAGAAATTGACAAAAGAGAAAATCGTTGACAGAAATAAAAAGAAAAGAGTAAATTGCATCTTTTGGTAATGAACTCAATAAATAAATTGAAATCTTTTTTTTTTAATTCAATAAATGAAATATTCCTTTTTACAAATTTAAACAATTTTTTTTAAAAAAAAATCTGTAAATTGAAGAGACTTTCATCAATTAAAAATAAAAACTTTTGTTATATTAAACAATATATATTCATATTCATATTATTTTAAAATTATAATTACATTTATAATATTATATATTTATATAAATTTTAATTTATTTTATCTTCGTATTACTTTTTATATATATTATATTTAACGTATTATATAATTAAGTTATGATTAAAACTACTAAATCGAACTTTTTTTTTTCTTTTAAATTTATAAAATAATAAAATATAAGTGACAGCCTAGCCAACGACAACTTCTTTCTTAGCAACTCCTCAAGCAAATTCTTAATTCCAAACCTATTAAAATTAATTTAGGTTGTCATCAACTTACATATTAAAAGATTAAATTTGGGCCACCCCAATGATAATCATTACCCAATTCCACTTCACTCATAAATAGCACAACATATTTCTTGTTTTGTAAAAAAATAATAATAATAAATTAAAAACAGAGAAGGACACACACATTGGCATAAGTGTCCTTCCATACCTTATTATTCAAAGGTTTAGACCATTCAAATAAATACTTGGTATTGTTTGCCATTTTTAGGTTATAATTTTTGTTCATATATGCTCCTAAATTTGTTATAAAATTTTGTATTAATTGTGTGAATGTTAATATTTCATTATTTCTCTCTTTATATATATAGTAAATATCACATTTGTTAAATTAAAAGCAATTTAGACATGTAAATATAATAAAAAGTTCTTTCTATTTATTGTCAATTGATTTTAAGTTAGGTAATCATCGTAAAATCTGTAATAATATAAGTTTTTGTGATTGTTTTTAAATATATGTTCATTGTAGTTACATGTAATGAAGGAGTATTAAATGGAAAAATAATCCACCATAAGCACATAAATAAATATAATAATAACAATAATATTTTTTTTCACATTATTTTAAGTTTAATATTTTATCTAAAATATATTCACAAGAAGACATATGAAATTTGCGATCATTGAATCAAAAACTATAATGTTACTTCACTCCTTTTATTATGTAAATACTAAATACTATAGCTTGTATGTAATTATACCATTTCATCTTTAAAAATGAAAAACAAAATAATCTCTAAAAGGTGACGCTAACAGCTGTATAGGATTCTTTAAAGTGCACAACATCAACAAATAACAATACAAATATATATATATATATATATATATATATATATACACACACACACACGCACACATTGGAATGTTTTCTTCAAAAACTTGAATTATTTATATAATTTAGATCAAAGATTTAAATAGCGATCATAATACGATGTTATGATAATTAATTAATCGTTTTAACACTCTCTATTATTGATATTCGCAATCAATATTTATTATATTTAATCAAGATAATATTTATTATATCTCTAACATAATAAAAGCTGCGTAAGTAAAAATGCATTCACCACTGTAATTTAAATATTGATTTCAATTAAATTAAGTACTAATTATTTATTTAAATATATTTATATATTAAAGTAATTATAATTTTTAATATAAAAGTTAAATATTTTAAATTATATTTTCTTTACAAATAAAAAAGTTTATTAAAAAAGGGATATTGAATTCAAAGTTAACTGTATGAATAAAGTGGATTGGGATAACGGATTCAAATATCTAATATTATCGAATAAAAATCAAGATGAATTTAAGTAATGAATATCTAAAATTTCATATTCAAGCAAAATAAAAATATTTTTATATTTTTAATTTAAGCCTCCGTAAATTTTTTTTATTTTATTAAAATAGATTGAATTAAAAAAAAAAAAAGGTAAAGTCCAAATTACTTAGTGATTCAGATAGTTGGGCTTAGGTTAACTAAGCTTGAAAATGTTGGATCAGGTGCAAGGCATAAACAAAAGTGGGCTCTTTAATAGGGAAACCCAAATTACATTGTAATCGGCTAGATTACCATTCCCGTGCCTAAAAAACCTTGTAATATAAATAGCTAAAGGATATCGTTAATAAGAGTTTTTATACAAATATTATAAATATTTTATTTTTTGATTTACAATAATTTTTAAATTAATTTTCGAAATATAATTTTTTACTTATGCTGAGAGCTCGTCATGAGAGGAGGCGAGTTTATTTGTTGAGAACTCGTCGTGTAAAATTTCAACGAGGGACGAAACTAGCATTAAGAATCCAACCCAAATATGAGAAAAATTTTAAAAAAGTAAAATTAACAAATAGTTACTAAACAAAAGTGAAAGCAAAAACATAATTTTAAAGAAATAAATGATACTTATTAAGATTATTAATAAAGAGATTGAAATTATCTATCTATCCTTTTTTGGTATGCTAATCGACTCTCTCCCATATATATTTTTTACATAAATTATGTATGAATAAATAAATTATCTATCACATTAGAAAGAATCTAATTTCTTATGCATCTGTAGCATCTCTCGGGTTCCAAGAAATTTAGTAGTTATTAATCAAATATTATCTGTCATGCCAGAAGGTGAGTTCCCAACACATATTTTTTTTTATAATAATAAGATAAATGATATAATTTTAGATTTATACTTGAATAAATATTATAGATTTTTAATTTTTGATATGTTAGTAATGATATATACTGATAGTTTCGAGTTATTGTAAGTTTTGGGTATGTTGTGTGAGTATATTAAATTTAGTATAGATGCATGAAAAATCAGATTCCTTTTGACACGATAGATAATTTATATATTTATACATAATTTATGTAAAATATATATATATATATATATATATATGAGAAAGAGTTGGTCAACAGACCAAAGAGGGGTAGATAAGTAATTTTAATCTCTTTATTAATAATTTCAATAAATATCATTTCTTTCTTTGAATATTTTTTCATTTTCACTTTTATTTAATAATTATTTATTATTTTACTTTTTTTTATAATTTTTTCCAAAGTGGGAACTCCCCATCGGATTTAGTGGTGGGAACTCGCAACAACCCAAGAACTCGTCTCAGCACACATAGAAAAAAAAGTACATTTTGAGAATTAATTTGAAAAGTACCATAAATCGATAAATAAATAAAAATTTTGTAATATTTGTATAAAAATGTCCTTTTAATAACCATTTATAGTTCAATAAAAAGAGAAGAAGAATCTACTCACTCTAAGAGAATTTTTAAGTATATTAAAAGATCTCATAATATTTGATACGATTATATAAATATAACATATATAAAATTAAAAAAATATAACATGACACGACATGACATGAATACATTCTCGAATTATATCTAATATGAATTATAAATGTATCAAAATTGATATAAATATAAAAAATTTTAAATATAATTATGACATAACAGAATATACGAATATGATACAAAAATATAAATTATCAAATCTAATTAATCATGACTTCAAATATTAATATGTTTTAATTTTTATAATATTATTTTATGATAATGTTTACGTGATTGCGTTTTAGTCTCCAATTTAGCAACATAGAAAATCAACAAAGCCACCATGATTTTCGTTCCAGTTCAACCAATGAAATCGATAACAATCGGCGGATGTCGAAAATAAAAAGAATTCACTTGCTAAGATCTCAACATGGAGATCTTGATCCTTCAAAAACAATCTTGCTTAGCAAAATGCGACCAAAGTTTGAAAGTAATTCAGTATCAACGTAAAACAATATTAATAAGTTTTATTGTCATCCATCAAATACATTGGTTTTGATACGTGTGGAAGTTTTAATTTCTTACAAATAAAATGTTTAAAAATTTATTACAATTACATATCTCATTTTTTTAATTAATTTGGTGCCAGAGGGGAATTAGACGATGGAGGATCCTTCTGCAGACTCCGACCAAGCCAAACT
>JBBYHM010000025.1:6967205-6990873 GCA_038381775.1 Adansonia rubrostipa
CCCACTCCCGACGGACCCCTCCCCCCCCCCCCCCCCCCCCCCGATCTCATTTTCTATGAAACAGAGCTCGGATTTTCCTCTTGCATAACGCTCAAAGCATTAAAAAATATAAACAAATCTCACTTTAAATATTTTAAAATTTTCCAATTTACTGGCTGCGCTGCGCACATGGCCCTAAAATTCTTCTTTAACTTATTTGAGGGACAAAACAAAAAAAAAATTATAAACCCTTAATTTTTCATTCGATAATTTTAAATATAATATAATTATAAAATATAAGAAATTAAAATATATTTTAATATTTATATTTTAAATATAATTATAATATAAAAAATAATATAAATCTAATATAATAAAAAATATATTAAAATTACAGGACACAGCATTTAAAGAAAGTTAGCACAGTCCCTTCTTTACTTTTCTCCAAGAGAAACTTCTAAATCTGAATTAGTCATTAGTTAGCATTGTCATCGCTGCTTCATCATCACCATCTCTGATCATATATTGACATTTTCATAATATATATATATATATATCATGGGCATTTGGTCCATTCCAACTTTTTGTTTATTGGTTTAAATTCCATGGCTATGCAGTTAATTAAAATCATTTAGGTTATATTTGATAACTTAAATTTTAAAAAATAAATTTAGATTTTAAAAATAATATAAGTTATATGATAGAATATATATATATATAATATTAATAATTTTTTTAATTTGTGGATTTTTTATATGATTATTTAATAATAAATTTGAAATTTTTATATACGTTTGTGAATTTAAAATTTATAGTTTTATGCTTTTCAAATATATGATTGTATTAAAATTTAATTAATTTTATACATAATATATAAATTTTATTCTTATAATTTATATAATAAATAAAATTCAAATTTAAATTTTTAAATTTATTCTCAAACATAGCATTAGTATATGGATAATATATAAATTTATATATTATTTATGAGATAATGTCACTTCGATAAAATAAAATAATTTATATTTATTTTTAATTTTTAATTTTTTTAATAAAATAAAATAATTTAAATTTTTATATAATATATAAATTTATATATTATAATTAATGCGTAAAATATAAATCTTAAAAAGATTTGGCCACCCAAAGATTTCCAAAATCTCACTTCCTGGAAGACTCCTCTCCCCATTCCATTTGCCACAGTGTTACAGGTCCACGCCGGTTCAAACTTGCATGCTCCCCCTATTAATACCACAAAAAAAGCAACAAACCATTGCTTAAATCACGCTTTTGATGTAAGGAAAAAGGGACCTCTCACATGCCCATGAAAATCACTCACTCGACTCAGCTAATATAGTAAAGACACATTTCAAAGAAAGAGGGCCAAAGGGTTAATTTGCTTATAGCTCATAGCTAGCCTTCTTTTTTGGTTTTCTTATTCCCTTCACTCCTAAAGCGAAGTTTTGTTTAGGAGGGAAGGGACAACGGAGAAGACGAAGAAGATGCTAAGCCATAATCATCAACGAATCCCCAGATTTGCTTGCCATTGTTGCCTTTTTCTCTTCTCTGTTTTCACCATTTCCGCAACAGCTCAAGCTTTTGATTATGCCGACGCATTAACGAAGAGCCTCCTTTACTTTGAAGCCCAACGATCCGGCCGGTTACCGTACAACCAACGCATCACTTGGCGTGACCATTCTGGCCTCACCGACGGATTGGAACAAGGAGTAATAGCCTCCCAAAACCCAATGTCCCAAACTCATTGAATGTTTCGAAAAACAGGTTTTTCCAAATGTGGTTCCAAGTTAAAAGCTGTCTGTTATTATTGTAGGTCGACCTAGTTGGAGGATACTATGATGCCGGCGATCATGTCAAATTTGGACTCCCGATGGCTTTCACGGTAACGATGCTGTCTTGGGGGGTTATCGAGTTCCGCGATCAGATCGCTAATGCCGGAGAATTGGGGCATGCTTTAGAGGCTATTAAATGGGGAACAGATTACTTCATTAAGGCACACAACAGCCCAAATGTATTATGGGCGGAGGTAGCTAAAAACATACATAACACTATTTAGTTCCATTCCCAAACATTGCTTTTTAAACATTTAAGTCTGTTCATAATTATAACAAAGAATAATTGGGTTGCCATTAGGTGGGTGATGGGGACACTGACCATTACTGTTGGCAACGCCCGGAGGACATGACCACCTCACGCCAAGCCTACAAAATTGATAAGAACAATCCAGGGTCGGATCTGGCCGGAGAGACAGCGGCGGCAATGGCGGCTGCTTCAATTGTGTTCAAGAAAACTAACCCACATTATTCTCACTTACTCTTGCAACATGCCCAAGAGGTAGCTTAAAAAAAACAATTATTAGCTCATTATTAGTAGTTATATATAATAATTGCATTTAATATGATTTTTTAAATATATAAAAAATTTAAAAAATTTTAAATATATTCATATCTGATATATTTATGCGTGAATTTGAATTAACTATATAATTTTACATGATTATGAAAATTAGAGTTGGTTAGATTGCTAAAGTGTTTTGCTTTGGTGATGTAGTTGTTTGAGTTCGCGGATAAGTACAGAGGAAAGTATGATGGAAGTGTTGGGGTGGTGAAGAGCTACTATGCGTCGGTAAGTGGGTACATGGATGAGTTGTTGTGGGCAGCTTTGTGGTTATACGAGGCCACCGACAACGAGGATTACTTGAAGTATGTTGTAAACAAGGCTCAGTGTTTTGGCGGGATTGGCTGGGCCATAACCGAGTTCAGCTGGGATGTTAAGTACGCTGGGATTCAGATTATGGCATCCAAGGTAAAAACTTTTTCACCGCTTGAAAACTTCTAACTTGTGCGTGTCTCCCAACTCTCCATGCAATGTGCCCTACGCCACCCTCCCCCTTTCTTTTTAGAATAAAAAGCTCTTTAGCGTACATTAATCTTAGATGCTTAGAGGTCAACACCAGGGTCTTTTAATTCCTTCTTAGGAACATTTCAAATTTTTATGGTCAAATCAACCATCCATGTCTCAGACCCAATTCTTTACCAATATTTTGGTGTTTTATAGAGAAATTATGTGAAATTTTAAATTTTAAAAATAAAATTAAAAAAATATATTTTTTAAAATATATTTAAAAAATAAAAAGTAGTTAATTAGCGGACGATACCCTAAAATCTTCATGGGATTTTGCTTTTTCCTAGATTCAAGCATGTAATAATAGTTTAACCTTGAAACATACACTTTCCACTTTTTTAGAGCGAAGTTCGCTGATAGAGTTCTACCTAATTTAAGTACCATCTTTAGATTTTTTTAAAAAAATATATATGGGAGCACAAATCCATGTTCCATCTTTTTCTTGTGATTTAAAATAATATATACGAGCATTGAGCACAAATCCATGTACCTCCCATGCCTTTTTCGAGGTAAAGTGAATGATTTATGTCTTTTATCTCATATTATATATTTATAAAAATATTTATATATTAATAATATATATTATATAAATTTTAATAAATTTATATAGTTATTTTATATTTGTAATTTTTTATAGTTACAGTATTTTTTATTTTCAAAATTATGGAATTTATTTGAATGCATATAGATTAGTGCCACATGGCTTGAATCTAGTGGAAAAGCAGCAGTAATTTCATGTGGCCCAGCAGCAAATTGTTGCTGTTCCATAATCAGAAGAGGCAGTCGTGGGCTGGCCATGGACAGGTGTAAGAGAGATAGATATCTGTGAGATGTTGAATGAATGAATTTATATTTTTGGAAAATATATATTTTCATTAATAAATAATAATTGAATGAATTACATTTGTAAACACATTGTGCAAAATCGGACTCGTTGGAAAAGGATGGACAGGTGTAAGATAGATTAGACATGAGAGACGTCGAATGCAGCAGAGCAGCAAAGCTGGACTGATGGGTGACGGTGTTGTCTAAGCTTTTTTTTAGGTAGGGCCTGCTGCATAGACGGGACGTCTCGGTCCCTCGGCCAATCCCAGTGAATGCCATACACCCTCTTTCATTTATGAATATGAATGTTAGTCGTTCCTTAGCTGAGCCACACCTTCACAAGCTCCTCTGTTTTTGTTAGAAGCACATTTGTTTTTGCTTTCTTTTTTGCCGTGAAAATCTCTCTTTATACCAGGGTTTTGATTAGGAGTTTTGAGTTGGAGATTTTCAATGGTCCTTGCAGGTTTAAAAAGACAAAAGCAAAAAACTTAAGACCCTAATACCCAAATTTTCTAGCTTGAATAGTGGTTTGAATTTGTTTACAATTTTGGAGAAATTAGCAATTTGTTGTCAGGAAATTAGTGTTAGCAAAAGCAAGTGATGCAGAAATTTTAGCCGTGATTGTCTGATGCCTGAAAGACTGCGAAGTTTACACGTCTTGTCGGTGTTTGAAAGGGCTTCAAAACCTCCAATTAAGAGTGGAAAACATTGGAACCAATAGGAGGGTCTGGAGTCCGGACCCACGACTCGAGCGAGTAACATCGATGATGGTGTGGTCAACTTTAAGTGCAATTGTTGAAATCTTGGATCTTTCTTCCACTCTTAAATGGGAGATCGATTCTTTAAAAGTCTAAAGATCTTATGAAATTGCCATGCTTTCTACCAAGACAATGACATATTTTATTCCTTTTGCATTTTCAATTCTCACTCTTTTGTTACATTTTCAACTTATTATTGTTGAAGAAATAGTCAATTTGGAGTCATTTAAGTGAAACTCTTATAAACTAAAGTAATACTATTAATTTGAACATAGAC
The DNA here is from genome assembly GCA_038381775.1 of Adansonia rubrostipa. NCBI lineage: Eukaryota > Viridiplantae > Streptophyta > Magnoliopsida > Malvales > Malvaceae > Adansonia > Adansonia rubrostipa. The sequence continues at coordinate 6,971,967 of JBBYHM010000025.1, forward strand.
TATACAATCACATTTAAAGAATAAATTTAAATTTATTCAAGGATTATATAAGTTGCTCGACTTGAATTGGACAATAATTCAAGTTTATCAGCCAAGCCAAGCCTGGTTAAAGCATTTAAAAAAAATTTTCGAGTCGTTACTTAATCTACGAACGTCTCTAGCTGCATTCAATAGATATGTGATTTGAATCATAACCCTCCCCTTACCTCTAGCTACCATTTTCTCTAGACCAAAAAAATAATACCATTAACTTTTTTTTTCCTTCTCTTCTATGTTGAAGTTTAATTAGCAAGTCTTATTATATATACAATACTTTCCTTGTTTTCTCTTCACTTTAAGAAATAAACTAGTTCTATTCTTTTTAGTACTTGGATTAGGAAGAGACTGAGCTTTAGGAACCGAAACAAAAAAAAGACAATGAACATAAATTAAGTTTTTGTCCAAGAGTCTAGGTGTTTTTTGTAGCATCCAATGTCCATATATAATGAATTTTGAATGCTCCTTTTGCAGTTACTGGAGAAAGAAAAACATAAGCAGCAGGCTCATATTCTCAAGCAATACCGATCCAAAGCTGAGTACTACCTATGCTCATGTCTCAGCAAAAACAATGCCAGCAACAACATTGAACGTACCCCAGGAGGTCTCTTATACATCCGGCAATGGAACAACATGCAATACGTGTCGACTGCGGCCTTTCTCCTCACTGTCTACTCCGACTTCCTCCGGGACTCGAGCAAGCACCTAGAATGCCCCTCTGGAACGGTGGATCACGAAGAGATCCTCAGATTTGCCAAATCCCAAGTTGATTACATACTCGGGTCTAACCCTATGAACATGAGTTATTTAGTGGGTTATGGTTCGAAGTACCCTGTAAGGGTGCACCATAGAGGGGCATCAATAGTGTCATACAGAGAAAATAAAGGGTTCATTGGCTGCACCCAAGGTTATGACAACTGGTATGGTCGGCTAGAACCTAACCCCAATGTGTTGGTTGGGGCACTGGTTGGGGGACCTGATTGTCAAGATAATTTCGTGGATCAAAGAGATAATTATATGCAGACCGAGGCCTGCACATATAACACGGCACCATTATTTGGGGTTTTCGCTAGATTGTTGCAGTTAGAGGAAAGCCATGAATTAAAATTGGTTGCCTCTTCTTAGAAACAATATATATTAGAACTCGAAGCCTAGCTCAATTGATTTATATAATCAATTGACATTCAACAGATAATTTAAATCTCAATATCTATATATATTTTTTATTTTTAGATTATAATTTTTTTTTTTGTACTCGAAAAAAGAAACAATATATATCAACCGAGAAAATATATAGTGTTGATGAGTACTCTAGAAGTCTTCTTTGTTGGGCTGACCTAAAGGTGTTCAAGCCCATACTATTTTACATTCATTTTTTTTGAATGTTTTTAAGTGAAATTATGATGTTCGACATATGTTTTTCCATTTTTAGAAAGAAAGTCCCAAGATAAAAAAGGTTGTAAATCTTGGATTTTAATTAGAAACTTATTAAATATTATCTTTTAAATTTATTATTTTTTCTTACTTTATGTGTTATATACGAGTCTTATATGGCTTAATGTTTGAGGAGTATATTTTACGTTTAATTATTAGATCGAGTTTAAGTAAAATTTTTTTTTTCAATTCGGGTTGGCTTGAATTAATATTTATTTAATTAAAATATATTTTATTTAAATTTAATAATAAATTTTAATATAAAATATTTTTAATATTATTTTAAATAATAATATGAACTTTGATCCAACCTCAACTTAAATAAGTAAAAAAAAATTTTAAACTACTGCCTACTCAATCATGGTAGCTTTAGCTCAAATCTCTTTTATTACAATATATATATAATTATCTTAAACGCCGGGAACGAGAGGTACTATTGAGATTACATTTTGGTTTTATATATATACATATATATATCTCTGTAATCAAATATAATTTTCTTTTATTATTTGATAAGAAATTGGATACTACGAAATTGAACCCAATAAAAAAAAACTGAATTGATTAAGATTTAAAATAGAACCGGAACTGAAACAATTTGATCACAAGCTTATAAAAAAATGGTAAATTACGTTGTTCGTCATTTTTTATCAGTAAATTAAGGCAGTCAATATCGTATCAAAAGATGTATTATTTTTATTCTGATATAGATATATACTTACACTAATATATTTCGGTATACTATTTTAAATTTATTAGAGTTTGAATATTTTTAATTTATATATATTAAAAATATTTTCAAATATGAAATAAATAAAATTAAATAAATTTTATATATTAAATATTCATCAATTATATATAATGTTCTAAAAAAATTCATCACATATAAAAAAATCAATATCAATCAAATAGCAAGACTAAAATTTTTTAATAATCATTAAGTTTATGAATAATTATGTCTAATATTTATCAAATTTATGAGTAATTATGTATAATATTCATCATATTTAAAATTAATATTGGATTAATTTTTATAAGCTTTTGTTATGTACCGACCGGCATAACTATTTTCGATCGTTATTATCGAAACAGGTTGATACCAACTGATATTGTCGGTATAAACCGAAATCAACTATCGTCGATACCATTATATGTCAAAATCAGTGTGTATCAATTAATACAATCGATATCAATATAATACTAATAATATTAATAATAATATCATATTACAATTGTTATTTAATTCCCTGGTCACAATAAGTGTCTCTTGTCTTGCAATTATTTGGCAATTTCACCCGGTTAAGCTTTTTGATAAGGGATAATGGACCTCTAAGTCTTATTCTTCATCATGCACAGGTATCATTCTATTTTTTTTTATTTTTTCTGGTTTAGACTTTCAGACAGGGAAGTTCAAGCCTGTGGTTTAAGAAGGCAATGCTGGAACTTGAAGGTAAATGAAATTTGCACCCTTCTACTTGACTTGAATGCCTGCTGATTTATTTATTTCCAACTTCCAAGTATCGATTTGCATATCGTTTTCAATTTTCATTCCATTTCATGCCTCTGTTTGTATATGTTCTAAACACTATTATTTAAAGTAAGTTGTAACAGACTAACAGTGGCTTGAGAGGGAAAAAAAAGGACTCTCTTTGAGAATGTTAGGATATATTTGCTCATTTTGTTTCAAGATAGGTGCACCATTCATGAAAGTTGCATCCTTACTAGACGATTGGGCGCTTAAAAATGGATATATGAGCCCAGGTATCAGCCCACTTTCTAGCACTGTATAACAATGGCATAGATTCCATTCTTTTAATAGAAAATCCCTTTAATTTGAAGTATTTGCGAGTGAATAAGAGTTCATGTGATTTTTTTAATGTAATCCCATTATAACCTTCAATTTTTAGTGTGAAGTGATTCTTTCATCCAATCCCAACACACGAGGAATAGGCCGGTAAAAGAAGTCGTAGTTGAAGTGGTGGAGAAATGAAGAACTGCCTTATTAGGCTCATCGCTAGAAGAGTTTTCAATATCAGTTGATAACCCAGGTTCAACTACCTTCCAGCCTTTCGATTCTGTTGCTCACACTCATGACTCACCTCCTTCATCTTCATCTCCTCCTTCCCAACAGCAAACTCTTTGTTGCAGGTCTCAGTTTTTCTCTTTTTCTTTCTTTCTTTCTTTCTTTCTCATGCTTTATCTCTTTCTGTTTCTGTTTCTGATTGTTTTAAGCATGATGGGTATTTGGTGCTGAAGGATTTGTCATGGTCAGTTGATGAGAAATCCTTGAAAAATGCTTTCTCTTGGTCACGTCTTTGAAGGTTAGTTAAGTAACTTAGATGTCCGACGAATTGTCTGAATGAGCGCAGTGTCAACAATAACTCAATTTTGTAAATTATAGTGAAATGAAAATTTCTTAGCTCGGTCTCCAATATATTAACTTTCATACTAAAATACAGTGTTTTAGAATCTGGGTCTAGGATAGTTGGTTTAAACAATGATTTATATAAAATAGATATCCAACAAGTTTAGATTTGAACTAAGATATGCAACGCTTCCATTGCGGCCTTTAAAAAAAAAGAACTGGGGTTTTCTATATATATTTTTTGTTGTACTTGAAATCATGAAAAATGTGAAGTAGAAGATAATTTGACTAGGTAAGTCCAGTTAGTGGTGGTGTTTCGCTAAATGTACCAATGGAGACAATGATAACCTCTGATTACTTCACCTTATTAATGTCGATCCATTTACAGCACTAAATCAGAAAATATCATAGAATAAAACCTGATCTTGAACTTGTTGCTTGAGTACCAAACATTTCCATTAGAATATATAGAGAAATATGCTAATAAAATGAATAAAACCTGGCCTTGAACTTGTTGAGGGATTTTTAGCTTGTCAAAGGAGAGCTTGAGGAGAGAGCATATTGAGAAATTGGGAGTTCGCAAAGAAGAGCAAATGATCAAAGGGCGTCAAAGTTGGGATTTCAGGATGTTTATCCAAGAATAAAGTAGGAGAAAAGAAAAGGCTATAGAGAATAAAACTATTTGAGTATCAGAATATAATCTATGGTTCTGTCTTCTTACCTCTTTACACTTGGAATTCTTTGTAGCAAGCAATGATTAGTACATCCTCCTTTTGGTTGTGAGTCTTGTGCCCGACGCATATCCAGACATGGATATGAAAATATGACTTTCATAGGACCCTCCAAATATGTTGAAAATTTAGAAAAAAAGATTGAACATACTTGTATTTGACAATCACACCTGAGTCTGAGTAACTTAAGAGGCTTCCGGTTTGTTCACTTTCTTAAAGAAGATGAAGCCACATGCGCAAAAGACGCTATGGATGGAGTGGGGAGCCTGCTTTTTTTATTCTTTTGAACCTGAAGTTATCTTCCCTTGGAGATCATTAATGGGATGTTGGAAACTGCTTCCAACTGATATTCTTTGGCTGCAGGCATTCTTAGGTCAACTGTTAAGGAAAAGCTTTGCTCTTGAAAAGGTTCGTGGCGATCCTGTTTTTATTCCCTCGCCAACCTAACAATTGAATTCTCTCTATCAGCAGTGCTTGAACTCCACAATTACTTTCAACCTTCTTATCTTTAAGATGGTTTAGGCAGTGATGTTGTGGCCGATTGTGAATGAGCTGAACTGGGATAGCAAACATATGATAATATTGGTGAAAGATTACTGGTTTAGGGAATCGAAGTGAAATCTTTAAATCAAGCAAGCACTAGTTATAGACAGAGAAATATTCATTTTTCTCAACAAACAGAAGTCCGTAGGGTAGGGATAGGGAAATGAATCTAGACCCACTAACAAGACTAAGTTTTAGGTTATCTTGAAGAGAAATATACGTTGCCAATGGCAATGCATTTCCTTTGAATATTCTATAAAATGAAAAAAAAAAAAGAAAAAGAAAATTGCTGCTTTTTGATACATTTTTATTCAAGAAATGTTGCATTAGTATTGAATGTATGTGTTATCTTTGTGCTAGAATTTCAGTTCAAGGGTTGATGGAACAGATTGTGGTTGGGCATTTTTAGAAGGCATATATTTATCTTCACCTTCAAGTAACACAGTTTGCTTCAACTTCAAGAAACAAACATATATTGGTGCAAAATAGCTGAAATTTTGTTGACAAAAATAACTTAGAATAATTGAGTGTGTTTTTCCCAAGACCTGCTTTTTGGTTTTGTTCTTTTAATGCAATTTTTATTGAATTAGGCCTAATTGCAATTTTTTTTGGGGGGGGGGGTGGTTTTGCTTCATCTTTTAAAAGCATTCAATTCTCTTATTTTATGGATATTTTCTTTATTTTTTTTAAATACAAAAGTGTAATTATTTCATTTATTTATTATTTTTAATTGTTAGGCATATATTTTTATTTACATAATTATTTAACAAATTTAGTAAATACTAATTTAAAAATTAATGAAAATAAAGTTTTAATGAATTAAAATTAATAATACTGAAAGATAACTGGCCAAAAAATTAATCTTAATACTGAAAGATGATTAATTAGAAAACAAAATTCTCAAATATATAAATTTATTTACTAATTGTTTATTAAATTAACTTGAATTGTAAAATACATTTATTTTTAAAAAAACTCTTAAATGAAAATTTTAATACTATTATAAATTATAATTTTTTATACTTTTATCCAAGAATAAAGAAATTACTTTACCATTTAACTAAATAAATCAAATAATTTATATCCTGTTAGGAAAAAAAATTATAGTTCCTTTAAACAACTACATCAAAAAAATAAATTTAATAATTAATATATTTATATTATATTTGTATATTTTATTTATTATAATGATATTTAAAAATATTATATATTGATATAATTTTTAATATGTTAATATTTTATGTTTATAAATTTTAAAATATTTATATATTTATATTATATTTTTGTTATTTAATATTTTGAGTCCAAAATGTTAAATCTACGGATAAATATAGTATATGTAAAGAAAGAACGAAGTCGTTTTACAAATATCAAGTTAACCAAAGAAATGAAAATCTACCTAAATTCTAATAAAGCAAAGGACTTTAATCTAAGATGAAGCAATGGACTTTAATTTAAGAAGTAAAGAGGTGCTGCTGCGGTAGTCTCACTTCTATTCCTCCTTTTTTCACGGTTTGGGAGATTCCCCAGAAAAACAAAAGAGGATTCGACAATGGAGCAGCAAGGAAATCCCAACAGTCCAACTGCAAATCAAAACGCGGCTTTAATCAACTCCTTTATCGAAATCACTTCTTCTTCCAAAGAAGAAGCCCTCTTCTTCCTTGAATCCCACCAGTGGAACCTCGACGCTGCCGTTTCCACTTTCCTCGACAACAACTCCGTCGCCGCCCAGCAGCAACAACCGCAACCGATCGCACCTCCGCCTTCCCGCGACCTTAACAGTTCCCCTACTTCTTCGCCTTCCGATTCCCCCGATTACTCTCCCTCGCAATCGCCTTCTCGGTCCCGCTCCCCTTCCCCTGCCCGCCCCTCTCGCCCTCCTTATGCGCTTCGATCGCGCGGCAACGATGATAAGAAGCCGTCCGGCAGCAACAACAACCCTCGTGGTGTTAGGACCCTCGCCGATCTGAACCGGACCCCTCCTGGTGGGTCCGGCAGCGATTCCGATGAAGGCCAGGACTATTTCACCGGCGGTGAAAAAAGGTTTAAAATTTTAACTTTGGGGCTTAATTTTATAAGTTTGGAAAAATTTTGTTTTTAATTTGGTTTTTTTGGTGAACAGTGGGATGGTGGTTCGAGATCCTTCGAAGCATAACGATGTGGATTCGATTTTTAATCAAGTGAGACAAGCGGGAGCGGTGGAAGGATCTGACGATTACTTCCGACCACCGTCCTCGAGCACCAGAAGCTTCAGTGGGACGGCGAGATTACTCTCTGGAGAAACTGTGGCACCTGCTCCTCCGCCACCACCTGAACTTGTCACTCACAATATTACTTTCTGGAGGAATGGGTTTACAGTTGATGATGGGCCGTTGCGTCAGCTGGATGATCCTGCCAATGCTTCGTTCTTGGAGGTAATAATAATATACAATTTGCTTTGATATTTGATATCTGCTCTATATATATGTTTACGTGTTTGTTGACATTACGAGGATTTAGTTGTTAGAATCACGTTTTTTAGATGTTCTAGTTTAAATCGATTATCTTTCGAGTGTGATGTTGTGACAAGATTAGTTGACTATGGACGTTGGGTTTATTTGCCACTATCTATGTATATATATGTATATTTGTTAGTTGACTCAGCATCTTTAGGTAAAATTGTGGCGATTACATGTTCGACCTATCTTTTTCTTTCTTGATTTTGTTCGTTTTAAAAATGTTATGCATTTGTGTTTGTATGTCTGCTAGCGTTTCTTGTTCGTTATAGATGCAATATTGCTTATTCATAATCCGATAATCATGCCTGAGCGCAGAGCGTAATGGGGTCTCAATGTCCTAAAGAGCTTCAACCAGCTGATCCGAGGACAAAAGTGGATCTTCACCTCTTTAGGCGGGATGAAAACTACTCTGTGCGTCCTTTATTTCTTCTCTTCTAAGTTATTTGTATTTGTTCTTTTGCCCGCCTTCTGCATTTATGTTTCCTTTTGTGTCGATGTTTCCGTGCAGGAACCAAAGAAGCGCCAAAGTGCGTTTCAGGGTATCGGAAGAACTCTAGGAAGTAGCAGCAGCAGCATCATCCCCAGCCCTACTCCATCTGAGCCTACTGCTGCTGGCAGTAGTATCACCGCGGCGCCAGTGCCATCCATGGGCCTGGTTGTGGATTCATCATTGCCAACAACCTCTATTCAGCTGAGGTTAGCGGATGGTACACGCATGATCTCACGTTTCAATTACCATCACACCATCAGTGATATCCGCGGCTTCATTGATGCGTCGCGGCCTGGTGGAGCCAGAAACTACCAGTTGCTGACAATGGGGTTCCCTCCTAAACAGCTGACTGATTTGGACCAGACAGTAGAGCAGGCTGGCATTGCTAATTCAGTTGTTATCCAGAAATACTAGCCAAGGTTCTTTTTTTTTTTTTCCTTCCCTTTTTTTCCCCATGACTCCATGAGACATCATGCACACTAAACATTTCTCTATTTCTCAAAAACTGATGGGATTCATGTGATAGACCGAAAATTTGCTGTTGTTTATATTAGAATTGTTTAGTTATTATGTCGCATTTATAGGGTAAATCACAAAAAAGGTACTTGAGAGGTTACATGAAATAACACCTTCAGTTCAGTCTCATATTTTTGTAAAAGTTTTTACTTTTCAAAATTGAAAAAAAAAAAAAAAAAACCCCTTTTAAACGTATTTGATTTATCCCCTAAAGAGAGTGGTAATTGTAGTCTTTGAATTATTTTAATAAGGGGATTTCGGCAAATGTCCAATGCTATTGATATCTTCTGGCACAAAATTTGAACGTACATTTGAGGCAGTATTAGTCTTTAATTGACGAAATTCGAGCAGTGGCATGTAGCATTGAATCTGTTAAAATCGTAATTGAATAGTTTTCAGTTGGAAGTAATTTTCTCCTACCGTTAATCGAACTGAATTATATAAAATCTAATATTAATTGGTTGAAAATATTTCGATTAACTTAGTCGATTATTAGAATCAACTGAATATATATTTTTTTAATTTTTAAACTTTCTTTAATTTGAATAAATATAATTGTTTAACAAATATTCAAATTTCAAACAACAATAAAAGGTGTTTCCGTAATAAATCAAAAATTTCAACAAGACGAAATTTTAAAACATCCAAATATATAATTTTAAACCAAAATAACTGATAATAAAAGTTTTTAAAAATGTTAAACTAATAATCTTTAACCAACCGAAAATTTATTAATTAACTGATTAATCAAAATTAATGTGATTTTAACTGACTTACGCGCACTCTTAATGGTATCCAGCCCTGTTTGTGCCACCTTAGCATTCGGTTCAATCAATTAATGCATGCTTTATTTATTTGGCTAAATGAGCCGGGTTTAGTTTTTCTTTCTCAAATCTTAAAATTCGGCCCAAGGAAAAAAAATATTGGTGGAGGTTTGACATGAATAGCGTTAACAGGAAGTGGACTGGAAGTAACCCAAGTGGGCTTCCTACCCTACCATCTGTAATTTGTTCGACGCAAACAAACCTCGTTTCACTCAGCAATTGATGAGGCCGAAGTCAATTACAAGAAATGGTGCATGTGAAATTTATTAGGAAATATTTAAGCTAAAAAAATTATTCAATAATACTCGTATTTGAATTTGATAGGAGGTCAAAGAGGAAAATGGTATTCCCTTCTATCCTTTGATAAATGGCTTTTAAAATCGTTGCTTGTTAATGGGCTTTTCTTAAAGCATTTGGAAATTCATGTTTATATGTGTGTGTGTGTGTGTGTTTGTCATCTTGAAACTGACAAAGTACCACGTCAACCTATTCAGATGTATGGGACATAGATAGTAACTAAAAGATTTTTAAGAGACGATGGTTTGGCATTTGGCTATTATTTTAAGATGATGGTCGTACTTCAACTAGAACAGGGTTTAAGTGATAATTTGACATCTATCCATAAGAAGAGCTTCTTCGTTAATGGACTCAACAATGGACGTCTCCCAACCATCCAAAACCAGCATATTTTTGCGTTGCGTGATTGCCACCCTTGTTATTGGCTCCTGGAAGTTTTTCTCTTAGGGTGTATATCGGATTTGTCAAGTTCAACCAGGCCTAACCCAAACAGGATTCAATCAGGAGAGCCTAACAAATACCAAGAAGGACATGTGACCGCGATGCAGTCCTCCAATAGTCACCTCATTTGGTAGGAAAAGGCCATGCTTAATACAGCACGAATTACGTGGGAGCCCAGGTCTCGGGACAAGGTCACCGGCATTTCGCAAGCACTCCAGACAGGTATATATAGCCCCTTCAGGACTCATCCCGATAAGATAGGTACATATTCTTAGATTCTCTTCTCTCTAGCTACTTTTATGCTCTTTCCACCCTCTTTACCTTCCACAAGTATTGTCTTAAGCGATATGATGCCCTTTGATCCTTTCAGTCGTCTGTCTAGGGATCTCTCAACTCCTATACACTATTCCTATGAGCCTAGACTACTCGATCATCCAAAAAGACGTCAACAGGATTCTTGCCTCAAAATTAGAGGGCTCAGGGACTCATAAAGTACTCCTAACTATTTTGTAAATCTTATCTTTGTAAAAATTTTGGGAAAAATACTTATTACTTCTAAGAATTGGCACTTTATAAGTTCGGGAACTTAGATGTGAATTTCCTGAAGCTTCACTAGGGCTAGGGTTTGCTTGTATCTATAGCCTACTGATGTCATTGGCCCATGCTTCATAGTCAGAATTGCCTGCTGCCTGTATAAGGCATTTATAGACTTTATATTAACTCTATATCACTTATATGATTTTCCAAATACAATGATGAGGATAGGTTTAGTTTTTAACATCATGATTTTTGTTGCAATATAAACTTCATATTAAGTAATAAAACTTTTTATTACTTTCTACATTGCTTGATGGTGGCATGAACTAGTATAAGGAAATACAATTATTTAGTAATTTTTTTATATAATTAATATTTAATTATTAAAAGAGATGATTACCTTTACTTTTGTGTTTGCGTAAACCAGAAAGGTTTCTTTCATAATTAACCATGTTTTCCAAGTTTATTTGTGTAGTTGGACTCAAAGAGATGACTTTTGTGGTCAACGATGTTGGCAGTGCAATTGCAGATAAATGTCACCTTAATATAAGCTTTAGAACCATATATAACATTGACTTAAACTCGAAAAATTGGGGAAAACGTCGGTGCTTTTGTTATGTGACAATTGTTAGTTTCTGAATTATGGACACCTCTGCTAGGGGAGAGTTTAAGTATCGGGCACGTGTTAGACATCAACAATTGAAGCAAAAGGGAAAAAAGGGAAAGAAACGAAGAAACCAACCACTTAAACAGTGGAACGTGCCAATGTCCTTAGAACCATCTTCCTCCGATAATAGTTTTACGATGCATTGCATGGCTCGCCCAAGTTCTAGTACAACCTTAATCATCGTGCTGTTAGTCTTCAAAATCGTGGTTGCTGATTTTATTGTTAACAAGATAGCAGTATTGCAAGTATTATGTAACGCATTGTGGTTGTTTGCAGGCATGAATTTACTAGTGATTTGAGGTATGTAATAATGTCATGGATGTTACATGATGGGTAAAATCGATACGGCTCCTTAAAAACTGGTTATGAAGTGCAACGGCCACGTTTCAATGCTATGTTTAGAAGCCAAGCAAAACAAACAGGTAGTCTTACTGTCAGTGAGCTAACTCCAGTCTCCTAATTTATGCATTTTACCCTCGTAATCAATACGGTATCTCTCTCTCATTCGTGGTTTCTTCATTGCTTCGTTGATTTTGTCTACATCTTCCCACGATCCCACCTTCCTGCCAAGGATTCTGATTATTGGAGTGAAAAATAGCATTTATTGGAGAATTATACACATAAAGGTAGAGGACACCCATTATGTTTGATTCCTTGTTAGGAATTTATATAACGATTGTAACGTAATATTATAATTATTATTTTATGATTTTATCTCTCTAAACTATTGAAGTTTATTGCAATTGACGGCGTTAGTGTTTGTATTTCATTAATCGTGATAAATGCAACGGTTTTTAGTAGGTCTTTCCCTGGGGGACAAAAAAAGTTTTTCCCTAGAGAGAAAACTAGGAAAACAATTTGGCCAATGCAGCACCTATTGTAGCGGCACCTCTTCTTTGATTTTTCTTTATCTTTTCCCGACGCCACACCAAAGATGCGTTCTATAGCGGGTCTTGGCCTACCAGAAAAGATAAAAAGAGAGTTAACCTTTCGATTTTGATTGAGGTCATTCAACTATCACCGGAGAATCACAAAATTTTGTGAAGGTCCTAGCGATCGTTATAGATTATTTTAACGTAATCATTCCATAAAAAAAATCATGTATTTTTGACGAAATTGATTATTTTCGACAGAATTTTAGTTGAAAATAATATAGTTTTTCTAAAAAAAAGTCCATTGGAAAAAGTGTATCCGTCTTTAAAGTTTGGATGAGTTACTATTCATATATGCCAAACATACGTCAAATTTATTTCGAACATAATAAGATTTTTTCGATGAAAAATAATTTATCTAAAAAAATATTATTTGTTATAAAAAATTTTTACGGTAGAATATAATTAGCAACTTGTGTATTTTCAATGGAATTTTTACTGAAAAGAGTATTTTCAACGAAAAAGTGACTTTTCTAACAAAAAATTTCATTAAAAAAGTGCTCTTTCTCTTATTGACTGTTCATATAATAAAAAATAATTTTATTGAAATTTAATTAAAAAATATATAAATATTAATATAAAAATAATATTTTAATATTTTTAAATATTAATTTAAATTTACAAACTTAATCAAATTTAAATTTAAATAAAAAATTTTAAGCCGCGCGGGGGGGGGGGGGGGAGGAATCCACCTCTCCTTGTACAACAATAATAAGTTATTGTCTATACCCGGAAGCGGGTAAAAGAGCAATGATAACTGATAAGCTAGCTGCAGGGCAAGCTTTAAATGTGAAGGGTGGTAGCGGTGGCTGTCTATAGGATGTGAATGCACGGCCAATTGCTAGAATTTGATAATATTAGATATAATTAAAAGAATATATGATATAAAAATAAATATATAATATAAATATATAATTATTTTAAAATTTATATAATATAAATTATTAATTTATTAAAATTTATATGAGTATAAAATAATTTAAATATAATTATGAAATGATAAAAATATATAAATATAATATAAAAATGTGAATTATTTATTAAGTTCACCCAATGTTTTATAAATATTCTATTATTAAAAATGGGTTTTATTTTTAAATTTAGGTTTTTTTATTTAAAAATATAAAAATTTGAATTTCTTAATATTAAAAAATAAAAATAGGTTTTAAAGGCTCGTTGATTTCAATTGTAACTTTAGACAAGGAAATTGTTATTGCTCAAATCCATTGAAGTCGACCCGATTTATTGACAAGATGCTATCCAACTTTAATTGTATGGTTGTTGTATGAAATAACGCGCAATTAAAACTGCCATTAAGACCTGGTCCGTGAGTCAGAAGGTCAGTGGACTAGCTAAAACTACATTCAATAATATTAAACACAATTATATATATAATATAAATAAAATATAATAAAAATATATTAAAATTTATATAAATATTAAATATTTTAAATATAATAAAAAAAATATAAATAATATAAATATAAAAATAATACGTATCACTTAACGTAAGTTTGAGAGGCTGTAAAAAAACAGGAGTACGGAGTCATTTAAAATGGCAAATTTATGAGTTTTATGCCAGTTGCAATCAATTAAAATCTTGGGTTTCGTGTAGTAGCCTTTGAATTGCAGATCAGCATTGCCTTCAGTGCCAGGAAAAAGATGATGATGGTGGTGATAATGATGTTTCATGGTTCACAAAGCTGCAATATTCTCTCTTATTATTACTGCAGTTTCCTTGAAAAACCCATGAAGAAAATTGGGTTCTTCACAAGCACAAATTTTGGTTTCAATTCAAACCCTTCCAACTACATTCATTGGAAGTTCTGGTTTCTTGATGTTCTTTGTCGTTAGGATTTCTGGTTTCTAGGCAGGCAAAGGGAAGGCAACAACCAAACGATCCTCAGCCCTATTTAATTCTGGTGAAACTACTTTCAAATATATGTCATTATATATATATAAATATATATATGCATCTCATTTCCTTCCCAAAAATGTACTAATAAATTAACTAAATTATTGCATAAAGATAGATGCCAAAAACATGAAATATATAAGTATTGACCCATTTCTGCATGGGACACAAAGCGCAGCTATATAGAAACAAATAAATATAAAATAATGCCTTGTGATTTATCTAAAATATGAAAGTATATAAAAAATAATAATAATAATAAAAGCACTCATCTCTACCTTCTGTACAATATCTCTAGTCTTCAGACAAGTAATTCTAGGTGCTATAATTTGTGATATTGTCACCGAAATCAACCAAAAATATGCTTATAGCGAAAAAGAAAAGATGCTGCAATTGCAAAAGCCTGAAAAAGAAAGAGAGAGATATTATCTGATTCTGAACTTTCGATTTCTTTTGTGGCTGCTGGTTCTTGACTTATCATCGCTTGTTGTGTAATGGGTTCGACCCTGTTGGAACTCTTCGCTTCTCTTCGTCGACTTGCTTAGCTTGGCCGTTAAAGTATAAACTACTTGACCCTGGATGAAAAACCTGTTGGCCACCAGGTTGTCTGGTACCTTCGGCCGAATTGTCAGACTCAGATGCAAGGATCTGGTTCCTTCGGATTGCTTGAACCCTGGAAGTAAATAGAAGGAGAAGAACAACCAGAGAACAAAGCTGAAAGCGATTCATCCTTTTTCTTTGAGAGGGATCGTTGGAGATACGGAAAGGCATCATAGCCTGGAACTAGATAGCCAGCTTGTTATTATATATATACGGGCAGGCTTTGGTTCATTTCTTAAGTATATGTATGCATATTCTTAACGTTTGATGTCCTGTTTGACCCCATTTGCCTTGGGATCTTAGTCAGATTGGTAATAAATTGTTGTCGGGCCATAGCCTTGCCACCGTTGGATGAAGATCTGATGGTGAAGAGTTTTGAAAGCTAGGGGATGAAACAAAGAGGATCACTGGCATTATAAGGACGGGTGGGGTGGCGGTGGTTGAAGTCACCATTCAATATAGGGGACAATGACACCTGAAATTCACACAAAACTCATACGTAAAGACTTGGAGTGGAGGGGAAGGGAAGGAAAAGGGAAAGGAAGCCATCGCTGTGACTTTGAAATGCTTTCCCACTTTTCACATCAAATTTAGTTTAAGAATGCCCTTATGCCTCGCATGACAAAGGACATTTCGGTCATAAGAAAGTCAAAATTCTTACACCGACGCACCCAAATTATATTTGTAGATTAGTGTAACTTTATATAAAATTAGAGTTTAATCTATTTAATTTATATAATAAATTTAAAAGATTATATACAATAGATTTTATAAAGAGATTTAATTTAAAAATCCTCTTTATTCAATATTTGAGGCATCTGGTATGATCTGAGAAATATTTTATATTATTTGTGATCTTTATCTACTTTCATAGTAGCACATAATGTTACATTACATATTTAAATAGTATTCTTCTTAATCCGAAGACCCTTGAGACTTTATCACCTTTCAAAGGTATGCCTTCCAAAATCCAAATCCAAACCTCCTTTTAAATAAGTGTCTTTGTCAATTAGGGTACCAACAGAGGAAATTCGAATAACTTCTTTCTCCGTCTCAAATTATGATGTTTTTTAACCAAAACAATTATATAATATAAGCCACTATTAATAAAAGCTGCGTATTTGCATAACATTAATCAAATATAGATAGCAAAGGTCGGCTATGGATGTTGGAATTTCGTTCTTTCCTTTTGAATATAAAAATGACAAGTGGAACCATACAAATGTACGATTTTTCTGACAACAGTCATCCCCATTACAACATATGCTTTTCAGTTTCAGCTGCCAATAACCAATTGAAAAATGAAAACATTTGTTAGATAGACATTAATCACCAAAACCAAACCATATATATATATATATATATATTTGTTTAGTATTAAAAGTGGTTCTTTTTTATTGTAAAGTTAGGGAATTTTCATTTAATAAATGATGCAATGTTGAATATTATAACAAAAAGAAAAAGAAACTCCTCCTATTCCAACTCTGATGATAAAAACTTTTATCGTGTTTAAAATCGAAGATTGAGGAATTATAGTCAACATTGATGATGGGGAAAATAAAATAAAAAGTAAACTCAAATAGAATTTTTAAAATTAAGAGATGAAAAAGCTGAATTTTATTAATTCTTACGAAGATGCAAACAATGGCGTGTTCATTTATAAAAGCTTCTGTTGGTGGTAGAAGTAGGTAGGGCTTTATCATTACAAAATGCCACTTTCAAAGGTCAAGGTGCCTGCACTTTCAACGCTTTGTACGGAAAAAAACTTCAAGGTAATTAGGTTTCTAATCTGCTCAAACCAAATCAATTGAGCCCTCTTTAGCATTTAAAAATTATAGCTCGACAACTCGAATCAAAAATCAAGAAAATAAAATTTTTATAATTTGAAAGTTGGCTTATGAATGAAATAATCTTATTATCTTTACATCTCTAAATTTTTATTATTTTAAATATGTATTTTTTTTTACATTTTAATTCTCATATTACTATTTTATAGCAATACCGAACATTTACAAATTTTTAAATCATATTTTTTATCGTAATTTTTAAACACATTTTTAAACCAAGATTTTCAATGGTCTGCATATATGGTTAATATTCGGTTTAGGTGCTGTGTTCATAGGGGAAATCATGCCTCATCACATTCTAGGAATATGCAAATATAATTGGGTTTTCCTTTTAGACTAAACATATGTTTAGATGAATGGTGAAATTAATTTTGGTGAGATGATAATAAGGTTGAAGGTGAAATTATTGTAGCAATTACATTAAGTATTGTAGCAGACATATTAAAAATAAATGATGAGAAATATGTTCAAGTGCAAAAGTAATGGTAATAGTGAAGTGAAGGATAATAAAAAAGAAAATAACCATTAATACCATTAAAATAAAATTTTGCATACAAAACATTTAGATTATTTAACATTTATGAAATTTATAAAAAAATTAAAAGTTATTAAAATTATATTTATGTCAAATAATAATTTTATTAATAAATAATTAAGAGTAATTAAAATGACACTAATGTAATAAATAATATTTTTGTCTTTATTTTTTTTATGATTGATGTAGTTATTTATTTTTTAAATGAAAAATGAAAGGTTAATTGACAAAGATCTTATTGTTCATCAATATTAAGATTATTTTTTTATAAAATATTAAAAAAATTCAAAATGATATTGACATATTATTTTTATGAAAACAATTACACAAATTTATTTTAGCAAAAACATTAATTACTAGGTGTACAATTAGAAAAAAAATAATGTAAGTAGAAGTTAAAAATATTTTTTAAATTTATTAAAAAATATTTTAATCTTAAAATTTTAATAAAGATAAATTGAACTAAAAAAGAATAATAAGATAAAAATGTAATAAGAAGCCAATACACCCCTTTTTCAACAATTAAAATTTTTTTTTTTCCACTAGAGCCATGTAGACCTAACCACACTGATAACTTCAAGATGTAAATGGAACCTAAATTGTAAGTGAATAGACAGAAATAATAGCAAAAGATACTAATTTATCTAAATTTAGAAATAAAATTTTGAAGTGTCTCCCTTTAAATTTATTTCGACAACTTTTTTTTTTTTCATTTTGAATTTTTCAATATTTTCCTTTTGCTTTTTATAGTAATTTTTTTATTATGGTATAAGTAATTAAATTTATATTTTTTTTATCACAGGTGTTCAAGAATTATATCGAGTTGGATTAGAATCAAATTGCAAAAAACCGATGCGGTTCTTATTCATCAAATATAAAAATACAATTTATTATTTAAAATTTATTAAAATATTAAAAATTTATATAATATTAATATTTATATGTGTTAAAACATTTTATTAATTAAAAAAATTCAAATCAGTCCAAAATAAAAAATATATATTATTTCAAACTAAATTCAATTTAAATCAAATTTTTTTATTATCTTATTTGTGATGAAGTCTATTTTTTCATTATGAATGGACCAATTCTTCATCTCTTTCTTCTATTGCGTCTATGTGGGTGGTTGATGATCATCAAACCACAAGTGGTTGGCGTAGCTGTCTTGTCGAATATTTCACTCAGTTTCTCCAAGTCCAAAATGGCATCAAACGATCTTTTTGAATATCAAAATCTTAGTTAACATCAAATGAAACCTTGAAATTTCAGGGATATTCGTTTATTTAACTACTATAACTTTCTGGTTTTCATTGGGATTGCCGTCAATATTATCGATTTAATTTGTATATAATAATATATATATATATATATTGTTAAGGAATATTGTTTAAGGTAATTGTTAAAGTTAATTAAATTATTATTTATAATTAAATATAATCATTATTTTAATGAATTTTATAATATGTTGAAAATAGTAACTTAATATAATAATAATAATAATAATAATAATAATAATAATAAGAACATTTTTAGACAAACCCTAATGATATATACTTATTATTTTTAATATTCTTTTTGACTTTATTGATATTCATAACCATTCATTAATAAAAGTATTTCGATATAATTACCCCTAGAATTATAGTCCGACAGATTGGAAATATTGATAACAACATATGAAAATAGATGAAGTTTAATT
>JBBYHM010000025.1:7050444-7063032 GCA_038381775.1 Adansonia rubrostipa
TATAATCAGGTTAGTCTCGTTACATGTGAATCTCATGCTCACATCGATTTTGGGTATTTTCAAATTCAATTTTTTTTAAAAATTTTTTCAAGTTCAAATGAAATAAAAAATATAATTATTTTATATATTTATTACGTTGACTTTGTTAAATCGTATTTTCCAGTTTTGCAAACATTCCAAATCCAGCATTTTGAAAGGCCCAAAAAACTCCCTCTCAACTGCAATAAGACTCTTCCCCGAGGCCCCCGACCCAAAAGCCGACACACAAAATCCACCTCAAAGAACGTACTCCATTTCCCAAATGCCCCCAGCTCCACCGCATTCCTCCTCTTGGACCATCTCCCCCGACCTCGACGACATCGACCTCGACGCCTCCGACTTCACCGCCTCCGTCCCACTCAAAAAGGTCCCCAACGGGGACATCTTCGAAGCTTCCCGCGCTGGCGACGTCGACCGACTCCGTTACCTCCTTGAGTCCGGCGTCAACGTTAACGCCCGGGATAATTGGGACTCCGTTGCCTTGTACTATGCTTGCTTAGCTGGCCACTTAGATGCCGCCCGTATGTTACTGGAGAACGGGGCCATCTGCTCCGAACATACCTTTGATGGGGACAGGTGTCACTACGCTGCTTTGAACTTGAAGGTTAGGAAACTTCTCAAGGCTTTCGAGGCTCGTCCGCCGCCTCTTGGGCCGTTGCAGGGTGCCCTTCGGGACACTTTCTTGAGCTGTGAGGCTAATCGGGCTTTTCTCGACCAGGCTACCGAAAGTGGATTACATTTCCAGGTTTCAGGTTAGTTTACTTTTTCTTTTTTATTTAATTTTTGATTTCGGTTTATTTGGAGCAAGCTGGTGGTACTTATTAAACCTTGATTACTGATATTATATAGCGGTGAAATGTGGCTTGACTAATGTCAGTACTCTGTAGTATTGTTGTTTTTAACTTTGGAATTGCTTGATGATCGACGTTAGTTAAGTAAAGTTTGATATATCGGTGAATTATGGTTAAATAATCAATGTAAAGTGAAAAATAATGATTTATAATGTTTGGATTTATAGAGTAGAAGAGAATGGTAAACGCTTGATGAATAGAAGTGATGTATAAAGTGAAGATAACTTCTTTCCGCTTGGATTAGATATAAATTTTATAATTAGAAATGAGATACTGTAATGAGAAAGATTTTTTTTTCAATATTTTGTTGATAAGGATATATTTACAAAATTACGAGGATTTGCATAGCTAGTATTGTTGGTCATTTATAATTATTGAAAGATGTCAAAATTGTGGAATAAGAGTTGCTCCTCTGTTCTTGGTTTGGCTAAGTAAGTGTAATTTCATCGTTTCACTTATCTTCATTTCTCTTTTATTTCGAACATGATGTTGGAGAATAGAGAGGATTGGTTTAAGGTCATATGTTAATTGAATTAGCTTCAAGGTTCGAGACTGTGAAAAGGGTATATTGAGTTTCCATCTTCTTGGTTTTCCAGAAATTGATGTTTTACCTCTTGATGTTAAGATTAGAGAATGGTTGCTGGTTTTATGGTGCTGTGATCTGGTTTGAGGGTAATTGATTACCGAAAAGTCTTGGGGTTTATCCCAAAAAAAAAAATTTTGGGCCCTGGTGGTATCAAATAAATTCTATCAATCAAGTCATGTTTAGTAGTTTTGAGTCAAATCTTTAAATCAATTGAAGAATGGCGGTTTTAGACCCTCATTTTTTTTTTTTTCTCTTTTTATGAGCATCTAGCATGAATGGCTCAGAATTTATTTATATTTATCCAAGGCAATCTATTTTCTTAAATGAAGTAAATGCGACCTAGCTTTGAAAGAGCACTTTTGGTTCTCATATATTTGTCTTTCTATCATTTTTGAGGCTTTGAAAGTATGAATATTGGAACACTAAACACCGAAATCTTTGATGAAATCTCAAGTCAATTGAATATAACTTGCAGATGTTGATTTTGTTAATTTATTGGGTCCCAAAATATCAGCTCATTTTAGCTGCAGTATTCTTCTTCTAAGAACAATATGTCTGTATGAGTCTGACACAACATTGAATATTCAATCAGGTTTTACAGCCAATGGGGCATCAAGTTATTATTTTCCTCCAGATGTTGTATTTTTTGTGCAAGGCAGGCCCATTGAAGCTCATAGAGTTATTTTAAGTGCCCGGTCACGGTTTTTTAGGAGAAAGTTTGAAACAGATTGGAAATATCGCAATGAAGTGCGATTTTCAAGAGAAAAGTTGTCTTATCCTGCTCTCTATGGCCTCATCCACTTCTTTTATTCTGACAGACTAGAGGTTGCTGTCGATGATATGGAAGATCTTGTGAGAATTTGTAAAGTATGCAAATGTGAATCGCTGCAAAGGGTCCTAGAGAAAGAACTGATTCACCAAAAATATGCTGAATACAAAGCATTGAGAGATGTGGACAACTCTCAAAAACGGTTTATTTTACAGGGCCTGTCCTTGCCTGAGGAGGACCGGCTTCCTGCTGCCTTGCATCGGATCCTTAAAAATTCCTTGGCAAAGTCTCCAAAGGAACACAGCCTAGACATTGGTGTTGACGGATTACTGCCTGGTGTTGGTGCAATCCAGTTAAGTGACTCTCTGGATGATCTTGCAGATATTTGTGTAAGAGTTGACAAAAGGGTTTTTCGTTGCCATCAAGTTGTTTTGGCATCAAGATCAGAATATTTTAAAACAAGATTGTCTCGCATGAAAGATTTTCATGAAGGGAAAGATGAGTTACCTAGGGATACCCTTCCATGTCTTGAAGAACATGATTTGAGTGCTGAGGCATTTGAGAAAATGATTGAGTATATGTAAGTTTTCCTTTTTTTTTTTTTTTTTTTTTTTTTTTCTTTTCTAGCTTCTCACTTTTTACTTTCAGTACTGAAGCTTAGTCTAGGATTTATTTTTCTGAAAAAATACTGAACTATTTCTAAATTGGTTCTGTGGTTGGAACGTTATTGCTACTCTTGTGGTGTCTCTAAGCTGTCTTGCATCATAGATCATGTTAATAAAGAGACGAAAGATTTGTTACCTAATATTCTTCGAGTCATGGTCAAGTGTGCTTTAGTTCTTGGAACTGTTATGTATAATGTTGTTATTTATACTCTCATCTTTAAGAACATGGAACTTATTATAGCTTCGTAACTGCTTCAGGTACACTGATGGATTGACATATATAGATCCAGATCAGGTATTGTATTTTTTTTTTTTTATCAAAGTGACCCATGGACATCACTTGAGTGCATGGTTATCTAATTTTTAACCATTCTAATTTATCAGGCGGAGGAAATGTTTGATGCTGCATCTCGCTATCTATTATTTCCTCTTAAGCGTGCTGTAGCTGATGTACTGCTGCCACACCTAGAGATGGTCTCACCAGCAGAATTGTGCCATTGGCTGATATTATCTGACATGTATGTTATATCTACCTTTTATTTTCCTATAAAGTCGGAAGTACGAGATCAATGTCTTATTTTATTGGACATTGTTTAAATGGGGTACTTAACATTCAATTAGATTCGTTTTCTGGGCCTAAGAATGGAATTCATACTCGCATATTATTAGAATGAAAGTAAAGTAACCAGATGTTCATTGTTAAATAGATCTTTGGGAGTTCTAGACTCTTGATTGACAATAACATGCTGCTTTGACTTGGCTCAACGGATTGTTTCAGCAATGGTTTTCCAGTTTGTAGGCTATTTAGATTCTGAGATTATCTTGTAGAAATGATATGTCGTCCTCCATGTTAAATGTGCTGCATGGGAACTTGTCCCCGGAGGTTCAATTGAATCGAAAGATTTGATACTTTAACCAAAAACCAGTTTAAAGTCTTTTTTTGGTCAACTAATATCATTATCAGCTTTGGACTAGCAGTTGTGACCACAAAGCTTCAATTTTTTTTTTTTTTTGTTTTTAATTTTAATTCACGTGTGCAGGTATGGTGTTTTGAAGATACGAGAGTATTGTCTAGATACCATTGCTTGTAACTTTGAGACATTTGCTGACACATGTGAATTCCGGGCAATGCTTTTGACACTGCCGCCACCATCGGGAGATTCCTCTCTCCGGACTACTGTTCCGAGTGCCCCAGGAGCTGTGATTAACACAGAGCAAGCCAACCTTATGGATGATCTTCGAGAAAAATGGCTTGAAGCTGAAGGTGCTGAGCTTGACAAGAGAGATGAGAGCGCTTTACTTTTTGACAAGCGCCTAGAGATGCTTATGGTTGTTGCAGAACAAGAAAAATATCTTCCTTCTGCCTGATGACGGCCAAGATCATGTTACATAAGCCTTTTTTCTTTTTTTTTTTTCATTTTCATCCGTCTTTGCTTCAGATGAACACTTATATATTAAGCCTAGATGTTTCTTTCCCTATAATATATATATATATATATATATATATATATATCTCTTTTTTATAGCATGGTCTATTTCCTAGTACAAACAGATTTGTGGGTTTTTTCACTTAAAAATTCATGTATTCATATTATATTCATATTATTCTCATGTTATAATCATGTTTAAATTTTGACACATTAAAAATCATGTTTAAGATTTTTACATATTTTATAATTTAACTTGTGTTTTTTTATACAATGGAGGCCGTAATCTCGAGATAGGGAAATGGTTGAAGATTTTGAGATTTAAAAATTTGTGTATGTGTCATGTTTGTATATTTTATCATGTCATAATTGTGTTTAAGCTATTTAATATTTATATAAATTTTAATACGTTAATAATTTATATTATATAAATTTTGAGATATATATTTGTATCATGTATTTAGTATTTTATATATATCATATTCGTATAATTATATTTAAAATTATCAGGTTTTTAGATTCAAATTTTATGTTTGTTAGATGATAATTGATCGTATAAATTAATTGAATTAAATATCAGATTATATTATTTTTGTATTCATGCGATTAACACTTGAAAAGAAAACGCTACGCCCATATGCAAAGTGCCAATTTAGATTCACAAGGAGGAAAAAGAGTTCGGCTTCTTAGGCAACTCATACATTTTTATATGTGCGTTCTGGCGATTATAATTTAATTTGTAAAATATCATAATCTTTTAAGTTAAAATTTATTTTTTTAAAATTAAAAATAAATTTAAATTAAATTCAATGTGACATAAAATTTTATGAATAATTATTATATTAAATAATCAAATTAAATGTAGTTTCTTTGGTTCCATGTTTCAATTAAAGACAATAAATTTGATCAACAAGTACCAAAATATTAATGCTCTAATTTTGTTTGCATTGCAAACTTTTAATATCAAGCTAATGTGAGTTCCCCAATGTTAAAAAGTTTTATATATATATATATATATATATATATATATATATATCAAAAATTATTATTATGCCTTTATGTGTTACACTAAAGTATGTGAACGAATAAAAACTAAAGATAATTCGATTATAGTTTTAAGTTTATTTGAATTCATAAATTTATTATTGAAACTAATGTTTTTTTACGAAGTTTATATTATCAAAGTAATATAAAATAAATTTAAAAAGTCCACATGACAAAGATCAACATCCTCCACCACCTGTGAAAGTAGAAGCAAGGTTAAAAAAATTGAGACTGAAGTTTAAATTGGTTTAATTTATCGTCCGATTAATTCATTGAAACAAAATTTTAAATATTTAAAATAATTTTATTATTACATAAATATTATATATGGTAAATTAATAAAAGTATTATTATCAGGTATACAGATGGTGAAGTTTTTTTTTAATCTCACAAACGGATTAAAAGACTATCCTATATCTTTATTACATATTTAAAAATAAAAAATAAATAAATTAAATATGTAACAGCTTTTTAACCTCATTTGCGGAGTTAAAAACCTCTGTTGTTAGTGTACTAATAATTATTTTTAATAAAAATATGTGTTTGACTTTGTTATATAATTTTTAGTTTAACTCCAAGAGATTATGAGTTCAAATATGATCACCTATAAAAAAAAATACTTTTTTTAAAAAATAAAAACAATTTTTTTACCATTTTTTATTGGTTGAAACTGTTGATGTTAGACCAATTCAAATAATTTTTTATTTTTTATATAACATCGAATCGAACAAATCTTCGACTCCCAATTGGACCGGTACTAGTACCTAGTCCGGGTTTTTCATCCATCCTTAAAAGAAGAACAAGAATGAGTCAAAGTGAATCTTATCTTCAGCAAAGCTGACTGCTAATAAAATTCTTCCCCTCCGTTGCATTATTCAGCATAATAAATAATGAATGCAACCAAAAGAATATTTTCTAACAACAGGTAAATATTTACAGACTTTTCCTGCGGTCTGCAAAAAGCAAAAAAACTGGAACAATGCCTCTAGTTCCACCAGATTTGTTACCATCATTTTCTTCAATTTTCGAGGGAATTTCCTCGTCTTCGACCTAGGGCGATAGACCAGCATCTGAAACCGAATCGTCAATTGCCAAACTCGAGACTTCACCGGCTAGAGCTGTCTCGTTCTCGCCCTCCTTCGGTGACACAGAGGATTCATCAGGAACCTCACCATCTTCAGACTTTTCTACCTGCTGCTGTAGGCTCCAGTACATGATGCTGGCAGTCAACGTAAGCATCATTTTCTGGTTTACCTGTTATGGCAAATGCAAAACGGACGTAAAGTTAGAAGTTAAAATTAAACAAAGTAACCTAACAAAAAAAAAAAAAAAAAAATACAAACTGACGTCTGATTTAATCCAGTTCAGGCATAAAATTGCCAGGTTCAGCTCAGTAGTATTCATCCCAAGGGGTTGCTAAACAAAGGAATTCAAGCCTTTAAGAACAACCTAAGCGACTCAGACTCGGGTGGAAGTGTTGGACATAAATAAATGTTTGACACAAGTATATTCAACTTTTTTTTTCAAAATTTTTCTATGTATTTAGAGGATCCTAAGAGGGTCACATCTCCATACCCATGTCCGCACCCACGTCCGGATATATGTTGGACACAGATTCTTTAAAAAAAATAAAGAGTCGAAACAACATAGGAAACAACTCACTTGAACTTTTTATATGATTTTGATTCAAATCAACCCAAAGACATTGTTGTCAATATTATGCTTCTCCTTTTTCCTTTTTTTGGCTGGAAATTAGGATCATTTTCGTTAAAGCAAGTCAGAAGCGCAGAGAGCCCTGATGAAGGTGCTCTCATAACCCTATAGGTGCATTACAAAGATCCCAATTCCCTGCATCATTACTGGATGCCTCTCTTTTGTAAAACATGAAATTTCTAACAAAATATCACACAAGTTTACAATTATATATGTCATAACTTCGAGTAAACAAACATGATGTTGATTTAAGTTCAGAAATGATGACGAGAAGTGATTAGAGATATTAAATTTCAGAAAAATAATTACCTCTATGATATCCTCGGGTAACAAGAAAATGGAGCATCCAAGCTTCCGTGCAACACTAATTATATAGGTTGCATTCAACTTCTTATCTTCGTCTGCAATTTCAACAACAATAAATCTATACATCTCTTCCATTCAATTTATAATCTATTTATTCGACGGGTGAAAAATGTTTCCCGTGTAAAGTTTCTTAGCTTCCCCAACAGATCACTGCCATGAATTAAAATTATCAATTAAGCATTAAAAATTAAAGGCTCAAAGCATGATTAATTCTAAGTTAGTGATTTTTTATCGAGGAATCTACGAAACTTCACAAAAGGAACCTAAGACTTTCCATATCCATATGTTCACCATAAGAAACAAAAAGAATGACCTCGGCAGGTAGTTACTTTTACTGTTCAAGCGCCATATAATTATGATCAACCAAGTTTCAAAGGAAAAGGACACATTTTTATATAATAGTGAAATAGCGCCATACCAGTTTCTCCCTTGGTAACAAGACTCCAGTTAACCACCCTTGGTTCGACCGCACTAAGAAGCTCGAGGAAGAACAGACCATTCGAAAGGTTTTTATCCTAAAAGCAAGAGTGCAATAAAAAGCAGAGTGTCAGTCTAGGTGTCAAAATTTATTAAGATACGATTTTGTTCTGTTGCTTAAGTACCTTGAAGCTCTCCATTTGGGAGGTTCTACCTGCCTTCTTTACTTTATTGTTAGCCCAGTTCAGAATGTCGGCATCCGTAATTTCTTTACCTTGGGAGTGAGACCTCAAGTTTTTCAGGAGTTGGAGCATAGAAAACCTCATGAGTTGCCATAAAAATGCTGGAAGTGGGGACAAAAAACTAGAAAATGAGAAGAGTGATGTCGTTTTACAGATCATAGTGCAGCAACATAGAGCAAAGAACCATTTCAAGGCTTATATATGTGATACTCAGAAGTTAGCCACTGTAAGATCACATTACAACCCCAAAGCTAAAATATCTAGGAATATGCATCCATTCACACGAATGATAAAGTGTGCTCTATATTAAATCAAGATAACAGCCCTCATCCACACTAGAGACAGAAACTAGCTACCCCATTAATGATCAGGAAAAGATGGCAGAATTTCTACGGGGAAAATGTAAGGTGGAAGATCTTACCTAGTATAAGTTTCTTGTTTCCTTGCACAATATCATTGCCAGCTACATTCACAAGTGAGAAGTTTAACTCCTTCCCAATCTGTATAACTTGATTGCAATTCTCAACCTTTTTGAATGGCATCTTTATAGGAGGCTTATTAGCATGCTTCCAGTTTACTGATCCAGAAGAAATTTTGTCTAAAACCTCTAGCAGAACCCATCTGCGTGCACAAAAAAGGTGAAAACCGAACAAGATTCAACAACTGCTTGATAGTGCCAGAAGAGCAAAAGATTTAGAAGAGAAAGAACACATTACCCGTTTCTAACATCTTCAAAAAGATTGTTGACATATGTAGCAACTCCAAGACTGTTAATCCAGAGTCGAAAGCATCTCTCTTCACGAGAAGTTTGTGCATCATCAGTCATCATCTCAGCAAAGGATATATTTTTGCTTTCAGTGGATAAACCGTTCCTGCAAGAGAAATTATATGCTAGTTAAAATATATTGGACAATCATAAGTACTTGTTCACAACATAATACCCCAGTTGTTAGAATTTGAGGTTCTAACTTAGAGGTCTCAGGATCAAATCCTGAGATAGGAAGGGTAGGATTGACGCATTTTGGGATGGGATAGCTACCTCTTTTAGCGTAACCCAAGATCACATGTAACCAAGCAAAAAAAAAAAAAAAAAACACAATAACAAGTATATGATTGAGTCAGCTTTTCCCAAATGCATATAACAAATAAACCAGACAATAGACATTATTAGATCATCATATGTCAGTTAAAAAATACAGGTAAGTTTTACAAAACTAATCAGCTCATGAAACGTTAGAAATCAATGAAAACGAACATGGATAAGTTAATACGAATGATCACGAAAACTTAATTCAGGACATAAAGCAAAAAAAAAAAAAGTTGTTAAAAAAATATTTCTCACCTGTGCTGGAATATTTGTGCAACAAATGCAAGATTGAGATTTGGTGAGCCCTCAACAATATCCTTAGGAGTGAGATATCTTTTGCAATCCAATTTCTCTGCCTGCTGAAGAACTCTGTTTGCTCTTTCAGTTGGATCTTTTGCATCCAAAGTTGAGGTGGTACTATGTTCAGGGGCAAGTGCATTAAGAAGGTATGCATATGCCTCTCCATCCTAAAAAAAAAAAAAAGTTTATGATACATCAGTCAAACTAGGAGACCGAAAATAATATAGAAAAGTGGAAAGATATACTTTACACATCAACAACTACTTGTTATTTTAATCAATGTAACCGTGAATCAAATCCTTATCACAATGAGGCATTGTTTGATAACATGATGATATATAATTTTTGAGACACTGAAAGACATAAACATTTTCCTGCAAGTGTTTCATCATTTCATGGAACTTAAGGCCCAAAACTGAAGATTAATGCAGCATAGAAAACCATAATAATAATTATCGTTTGTAGATATAATTGACATGGCCACAACTAGAATTATAAAATTGATGAGTTTTCTCACCTTCAAATCTGAAGAGAAGTTTGAAACCTGCTTTTCGTATCCAGCTTTCTTCAGATGAAAATTCATCCATTTTAGCAAAACCTTTTCAGGCGCTAAACTTAAGAGCTCCTCCACATCCTACAAAATTTAAACAAAAACAAAGTAAAATTTGTTTCTGACTTGCAAAGTGGGAACTTATCCAGTATCTCATATTATCAAAACACAGAAAGGAGGCTAAACAAATTAACATTCTCTGACCTTGCTATCATCCACCAATTCCACGAGTTGAGGAGTTTTCTTCAGATTGAGATCTGCTAGTAGTTGAATCTGATGTCACAGACATTTAAACATTATTAGCAATATAATTAAAAATGTACCCTTGAAACATCGAGGGATGACAAAACAGTTATGAACAGTAAGATTTCTATGAATTACAAACACAGTACCTTAATAATTTGAGAAATCAATCCAAGTACCAGATGGGGCTACACCAAAAAAAAAAAAAAAAAAGGGAAAAAAAACCCAAACAAGGATAATAGAAGAAGTTAAAGCCTTGTGCAAATCTATATCGAAATGCAAGTATAACACCTAAATTTGGATTAGAAAGGAGCATTACTTACTCTTCCTTCAACAAGGTCTTGGGTGCCAATATTAACCACAGTGCAACCGATAGCTTTTGCAGAATTAAGGCAAAGAGTATGGTTCTCATTCCTTTCCCACGGATTGAGAGCCTTTTTTGTGTTAATAGCTCGCTCATCTATGGTCCCAGGGACAGCTACATTGATAAGCTTGCTGCATGAAAGCAACTAAAAGCATCAACAAACATCAAATCATGAATCAATACAAGGGAGTAAAGCATACTCAAGTAGGTCCAGTGAACCAACCAAAGAAGAACTCCATTTTTAGCGAGATCAAATAAAGCATTAGTAGCTGGATCGATTGGAAGAAAATCTTTCAAGAATTTATCTTCTGCCAGGAAGTTATTAATATGAGCGACATAAGAAGCCTTCTCAGATTCATTGATAGCATGGTGAAAAGTGGTCGTGGCGGCCTTGAGAAATGAAGATTTTGATCCACCAGATTTTGTAATTGCACGACCTTGCAAATTTAAATAAGCCTGCCAATTCACCAAACCCCAGATGCCACTAAGCAAGATATAAGGAGAACATATGCAAAAAATAAAAAAAATAAAAAAATAAAGCGAAAACATATGCACCAGGTATCCTAACACAAATACATCGGGAAGGATTGATTCATAACAAGTTGCTTATTGAATCTTCTTTGTCATTAGCAAGGATATACTAGAAAATTAGCGCATCCGCTATATTGAAAAGACTCACCCGAAGGAAGGCCTCAAAATCAATTTCTTCATCCATGTCACTATATGATTCTCCCAAGATAGTCTTAATCTCATCCTCACTGAACATTTCACTGAAAGCTTTCAACTTGGCATAAACCGGTGGCAAATCACCCACAGTTACACGACCATGTTGAGTCCTCACAGAGATAAACTAAAAGCAATAAAAAGAAAAATCCATGTCCTATGTCAAACAAAGATTGCCAATTTTCACTATATAATCTTGGAAAACAACGTAGTCTAAAGGGGTTGTTCATGCTACTTGCAAAAGTATATTTGCATACAAAAAGCAAACGATATTTTTAATAATTAGAAACTAAAAGTGCAATCTTTTAGAACAAAATGCATGGTTCCACTTCCACATAAAGCAATAAAGAGATGATGTCACATTTTACAATCCAAAGAAAAAAAAAGAAATAAATCCAAAAGCAAACAAGAGAAAGAAAAATATAATGTTACCTTGGATTCGAGAGTGCGGAGCTCGACTTGAGTGAACTGGCTTTGAAGCCAAGGATCAGAAACGATTACACCTTGATAACTAGACATCGTTTGCCTTGTTATTTCCACCAAAAAGCTACCCTTAAATTACACAAAAAATAAAAGATGATTGCAGCATTTCAAAACAAAACCAGATCCAAGAAATGCAGAAACGAA
This sequence comes from Adansonia rubrostipa, assembly GCA_038381775.1. NCBI lineage: Eukaryota > Viridiplantae > Streptophyta > Magnoliopsida > Malvales > Malvaceae > Adansonia > Adansonia rubrostipa. The sequence continues at coordinate 7,062,458 of JBBYHM010000025.1, forward strand.
GAGAGACCTAATTGAGAAACCATCATGTAGGCTTGAAATCAACGTGCATGCATACATAATATTTTGAATAGGAAAATTAAACGATCAAAACAAAAAAAAAAACAAAACAAAAGAAAAGACAATCATATTTATCAAAATAGAGATAAAAAAAAAACGGAGAGACCCATGTAAGAAAACGAACATAAAAGAGGAACCTTAAAAGAAACAGAAAGATCACAGACAGAGCAGTTAAGATTAAAGGGTAGTTTCCTCCAGTTTGTTTTTTGTTTTTCTTTTGGTTCGTTTGCTTGTAGTAGGTTTTCAGGCAGTTTTCAGAGAGAGAAGGGATGATTTTGTTTTGGGTTTTGCTGGAATTTGAGTGAAGGAAATGAGGAAGGAGCGAAAAGCGTGTTGCCCCCCAGAGAAGCCGCGAACACTGCCGATTCCAAATGCGAATAAGAGAGAGAAATAAAACGGGAGAGGCTAATAAATAAAAAAACGATATATATATATATATAAAAACTAGAAATAAAAGCTTATATTCAAAATGCTCAAATATTTAATATAATTTTTAATTATTTCCAAAAAAGTCGTGT
>JBBYHM010000025.1:7078071-7131567 GCA_038381775.1 Adansonia rubrostipa
TATGAACTTTAAAAAATAAAAAATGTAAATAAATAATGTCGAATTTAACTGGTGACATTAGACCTCTACCCAGAGCCAAACACTGTTTATTTATTTATTAAGTTTTCTATCTGATGCCTTTATCACGTTTTTGGAGTTGTTTAATTCTCCAATGCTAATTATTATTTTTTTCCTTTTCGAAAATCAATATTTTTAATTCATTCCTTTAACATTGAATATATATATTCATTTAAAATTAAAGTTTTATAGCAGATTAATAAATTGAATTTCAGAATGATCATTTTTATTTTCGGTGACTGTTTATTGCATGCACTGAGGCCAATAGAGATCCCTGACTGTGGGGTCCCTTTGTGGTGACCTCACCTTTACGCAAAAATTTAAAATAAGGATGTAATATTTTCTCTGTTATGATTTATTTTCTTTTCTTTGCTTTTCTTCTCTCCTTGGGCCTAAGAAAGTGTTTTATTACACAAGCATGACACAATTTACCCCTAACCAAAAGCGGATGGGAGTGAGCTTGGAAGAACACAGATTGTCTCCGGCGGCTGCACTGGACCCTTGCCCCTTCGGTCAGAGGTCGATAAGGATTACATCTGTGGGTGAGCTAAAATCCAAAGAGACCAAATTCAATTAGATTTTAATCTCTGCTTTGATATTTTGTGGCTTCACATTTTCATTAAAGAGCTTCAATTACAATTAGATAAGTAAGAAAAAAAATTGATACAAATGAATATTTAAAATTTTTGTTGTTTTGATTTGATTTGATGCAAATAAAAGTAAAAAATAAAACTTTACCTGATTCTTGCTTTGCCCAAATAACACAATCATTAGCCTTTCTTGAAAATTGTTAAGGTTCTTCTAATGTTAGCTTTTTTCCAACAATTCTAGGCTAGGACTAACTTTTTTAATTTTGGTCCAATCTAGGGTGCATCATAGAGCTTTTAACCACAATTATATTCTAATTTTTAGCATCATAGACACATATTACTTCTTTTATAATATCAAATTCGCAAACATTCATCAATAACAATATTTTTTTAAAACCACGTAAGATTACTTAATTAGTTAGTGTGATAATTGATATCATATTGAATTAATAAAAAAAATATCATTAACAGCAGTGTTTACTTAAAATTTAACGTGTATAATTTAAGTAAATAGACAATAAAATATGCTGGTCAAATTAAATAAATGTGAATCATATAAAAAAGTTATAAAATTTAAGTAGATCCTTCTTCGTATATGTATATATAGTATCAGAAACAATCTTATATATGTATTGTGTAATAATTGATTTTTATTTTTTTTAAATATAATTTTTTAGTTTTTATATTATTAAATTAAAAAATTGTTATACTGATAAATTATTAATAAAAATTAAAATATTTAGTATAAACTAAGATATATTGATGTAAGTGAATTTTTATACTGACTTTAACTTTGTTCAAACCCCTTTTTTGGATTGAATATTCAGTCTAAACCCTCTAAATATTAGTGATGAGCATTCGGTCGGTTCGGTCGATTCGGTCAAAAAAACTTCAAACCGAATTAACCGACTTAATTAGAGGAACCGCCGAACCGACTGACATTTTTAACCATAACCGAATTAACCGAACCGACTAAATTTCGGTCGGATTGGTCGGTTAGTTCGGTTAAATCGGTTTATTGGGTCTTGGGTTAATGGTTGTATATTTGATTTGGGAATGGGTTTAATTGAGCTATTAATATATATAAATATATAATTATTAAATATTAAATATTAAAAGTTCGGTTAATTCGGTTATAATTTTACTAACCAATAACCGACCGAATTAACCAAATAAATCGACATAAAAAACTAACATAACTATCGAACTGATTTAACCAAACCGAATTAACCAAATTTTATCGGTTAAGTCGGTTTGAACCGACTTATGCTCACCCCTACTAAATATCAAGCGAAATGTGAGACTTTAACCGGTAATCGGTCTTCGAACAAATCTTCAGGAGAGATATTTATTATTTATAATATTTAATCTTTATAAACTACCATTAAAGAAAAAAATATTATTAACAGGGAAAAATGCATAATGTATCGAGCCACTGAATTTAAAAAAAAAATTGGAAAAGAAATTACAAGGCCACGAATTGAAATCCTAAAAAAGCTACTTTCTATTTTTATTTTTATTTTTTTTACAGAAATACTGCGTACTCCAAATTTCATATATTTGATGTCATATTTAGCATTTTTATATCAATGTTTAAAGGGTTCTTTTCTTTTACTTTGAATTTTGATATCCTAAGTTTGGGTCCAATGAGATTCTTCACATTAAAATTAAACTATGGAAAAGGTAAACAATTTAATATTTGCTTTTTTTTACTGAAGAATATTTTACATTTGGTTATTTTTTATTCAGCGGGGTTTCTTAATTACTTAATTATCAGCATTAAGTTAAATTATTATTTTTTGGTTTAGAGAAGGGTCATGTTACTTAATAAAATCATGATAATTTTGTCCAATGCGAAATCTCTTATAAACGCGTACATTATTTGAAATACATTTGCTATGAGATATTGTATAAATGCACATTATCACAAAGCAATGCACACTCGTGATTCACACGAGACAAATGAGTCCATGCAATAAACACTCACCAATGAATTTTTTTTTTGTTCAGAAAAAAACACTACTTTACGCTTGCCTAAGCGAGGATGCAAGATAATTTTAGACATGATTTGATAGGCCTGCCTCATTCTTGGCTAAAACATACAATTTCATTTTTAGGGTTTTTTGGGCTAAAAAATGATACAAGTGAGTAACGAAATTGCCCTACTTTGATTTGATTTGATGCAAGTAAAAAGTAAAAAGTAAAAAGGTTTTGATTGATTTTTTGTTTTGTTCAAATAACATGACTTTAGTTTATTTGATTTTAAATTTTTAGGTCTGCTTTGATGTTAGTTTTTTTCTCCGACAATCCGACTATTCTTATATAACCAAAAACCCTAATCATTTACCAATAACATTAATTTTTTTAAACAACATTAGATTAGTTAACTAGCTATAGTGTGATAATTGATATCATGTTGAATTAATAAAAAAATAACAATTATATTAGTGGCTGTTTGATTAGGTTTGAAGCAGATGAAAAGTAAGAAAGCTTTAATTGCTTTTTACTTTGTCCAAATAATACAGTTATTAGTGTTTCTGACTTGAAATTTTTAAGTATTATTTGATGTTAGCTTTCTCTTCAACAATCCTAGTTAGGTAGGACTAACCTTATTAATTTTGGTCCAACCTAAGGTCCATCAATAACAATAAAATTGTTTAAACAGCATAAGATTAGTTAACTAGCTAATGATGCGATAATTGATATAGTATTGAATTAAAAACAGAATGACAATGACTAGGACATAGGTGAAAAACAACAAGACTTGGATTTGATTTGATTTGGTACAGATCAAAAGTAAGAATGCTTTAATTGATTTTTGCTTTGTTCAAATAATACAGTCATTAGTTTTTTTTTTTAATTTAAAAATTCTAAGTCTCCTTAAATGTTAGCTTTTTCATCAGCAATCCTACCTAGCTAGGATTAACATTATTAATTTTGGTTCAATCTACGGTCCATTATAGAACTTTTGACCAGAATATTTTGCTAATTTTTAACCTTATATAAATATTTGTAGATTTTAAATATCAAATTATTATTTTTAATAAAAATAATATTTTATTTTTATTTTTATTTATATATGACCTTAACCAATATTACTGTACATCGATTAATTTTTTTTTAATTCCCTCAAAAGAAATAGGAGGTCCAAAATAATTGGTAAGACATAGAAATTGACAGTACAAGCTGTCCTGTCTGGAAAATCTCGAAAGCGCCAATTGACGACCTTGGCCCAAAACGACATCGGCGGCAGTTGAAAAAACGACACATAGATTCGAGGTTAAGAACTAAGGAACCGACACGACATCTGACTAGTGGACCCCACCTACGTCGCACTCGGTGTTTGGGTCAAAGAACCTTATTTTCAATTCCGTCTTCGACATTATAATATTAATTGAAAATCAAAGACAAAAAAGAATTACATTTATATAAACTTTAAAAAACAAAAATTGAAATAAATAATGCCGAATTTAGCTGGCGACATTAGACCTCTTCCCTAAGCCAAACCCTGTTCATTTATTTATTAATTTTTTTATCCGATCCCTTTAACACGTTTTTGTTTTAAGAATAATTATTTAATGAAATAAATGAAGAAATATATTAAAATAACAACCACTCTTAACTCTAATTACTGTGTTACTGACATTAAATCAACTTGTAATCCTTTAGAGAACATGATTTCTTTTTCCTCGTAAACTGTTCACATCAGATTTTTTTTTTCAATTAAGCATCATTATTAAATTAACATATCCATGTTTGAAGGAAAAAAAATTATTGACTCCCTGAACTTTTTAACATATATGATTGTCTTAATGCTTATTATAATTTAGAATATTAGATTTCTAATTATCAAATTGTTAACAAAAATAAAATAGCTTTATAGGCATTGACATTAAAAAAATAATTTTTAATTATTTTTCATGTAAAATAAAAGATTTACTTAAATAATAGGGTCAATTAAATATAACACAAGAAAAATTAACTTATTAGAAAATTTTTTAAAAGTACATTGAAAATTTTTAATAATTTAATCTAAATAATAGGCTCAATCAAATTTATGTATTTTATGCAGAATTAGTCAACAAATAAGGGCTCTTTTAATAGTCTTTTAAAGACTCACTTCCCTCCCTGAAGCTTCTTCACATTTCCTCGTTCGTTCCATCCCTTCACTACTTTATTGAATTCTATATAAATCTATGTTGTCGGGGTCCCCAAGGGTTTGAGACACATCAAATTACCTAAGAAACAAATTTTCTGCATTTTGTTTTTTTTTTTTCAGTTTCAACATGGAGAAGAAAGACTGGAAAACTGTCATGTTTTCATGCCTGGTGGTGGCTTCTTTCTTGGCTTCATCGTCCGCCCAAACCTGTCTTACTCAAAAATTTTCCAACAACAAGCGATTTGCCAACTGCAGCGAACTTCCAGCTTTGAACTGTTCCCTTCACTGGACATATGATCAAGCAGCTGGGACTGTTGAGATCGCCTTCAGACACGCCGGTACCACTTCATCAAGATGGTCAGCCTGGGCTATCAATCCCAACGGACCCAGAATGTTGGGTTCACAGGCTTTGATTGCCTTTGTCAACTCCAGTGGCGTCGCTCACGCATTCACAGCATCAGTTGATACCATGACCCCTTCCATGCAAGAGAGTGATTTGAGCTTCGAGGTTCCAAGCCTTTCAGCAACGTTTGAGAATAATGAAATGACGATAGTTGCTGTTCTGAGAATCCCTGAAAACTTGTTATCTACCAGCCAGGTTTGGCAGGAAGGTCCCGTGAGTAACGGCCGACTAGGGGCTCATCCGACCACCGGAGCCAACCTGCGGTCCACTGGAAGTGTCAATTTACTCACAGGACAATCGGGAGGGAGTGGATCAGCAGGTTCAAGAACTAGAAGAAGAAATGTGAGTGACTATCGAATCTTGGGTTAATTCACTTAGCAGCTTGAGCTCTGTTATCACATTGGATTTAAATTTGAACTGGTTGAATTTTCTCAATTTTCAATCATATATAGATTTAAAATTTAAGATAAAAATAAAGGATTCAATACTGCAATTTCTTAAAGGTGTGTTTCGTCTTGAATTTTCCAGATTCATGGAGTACTGAACACTGTCAGCTGGGGAATCTTGATGCCTTTAGGAGCCGTAACCGCTAGGTACATGAGGATGTTCAAGTCTGCAGACCCGGCATGGTTTTATCTCCATGTTGCTTGCCAATCATTGGCCTATACTGTTGGTGTTGCAGGATGGGCCACTGGTATTAAGCTCGGCAACGATTCTGCCGGAGTCACGCAGAATCACCACCGGAACATTGGCATTATCCTCTTCTGCTTCGGAACTCTTCAGGTAATTTCTTCTCCCTTAACATCAACATAGTTAAATTCAACCATTGAACTCAGATAGCTTTCATGGCGTTTCCAGATTGCTCCCTTAAAGGCCTACTTTTCAAATTTATTCCTACTTTTGCAAAGGTTTCTTACATATTTTAAATGAAATTATTGGCAGGTTTTTGCTTTGCTTCTGAGGCCCAACAAGGATCACAAATACAGATTGTATTGGAACATGTACCACCATTCCATTGGTTACACTGTCATCATCCTCAGCATCATCAACATTTTCAAGGGTTTCGAAATCCTTCAACCCGATGAAAAATGGAAGAGAATTTACGTCGGCATTCTCATATTTTTGGGCATTATCTCCACTTTGCTGGAAGCATTCACTTGGTACATTGTTCTCAGGAGCAAGGAGACTGGATCTGATAAACGCTCTCAAACCATGAATGGAGTCAATAATGGAGTGAATGAACATGGTGCTGGGGGACAACAGGGCGTGTAATAACTTTTTTATTTTTTTTTAAATATTTAGGATGAACACTCTCGGCTTTTTCTTTTTCTTTTTTTTTTTCCTTTTTGTATTGTTTCTTAGGTTTAAATATACCATTTGCATTTTTTTTACGTAATAGTTTATACTATTCAAATTTTTAATTTTTTAAAAAATTATTCATATTTAATATCCGTATTTAACATATTTAAAAATAAATATAAAAATATAATTTTTTAAATAAATAAAAAAATTTAAAATTAATTTATTATATTTATATCGAATATATATTTATATTTTATATTTATTTAAACCTAAATAATATAGACGATAGTTATATTGTGATTCTCTGAGTCTTACACTATAATTTTGGCATGTATAGATGAACTTTCTTTTTTCCTTGTCTTTGATTCCATTTTTCTTTCAATTCATTGATCTCCACATGTTGGGCTGAGGAAACTAAACAGCGAAATCGATGTATGACTAATTTCCGTTGGTACCATAACGGCGAAAAGCATGGGTCATTAAAAATAATTATTGTGTACGTGAAGTCCAATGAGATAACGAGGATTGACATTTGGAAAGCGTGTTGGATTATTTATTTGAGTTGAATTTTAGGTATAGTTTAATTTAATTTAAATTATTATTTAATAATAAAAATATTTATATTTATATTTAATTATAAAAATATAAAAATATTAATATAAAATAATTTTTAATTTTTATTAATATTTATATAAATTTTTAAGTTGAATCCAATTTTATCATTAACAAAATTTTTAAATAAATTTTAGATTATAAATTCAGTTCGAGCCATAAATATCTCTATTTCTAACGTTGGGTGGCACGTCAAAGTTGAGAAACTGAAATTTAAGCCCAAACAACCTTTAAAAATGATTTGGCAAGTCTAATTTAGGTTTAGCTTTTGTTGATAATTACCACGATTACTTTTGGAACAAATGAGCGAGAACCCATTTTCCTATTAAAAAATAGTGCCACTTTCTTTTTAGTTGGATTTGGTGTTTTAGCCTTGGGTTGTAAATTTGAATCAGTGGATTTTTAAATATGGTTTACTTATATTGGTATAAAATTAATTAATTATATATATTTTTTTATGATATTATGTAAAGTTTATATTTTAATAAATTTACTATTGAACTTAATAATATAATTACATATGTTATGCACATAAATTATCAAATTAATCTGATATCTGTATTATATTGATCTTAAATATTATATATATTAAATTATTTTACTTCAAACAAATAAATAGTTAAATATTTTTAATTTAATTAAAATTTAACGTACAATATTTATAGAGTATGAAATACAATGATTAAATAAAATACGCATAGATCGTATAAGAAATTATGAAAATACAAAAGAACCAAATTAATTTTACACAAAGTGAATTTTTTACTTAAAATAGAATTTCGTTTTAAACATGTTTACATATATAGGGTTCTGCCTTTTGGGTTGGAATTAATCACTTTCAAAGAGAAAGAGCTCGTTGCAGCCCAAACCGTAAAATTTACTCTTCAATATAGATAGACAAATACGACCCATTAAACCATAGACCAATTTTCTGGCGACCTTGCTCCACCAATATTGTTTCATATTAAGCTTGTTATATCTCGTATTTTTTTTTATTATTTTTATAAATATAAATATAAAAAATTATTAATTATATTAAAATTTTAAATCCAAAAAGTATATGTCTGTGTTTATTTTTATATCATATCTAAAATTAATTAATCTATTCTTTCAAACAACTAGCAATTTTGATTAAAAAATGTAATGAAAATTAACCAACCATATTCTTTTCTTTATTTTAAAATTCTACTTTAAAGCCAATTGAACACTGGCTTTGATGTCATTCGTATTAATTACAGACTTTCGAAAGTTGTGAATTTAAGAGAATTTAGACACGCAATATCTTTTTTTAGTGAGTTAATTAAAATTAAAGTTAGGGGTTATGTAGATTAAGAACTTAAATATTTCTACTAATGGAAAGTAGGGTAATGAAAATGGCAAAAAAAGAAAAAAGAAACAAGGAAAAACGGCAAGTTACATGCAAAAAACCCATAAAATACTCTCAACTTTCTAAATAAAGAAAATTTAATGTATAGTAAATTATACAAGTATATAATCAAGCATTTAAGTATATCAAATAATTTAGCTAAAAATTTATGTATGAAAAATTAACATGGAACATCACAATTATCTAAATCTTGGCATGAACGATCTGTGGATTGCAAAGTAGCAATCTCTTTGATGATGTGAGATTTGTCCGCTTCAAACTGTTCATCCTCTGCAGCAAAGCAGAATTTTAACATTAGTTTTTTTTTTATTTTTTGGGATAAAAAGAAAGTCACGGTTTAGGAATACCGAAAATGATTGTAAATATTTAGATTTAAATATTATATTTATTATTTATTTTTTTAAATGATTGTATAAACTAACTAGATTTAGTTCCAAGTTCATTAACATTAGTTTACCATATATATATATATAGAGTTCAGAGAGTAATTTTAAAACAGATGTTTTTTCTACCTTTATCAATGGTGAATTCCCCAAGGAACCGTAGAAGCTTGCTCCTATTTGTGACAAGGATACTGATGATCTCCGGAGGCTTATTTTGATTTGCAACAAACAGCTATCATCAACAAACAACAAAATCAATAGGGAAATGAAAGTGAAAATTGATTAAAATAAAACAAACAAATAAAAAAAAGGCAAAATCTGCAATCACAAATATATGTGGCAAATTTCAGCAGCAGCAGCATTTTATTCACCTTGAACACATGAAAGGTATCTAGTTTTATTGTCTTGTTTGAATCCTACAGATTGGGAGAGCCAAAATTATTGAGTTATATAATAAAGCAGAAGCTTTTGTATATGTACAGAAAAATGGTTTTCCATGGAGGTGTGTACCCTGAGAAGATTCATCATGATCCTCATGTTATCTAATGACGTCACATACCGAACCATCACTGAAGAATTTGAGCGATCTAGCAACATATCTCCAAGGAGCTGCAACAAATAACCAAACAGCATAGCAGGAGGTAGAAATATACATATACATATATATATATATATATATATATAAAAGTAAAACAAAACAAGTGTTATTGAGATCGATCAGAAACAGTGATGAAGTTGGTAATTAACTTTATTTGGAAGCAAAATTAGAAGAACAAGAAGCATCTAAAAATATACCTTAATAGCATGTCGTCTGGTGATGTAGCATTCGGATTGCAGCAGTCGGGAATTGTATTCCTGGAAAAACTGTAACCAGGGAAATTTTAATGATTAAAACATTTGTTTTTGTAGTTAGATAATTAAAATAAAAAATTATCCAAAATTAAATGACTAAACGTTTGTTTTACCTTGAATTCATATCCTCGGATCACATGTTCTTATACTTATGCTAGTCACTAGATCATTCATGAAAATAATTTTGCAATAATACCATAATGCATCTAATCTAGATATTGAATCCAAAACTTTACCCAGTCATAGTTTGCAGAAAGGAATTCAGCCACAGTGGATTTATGTCTTGTCAAAAGCTCCTGCATCCAGAAATATATATATATATATATATATATTTTATGTGTCAGAGTTCATGAGAGTTATTTCCTAATTGACCATTGGCCAAAACAGAAGCAATGGTAAAACTTGAAACTTGACTCAATTTATTCATTTAATTATTTTTAAAAATTGATATATAATAAATTTAAAATTTAAATTTTGATATTTACGATCTTTTATCTCAAACTACATCCTCCTTTATAAAAAAAATTTGAGAGAAAAACAAGAACAAAAAGGTACTCGACTTTAAAAGTGGCTTGAACGTCTGATGCGATGTCGAAATTTGGATTTTGTAGATAATCAAAAAACTTCTTCATGTGCTCCGATTCCAAGACATACCTGTAAAATCAACCCACAAAATCAGTCTATACTAGCTTACTGAAGAACGTATCAGCTTTGCATGTGCAAATATAGAGAGAGACAAACCAGAAAATGTGAATCAAAGCTCCTGCTAGGTATGGATTCAAATTCTATATTTTGGTGCCTCAATCCTTTTGATTGTAAATCTATTTATAGATTATGAAATAATTTGCAGCAAATCAGTGTTCAAGGGCTTAATACCCTTTTTTCCCCTACATTAACCGTGTTATTTAATATGTTTGATCCCAATCACCCGAAATTCTGCTCGAATTTCAGACATAAAATTCCCCTAAGTTGGACAACTTCACTAGCAGGATTTAAATTATGGTTGCAACATTGTTACGGTCATTATTTTATAATTTTTTTGTGATTTTTTCATAGTCAATAACAGCGATAACATTTGTTACATCCTCAATACAAGAATTTGCTCTTATATTTGAATAAGAATCCCAATTAAGCTGATTTCTTACCGAGCAATACTCTGATGACGGATGCACTCCCTTGAGATTGTACCATAAGTCCAAGCAATATCACTATCTTCATAACTAATTGCGCACACCAAAAAACTAGTTAAGATCACATGATTTCTTAGAATGAACCTCTTAATTATCCATGAAAATGAAATTGAGATCTCACCCAGGTATCAAAATATCCATAATGTCCAAATTATTTTCCAAATACTCAGAAGCAATTAGTCTTGAATTCACCCTTTGTCTTTGTAAATTTGCAATCACATGAGTCGCGTTTTGACGGGCCTACAAAATCAGATGCGCCAAATTAAAATAAGTAATAATCTTGTTGCTTGTTTCCCAAGCCAAAAAAATAAAGTAAAATAAAAAAAATTTGATATGTTCCATAAAATGCTAATTAATGCTTACTCCTGAATCCAAACTTGGAAGACAATTAATGAGAAGGCGAAATGTATCCTTTTGGAAGAACTCTTTAGTCAATTGTGCACAAGCATCTGAACTTGGCTCCACTATGCCATCGCCATAAAGAACTATTCTTATTTCCAAAATTAGTTTGCCCAATTCTGAAATCTGCACAATTTATCAATCTTTGATGTCAATTTATTTTTCCCAAATAGTAGTTAATATAAATTCATTAGGAATTGATTTGATAATCAATTCTATAAAAAATGGCAGACTCTTCTATTTCTATGGTTTAAATAAAAGAAGATATCTCTATTTGTTTCTCCAGATAAGAAAATTGTTATAAATTCAAAGATCCCAATATCAACTTTACTGAATAATCGTATCATGAATTAATGAAGTTAAATCCGAAGACATCTCTATAGAAGAATTGAACAATAAATTTTTAAAATTTCTTATCTTTGATTATCAAAAAGGAAACATTCACCAAGTAATTAATTAATCCATTAATGTCCATGAATTGAATATAATTTAAAGCGCAAGTTTGAGCAAAGATAGAAACATATTATAACAAATAAAAGTTAAAACACTTTAACAATATCATCAAATATATATATGTATAACCTTCTCTGCTCGTTTGCGTTCACGGGTCTGATCGGTGTTGCTGAGAGCGTAAACAAGAAGGTCATGCATTTGCTGCACCAGCTCCACCGGCGTCCGGGGCTTGGACTTGAACAGCCCCTTCATATTTTCCCGATCCCTAACACCTCCTTTTCTTTCTCTCTTTCTGTTCACGTTAATTATTTTCTCAAACTTCGCTTCAAAGGGCTTGGCAATGGACAATTTTGACGCATGATTATTAGGGTTTTAGAAGATAAAAGGAGGATGGAATTGAAGAGAAAAAAAGAAAAATGGGATCAAATTGAATCAATGCAAAAATGTATATTTTTAGGATATGAACGAAGCATTCTTTTAGGTTTGCAAAAGGAGGGTCGTTAGTTAGTTATGTATTTGGAAAGTGTTGAATAAAGGCTTCCCAATAATTTATCCTCGCTTTGCAATGCATTTGTGGTTGGATTTTAGTACACCTCAGTTATCATTATTCATGGAAGTTGGGGACATTGATAATTTTATCCATCTTTATTTAGTTAAACATTTCACGTTAGATAAAAATAAGAAATGAAATACGAAGAAATCAAGAGGGGAAACATAAATAAAAACTACATCGAAGAATTTTCACGCTTGAAGACTGTAAATTAGGGTTAGATCAAATATCAATTCAAAACCCATTAAGACATATTACGTATGAAGACTATGAAATTGGGTTGGATCAAAGATCGATTCAAACCCACTAAGACATTCACATAGACATTTCTTTTTTGGTTAATTTTCTTCGAAGAATATCTATCAAACGAAACATGGAATTATCATAAACTTTTGAAATCTTAATAATAAAGACCTATTTTTCTTGACAAATATTAACTCATGAAATATTTGATCAAAGTTGAATGAAATTATTAAAAAAAAAAAAGTTAGAATTCAATTGAAGAGTTAATGATTTTGGAATTCAAAAAATTATGTGCAATGATGTAACATAATGTATTATGATGGAATTTAAGGGAAAGGACACAGTGAATAGAGAAAGATAATAGACTGATTTCATTCAAAATTATTGAACATAGTACATTGTAGTTCTATATAACAAAATAGCCCAGTAACTAGCTTGGACAGTGCTGTTTACCACAATTGATTTATTCTAACTGATTCCTACTGGCTAATTGCCAAGTCATTCACAGCTGTTGGGGCTATTTGTCCCATCTTCCTTCAGCTGTTCACAACTCTTTCCCAGCTTCCTTTTCTTCCTTCAAATGGTCTTTTATGGCGCAGTTATTCTATTACTTCTCTGACATATTCTCTACCTCAGCTTCGATTTGGCTTGATCTATTACCCCTTATCGGTTCATGACAATGCCCCCTCTTTCACTGGATCCTTGTCCCCAAGGATCAAACGAGGGAAACTCAGATTTAGGCACAGAATAATCCTACCATGTAGTATTTTTTGAGCCAAGATTTAACCAAACCACAAGGAGTTGAGTGACTGCCAGATTATTTTTTTAATAATCCTTTTGTAAAGGACTGCAGCTAGATAAACAAGAGGCTAGCCATACTCTTCCAGTTCAAGAAGATCTAAACTAGGAACTATATTGTTTCCCACTTTCTTCTGTAGCAATCTGACATGAAGCACGTGGATTTTTTATATTGGTGGTAGCTGCAATTTGTAAGCTATAGCTCAAATTTTTGCTATGATAGGGTAAGGCCCATAGTATTTAAAGGAGAGTTTTAAGTTCTTCCTCTATGATAGGGAAGTTTACTTGTAAGGCTGGAGCTTAAAGTAAACCTCATTTGCAACATCAAACTGTCTTTTTTTTTTTCTATTTTTGTCAACATTGGATTTCATTCTCTCCTGGGTTTTCCTTAGTTGATCGTACAGTAATATACTCAGTTGATCTCTGTCTTTGAGTACTTCCTCCACTATAGAAATTTTAACATACAAAGCAAAGTCCCAGGCAAAGGTAAGGGGTTGTTAGCCATATAGTGTATGAAAAGGTGTCTTCCCCATAACAGTATGGTTTGTAGTATCATACCACCATTCAGCTAACGGTAGATATTTATCCCAAGTTGCAGGCCTCAAGTAACACATACATCTGAGATACTATTCCAAGCACTAGTTTAGTCTCTTGGTTTGTCCATCTATTTCCGAATGGTGGACTTTACTGAGTAAGATAGTGGTGCCCAGTTGTTTCATCAGTTCTTTCCAAAATAAGCTGGTAAATATTTTATCTCTATCTGAGACGTAGAAGTTCCAACTTCCAAGCTACTTATGCACATGGTTAAGGTATAACTAAGCAACATTAATAGCAATAAAGGGGTTTGAGAGAGGTAAGAGATGTGCATACTTGGTAAGCTTGTGCACAACCACCAAGATGCTGTTGAACTTCTATGCAGAGGCAGACCTTCCACAAAATCCGTACTAATAAGCTCCCATGCTCTGTCAGGAATAGCTATAGGTTACAGTAAACCTAAGTGAAGAACATGCTCAAATTCGCTTCTCTACCAGATGTCACACTACCTAATATACTCTTGTACTTGCTTCATTAGTTCAGGCCAATAAAAATGAGATTTGATCCTGTAATAAGTTGTTTGAACCCCTGAACGACTTTCTTGGGAAGAGTCATGGATTGTTTATAAGATTTTCTCCCTTAACTGACCATGACTTCCTATGTAAACCTTGCCTTTAACTTTGAGGATTCCATTCTTGAAAGAATAGTGGGGGAAGGTAGTAGGTGCAACAACTGCATTAGTGATTTTATCTTGAGCTAATTCATCACTACTTTTGTGACCCACTCTGGAATAATGGTGGTTGATGACGGTGTTGAAAGCTTTCCACAGTCTTCATATTACCTGTATATGGCGTCAGCTACCTTGTTATACTTCCTTTTTCTATACTAGATGCCATAATCCAATCCTAACAACTCAGTAAACCCCTTCTTTTGAATAGTTGTAGTTAACCTTTACTCTAAAAGATGCTTTAGAGCTTCATGTTCAGTTTTAATAATGAAAGCACCAGTCTCCAAATAATATCTCCATTTGCTTACTGCCATAAGAATAGCTAAATACTATTTTTCCAATATTTACAGCCCACTATGCCTTGGTCTTAAAGCCTTACGAGTAAGCAATAGTTGTCTATCTTGAGAAAGAACAGGCCCCAATCCTAACACTGTTTCCATCATTTTCCAAAAGCAGGGGCTTTAAAAATTTTGGAAAGATAGAACAAGAGCAGTAGACATTGCTTCCATTAATCTGTGAAAAGCAATGACTAATTCCGGATCTGGTGGAAAGATTCTTCTTAAGCATGTCTGTTAATGGTTTACTGATAACACCATAATTCCTGATAAACTTCCTATAATAGCTAGTTAGGCTAATGAAACCTCTTAGATACTTCAGAGTTTTTGGCAGTTGCCATTTCACCATTGGTTCAACCTTGGAAGAATCTGTCGCCACCCCTATAGCAAATATGACATATGCCAAGTATTCTACTTGTTTTTTTACCAAAGAAGCAATTGCTATTTTTGGCATATAGCTTATTAGCTTTTAGGACATCAAAAACAGTTTGGAGGTGTGCTGCATGCTAACTTATATTAGTGCTGTAGAAGTTTATCATCAAAGAAAACTAGCTTAAATTTTCCAAGATAAGGAGCAAATACATCATTTATCAGTTATTGAAAAGTGCAAGGGCATTAGTAAGTCCAAATGGCATTACCTTGAACTCATAGTGACCTGATAAGTCCTAAATGCTCTTTTGGAACATCTTCTTCCTTCACTCTGATCTGCCAATATCCAAAACTTAGATCAATCTTTGAAAAATACATAGCTCACTTAAATTCATCTTGTAAATCATCCGCCACCAGAATAAGAAACTTGTCATTGATGGTCATGGCATTCAACTGTCTATAGTCAATGCATACCCTCCAAGAACCATTTTTTTCTTAACCAGGAGGCAAGGAGAGTCAAGCGGACTTTTATTTGTTTGAATTATGGAAGAAGTCAACGTAGCAACAACTTGATTCTCTAGTTCAGCCTTTTGGTGATAAGGAAATCTATATGGCCTTAAATTAACATGTTGTACTCCTGGTTTAAGGGTATCGAATGATTAGGATACCTCTTTGAGGGTAAACCTTGAGGTTTCTCAAATATGTCTTTACAGAAAAGGAGTAAGGATTGTAATGATTGTGCAACTTCACCTTGGTCATGTTCTACACTGATCAAATACAGTTTTCCCAATAGCTCAAGCTCCTTTTCTACTAGCTTCTGAACCCTTTAGGCTTGACGAACTCTCTACCTTCGAGTGTAATGAGCAGCCCATCCTCTTGGAATGTCATAGTCATATCATTGAAACCTAAGGTCAAAGGGCTATGTTTCTTCATCCAATCAACCCCCAATACCATGTCACTACCCCATAGGTGAAACTCTCGAATCATGCACAAACTGGTGCCCTTGCATCTACCATGTCAACTACTTGCATTTGGCATTGCTGAACAACTCTTCTCTGTTAGCCCATTTTAGAGCTATGAAACTGTAGGTACTTCCACTATCTACCATGCAAAAATCCTAAATAGTTTAATCAATGCCATGAATTATATAAAACCGAACATTGCATGTGGTTTTGTCATTTTTAGTAGATTTACTTGTAATCTTAGTAATGAACAATGGCATGAACTAAGTAAATTGTTAAGATAATTGAAGTATACATTACATTAAGAATTGCATAGCAATTGTGAAACTTCTACTTTAGAAAGTTACATTGATGCAATTTGGGCTTCAAAAAGATAAGTCTAAATCCATAAATGCTTAGTTATTCATCATTAATGGTTTTATTGTGTTTCTTAGTCATCAATGAAGCAAACTTGTGAGATATTTTGTTCTATGAAATTTGAGTTTATTACTACATCACATGCAACTAAGGATTTGATTTAATTTAAAAGGTTTCTTAGATGCAAACTTTTCATTAGGAGAACCAAAGGACCAATCACTTTGTATTGTGATAATCAAGTTGCAGTTTACAATGCAAACAATGATAGATTGTTAAACAATACAAAGCATATTGCCTTGAAGTATAATCAAGTGAGAGATGTTATAAAAATGTAAAGTGAATCTTGAGTGTCTACCTACAAGTCGAAGGTTAGCAAATCCCCTTACAAAACCTTTCCAACGCTTTCAAAAGTATAGGACTAATGCTGGTCACTAGAGATAATTTTGATTGTTACTAACAATACCTCATTGACATTACTTGGGAAATTGATCCCTTTAAGTTTAAAGGATACTCTACTTATTTAAAAGTTATTGTACATGAGAGTTTAAAAGAATATTAATCATGAATTATCCTAGGAATTTATATATGAAATTCTGGTTGCCTTATTTTTTGGAATAAGGGGGATAATTAAAGTTAAAAAAAAAAACTATTCCCTATAAAATCCTATATCTAGATGCGTTGTTATTCCACAACAAGAAAGTTGGACATAAGTTCTTAACAAACATATAGCTACTTGAGTCGAATATTAGGTAAAAAAAATTATGAAAATTGTTGACAAATCTATGTATTAGGCGCAAAGTTAAGAATTATATATTTGGGAACCGAAATCAAAATATATTTCTTTATGAGGGTTAAAATATTTTTTTTTTCTATTTTTAACCTAAAAAATATTCAAAAAATCAAAGAAGTTTGGGAGCCAGGGGCCGAGGCCCTTGCCTGCCTCCTCTTTTCACTCCCGCTACATATTATAAAAGGCCAAAAAAAAAAAAAAAAAAAAGAGTTTAACAAAATCGAGCACCACCAATAACTTTTTGGCCTAATGATTAGGAGTGTGTTGGAGTGGCATGTTGTGTTTATGTTCGATTTCAAGAATCCTCTCCCCTATTCCCAATTTATCTTTACAATGTTGTTACCTTCTTTGTTAAAAAACAACAAAAATTCGATTTCAACATCCTTAAAATGTCATTGATTCTTATTTATAAGGATATAGTTTCACCGTTTTAAAATAGGAGAGGATAATTTGATTGATTCACGTTGGTGGGCAAATCAACCGCAAAATGTACTTGGGCCAAGTAGATGTAAAGAAAAGAGCTAATCATAGCAAGTAAAGCCTGGCCATAAGAATTACTATCACTGATTAAAATAGAAAACATTTGGTTGAAATTTTGGTTGGTCCTAGTTTTCCTTAGCTCTCTATATAAATAAAGGCTTGGAACAAAACAAAAGGCAAAATCATTATTCCTTTAAGGAGAAACTCAAAATACAAACATGGGTGTAAAATTGAATGTTATTACGGTAATGTTTGTACTATTACTTTTATTCATTTCAGCTGCTAAAGCTCAATCAGCTGTTATTGATGTCGTTGCCAAATATGGCGCAAAGGCTGACGAGCAGACCGATTTGAGTCAAGTAACCAAAATTGCCCCTAATTTTATTCTCCAATGGTGAATATATAGAATTGTATTTTATAATGATGTCATTATTCTTTTGTTTCAGCCATTGTTGGATGCTTGGAAGGAAGCCTGTAACTCCACATCTCCAACAACAATAGTGATTCCTAAAGGGACGTACTTATTAAGTAAAGCAACCCTAGAAGGTCCTTGCAAGGGTCCTATTGAGCTTCAGGTTCAGGGCACTGTGAAGGCTCCTGCAGATCCTAGGGCTTTCAAGGACCCTAATTGGGTTACCTTCAATCGCCTTGATCAACTGACATTGTCTGGCAGAGGAGTTTTCGACGGACAAGGACCCGCTGCTTGGGGCAAGAATGATTGCGCTAAAAACAAGTATTGTGGCGCACTTCCCATTGTAAGGTTTCTTGCCTTTTTGCAAGAATTTGAGGGGTTTTTTTTTTTTTTTTTTTAATTATCACTAACGAAATTTATTTCTCGTATTAAACAGAATTTGAGGTTCAATTTTGTGAGCAACTCTACGATACAAGATATAACTACCAAAGACAGCAAACAGTTTCACGTTAATGTTTTGGGATGCAAAAACATTACTTTCCAACATTTCACCATCTCTGCACCTGAAGACAGCCTAAACACAGATGGAATTCACATCGGGCGATCGGATGGGGTCAACATTATTAACTCAAACATACAAACCGGCGATGATTGTGTTTCTATTGGTGACGGTAGCAAGAATGTGGTCGTCCAAGGAGTAACTTGCGGACCGGGACATGGTATCAGTATTGGTAGTCTCGGAAAGTTCGAAGCTGAAGAACCAGTTGCTGGAGTCAACGTCACGAATTGCACCTTCAGTAATACTTCGAATGGTGTTAGAATCAAAACGTGGCCAGCCTCCTATCCTGGATCTGCATCGGATATGCACTTCAAAGATATCATCATGAATAATGTCAGCAATCCTGTCCTCATTGATCAACAATACTGCCCTTGGAATCAATGCAATTTAAAGGTATATATACATACTAATCAAAATCATGAATATATAGATTGAAAAGAGTTGAATCAGTTTTTTGAATCCATTATTTTTGTTTATGCAGCTTCCATCACGTATTAAACTCAGCAACATTAGCTTCAAGAACATCCGGGGCACTTCATTTACTCAAGAAGCTGTCAAGCTCATTTGCAGCAGTGGTTTGCCATGCGAGAGTGTGGAACTGGCCGACATTGACCTTACATACGAAGGACCTTTAGGACCTGCATCCTCTCAATGCTTAAATGTTAAACCTAAACTTACTGGCAAACAGAACCCGCCTGCATGTTCCGGCCCTACCGTGGCAAGCCCTACCAGTTAAATCAATGGCATAGCTATTATAAAAAAAATTCAGTACGGCTGATATTTGTATACTAATTCATATTATATAAATAATTGGTGCTTTTCATATTGAATAATTTAGAAAACTTTTACATTAAACTCAATTGTTTTTTAGATATTAAAATTATACTTCCATGAAAAACCTATTGCAACTTGATATCACCTTATGCATCCAAGCTTATGATATATAACCATTCTTAAATTTATAAATTGAATAATTGGATAACGTTTGATGAGTGTTTTTATTATTTATCTATATATATATATATATATATATTTACAAGATACATCATTCAACTAAAATGGTTTTAAGAGAAAATTGAAGATTAATGTCAGAGATTCTCATTAGAAAAAAAATAAAAGTTCTTCATTATAATTCATATATTAAAAATAAAAATATATATTTTCAGTTTTATGTTAAGTTCAAGAGTAGATATTATTCATATGTGTACTTAAACGAATTTTATTTTCTCCACTCACTTTATCTTCTTATTAAATTTGAGTGGGGTGGGGGGGGCTTATACAAGAAAATTGAATAAATTTTACTATCTTATAGAATAAAATTGTAGCTTTTTAGAATTTAATTAGGATCAATTGATCCCAAAAAATTAAGGTATACGTAACTATCTTAGTAATTAATGTTAATTACATGATATAGAAAGCATCTTTTGGCTTTCGAAATAAATTACATTTTGCCTATAAACAATTGGTGGAAGCATATCCCCAGCATGCATCTTTCACTATTTTGAGTATTTGCGCAACTATTTTACAACTAGGATTACAAAGGCATTCATGGGTTAGACTTGTTGGCTTTGAGTTTGAAAAATTTTAATTTTAGTAGTTCAAGTCTAATTCAGTTTGAGCACGTTCGGCAAAAAATTTTGTTTCATTATTTAAAAAATATTAAAATATTAAAAATTTATTTTTATATTAATATTATTTTTATAATTAAATTTTAATAAAAAAATTTTGTCCACGTCTGACCCAATTCTACCACGTGTGGAAAATGACATTAATGCACAATTTTCATTGTTACTATAGATATTAAATTTTACTCTAAGTATATCTTAAATATTTTAAATTTATTTTTAATTCGATTATATATTAGTTTTAAAAGAAATGTGTTAGGTTATGTTTATTTAAATAAAATTTTTACCTCTATCTCTTTTAAAAACAATAGTAATAAAGAAAATGACTAAAAGAAAAAATATGAATGGATATTTAATATTTAAAATATAATGAGAATACTATTAATCCCATGCTTTATTGGATTTGGTGTAATTGAATCAAGTACCAAAAAAAAACTACTAGATTATAAAATCTTCATATAACCTAAAAAGAAAACTACTTTTTAAATCATTTGATAAATTTATTTTAATGTATAATTGTTTTCAATTAACTCTTTATTTAACCATTAGATAAATTTATTTTAACAAGAATAAATATTAATTTGAGTAATAAAATCTTAACATGACTTTTTAAAAAGAGATAAAATATTGTATTCTTTTAAATACATAAAAGATAAATTGATTTAAATAAAATACCAATAAATATATTTATATTTTTAATTTTTTCTTTACCTTGTTTCTTTTTTTAAAAAAATATAAAAATCAATTTCTTTATTACTATTTTTTTAACAATATTTGATTAACTATATCTAATGGATGTGGTACAAGTTGCATTCATTTTAAAAAAATCATGTTTTTTTAATACAAAGAGGCCACAGACAACAGAAGGATTAATGAAGGGAATGATAGTGTAGAAATTAGAATATTAAATTTGTTTAACGTCATATCTTAAAAGGATTGCATGAAGAAATTAAATTAACTCCAAGTTCACATTTCATTCGGTTTTCATCAACCGCACAAGTACATACAAGATGATTCAAATAGTATTTTAAAGACAAATGATCAATTAAAAAAGGCAGGCTTAATCACAAAAAAAATATATATATATACTCATATCGAATAAATATCAATCTCGTATGCTTTGAGTTCGAATAACATAGATTCTAAGAAATTCACCTGATTGTTGTGGCTTGGACAGGTGTTTTCATCATCTTATGGTTTCTAGGAGCTTGTCTCTTGGTTGGTGCTTATCATGACAATGGCCAAATGGAGATTTGGGGTTATAAAGTAAAAAGGTCTTGGATCAAAGAATTCACCATCGGGGGCTTATTTGACCCAAACATTGCAGCAAAATAATATCTTAACACTTCAAAAATCTAAGGCCATGTCCGTCGTTTCCCTAATTTTTCCGTCAGAGCTCTATGCATTTCAGAAAATGGCAACATCTTATTATAGAAACAGAGTACTCATTCTGTTTGATCCACAATATGGAATATTCAAGGAGCTAGGTGCAGAGGGTAGTCTTGTTAACCCAAAATTTTGAAAATTCTCTTAATATATATTTATATATTTAATATAATTAAATTGATCTCAAACTAAAATTTATGTTTATTTACTTTTTTATTTCTGTCTACTACTTAATTTTTTGCATTAAAATTTACAAACAAAGATAATTAATTAATCCTGACCTCCGAAAAAAAGTTAACTAGCTCCACTAACATTTCCTTAAATGCCACATTGGTAAAATAGTTGTTCAATTCTGTAGCTTTAATTCCATGTTGTCCGACTTTTTATTTTTCTTAAAATATTTATATCTGAACTTGTATATGATACATATAAATATGGGTATCGGATATAAATCTTTAAATATATATTATAAAAAAATTAAAAAAATTAAATACACTCATATTGAGTAAATACCCGTATAATACTCATTCGAATCCGAGTAATATAAAATAGATCGACACCCGTATTAGTTTCTAAAGAGATAATGCACCAAGGAGAGGTTAACCTATTGGTTTCAACAAAATTCCTTTGGTACTTTAGCTCTAAGGTAAGTACATATCTTAGATGCTTAAGAAGGGAATTATTACGGAAATAATTCAAAGGAATACCGAGGAATTTGTAAGTATTAGGATCGGTTTCCAATTTTACAAAAATCAATTTTTCTACAAATTATTTGTGTTATGCTTAGGATCAAAATTATTTTTAAATTAACATGACATTTTAACTTATAAATAATACTCCATAAGATAATTAGCCGTGATCTAACATTTAATTTTGAGAGGATCAATTAAAATTATATATTTTTTATAAAAAAAAAAAGGTATCCTATTATTTTTACTAATTATTATATATATAGGGAAGAAATTTAGTAATAAAAAGATAGAAAGCTCAACTCATCATTAACATATATATTTTTTGTCCCCATGTAATTTTTTTTGTTGAATTTTTCATGTGAATTTAACCATGATCATTATTTTTAATAAAATCACAAAACTAAAAGAAAATTTAATAATAAAATTTGTAATTTATGAATTTTAAATTTTACAAAACATATTTTTTTAAAATAAAAAGTTAAGTTAATAGAATATTTTATAAAATGATGATCAAAATTGAATTTATTTAATTAAAAAATAAAAATGAACAATTAAAATGAGACAGATGAGTATATGTTTACAATTCATAGAACTGTACATAGGGAAAACTTTACAACTCCAAAGCCCAAAATGAAATTAAAAAAAAAGAAGTTAACAATTCGTGATTTTTTGAATCCATGTAAAGTACCTGGCAAACAACACACTGCAAAATTTCTTTTCCTTGATAATCCAAAAAGAAAAAGAAAAAGAAAAAGAAAAAGAAAAGAAAATGATTCTAACAGTTTGCTAGGACCTTTGAATTTTACATTAAGATTGCGTAACGAAGGCTATCACTCACCATCAAATGATTCATCTCGGAAATTTGAGCGAATTCAGTCGACACCCAGACTCCATCGACTCCATTAACATGGGGTTGAGAGAAGCAAGAAATTAGAGGAGCTCTAACAACGCTGTAAATGACAGAAAGACCGTTCCAGGAGGAACCATGGGATGATCTCCCATCGATGAAAATCGGCATCTCATCAACTCCATCATTGTTATTGTTATTATTCCCTTCACTTCCAACCACGTTTTCATCGGCTACTCGGGCGCTTTTCTTCATGTTTTGCAGATTTCGTCGCAAAACCACTAGCATACGCCACATTTCTTTTAAATATATATTATTATTTTGGGTGTTTCTGGCAATGGCAAGAGGTTTGATTTCAAGAATTTAGATTGCTTTATTGGGGGAGTAGGAGCTTGGAAATGGAAGAAGACGACCTTTTGTAAATGGATTTTGATAATGGCAACTTGCAACAAGTTGGCCCGTTAGTGCTAGTTTTCATCACAAAGGTTGGGTGATTTATTTATTTTTTCCTATAATTGTGGGGTCTAGTTTAGGCCAACATGCCGACAAAGTTGCATGATTGTGTATAAAAGCTTTCCATGGATGAATTTATTTATTTTTTAAATTTTCACCTTTATGAAACGATAGGCATGATGTTTTCTAAGTGATGCAATTGGATGAGTTTCTTAGGAACTATCACATGAGTATGGAGATAATTTGTAGGAACAAAAAAGTTCAAGAGGGTATTGATATTAGGGATCTGAAGCTCACTCCCATACTTTCGTACTGATTCGAAGAATTTTTCAAAGTAAAGGAATAATCAGAAGGCTAATGTCTTAGTATGGATTTAAAGAATTTTTCAAAGTAAATTCAAGGAATAATTAGGAGGTTTAGTGTTTAGATTAATAATTTACTTGAATCAATGTTTACTCATGCTTTTATATTTGATTGTGAATACTTATGAGTTTGATAGATATAAATTATGAGTTTTATTTTTTTTTTTAAGTTATTGAATAATTACAAATTCATTCAATATTATTCATATAAAAATCTAAATGTGTATAACAATATAAAATAAACTGATCAACAAATACAATAAATTTTTGTAAAATTCCTTAAGTAAATATAACAATACGTGTATTTATATCATATTTTATTTAAGATATTATATATTTTATATAAATTTTTTTACATATATATATATATATATATATATATGTAAAACACTTTTTATCAAGATGAAGATGATAACGTAGCGTTAAAGTTAAGGAACTCTTTTATATATGGGAACCAGATTTAGGGTACATAATCTAAGGACTAAGAATTAATTACCTGCATTTACATGCATGCATTGATCGATAGAGGCTCAATGGCCATTGGACATCACCCATTGGCTTAATTCATAGTGTTAGTTTCCCTTCTCTCATTCCACTTTATCAACCACTTGCAAGTGCAAATTGCATAGAAGCCAAAGAAATAAAAACAAAAAGAATTTCAAACCTCATGGGCTTTTATCCTGGTGCACTTAGTTCAGATAAGTTAAAAAATAATGGCCAACAAATGTAATTAAAATTGAATTCTTTTGAACCGTGCTAGCTATGTGAATCTGTAGCATTTACTGTAATAATTATTGATTTTATAACAAGAATTGGAATTTAATTTCGACACTTTGTGAATATATCTATAAATATAATATATTTCATATTCTATTATGTGCTATTTTAATATCTAACTTTTACTCTTTTTTAAAAAAATAGATTTTACATTTTTTTGGTTTTTTTTAGTATCTTCCAACCCGGTAGATCATAGACTAATCTCTCAAAATACTATTAGGTATTAAAACGGAGTTTATATTTTATGTATTTAATATTATAGACTATTTTTAATAAAATTAATATATAATCTTTTTTTTTATCAAAATGTAAGAAAATAAAAAAATAAATTTTAAATAATAAATAGGTATATAAGTTATTTAAAAATGAAAAAAGAATTTTACATTTTTATCATTAAAAAAACAGAAATTTACTTTAGGTAATTTTAAAAAATGAACAGTTAGGAGAAAATAACAATTCTCATGATTGTGTGTGACATCATTCCATCACCTACTTCTTGTGATTTCCATGGCGTCTAGAAAAAAGTGTCAAAAAAAAGGGGGGTGGGGGTTTCAATGTAAATGGACGACTTTGTATTTTGCTTTCCTTTATTTGGTGGCAATAATTGTTTTAAGGAAAATATAATACTATGAGAAAGTGATTGACCAAAAAGCAATTTTGATTTTTTTTTCTTTTAATATCTTATAATCAATATTCAAGCAAGTTCGTGAATCATGAATTTCGCTTTGATTTAAAAAAAAAAAAAACACATACTT
This sequence comes from Adansonia rubrostipa, assembly GCA_038381775.1. NCBI lineage: Eukaryota > Viridiplantae > Streptophyta > Magnoliopsida > Malvales > Malvaceae > Adansonia > Adansonia rubrostipa. The sequence continues at coordinate 7,103,872 of JBBYHM010000025.1, forward strand.
TAAATCAGCTAATTAATTTATCAGGAAAAAAAAACGCCTTTGGTTTAGTGCATATGTTAGTCTCCATTATGTACAAACTCATTTAATAATATGAAATATAAAGAATGTCTTGAAAATTTTTTTTTGTCATACAAAGGCATAATACGGTTAAAAGTTTAGTATAAATTTTTGTATTATAGTGAATAAAATATTTTAATTTTTTTGCTATTAAATTTTATATCTTAATCTTTGTACTTTTAAAATTATAGTCAATAAAAAAAATAGTTAAAAACATTAAAAAATCATTTAAATATTGATAAAATATTAACGTATTATGTAATATAAAATTTTAAATTTTATACAAAAATAAATTTAGTTTTGGGTTGGGTTTAGAACATCTTTTTATAAAAAAATTAAAATTCAACATCATTTGATACGTCAAAAAGTTATCAGCATTCAAATAATTTTTTTAACAACGATAATCATTTTTTTATTTGCTATAATTTTAAAAGTAAAGAAAAATATTAAATTTAATAGTAAAATGACAATGACTCCTAATAAAATTTTGCAACATGATATGAATATGATAAATTTAATAAATATAAAAATAATATAATAAAATTATATGATATATTTAAATATAATTAATATAATATATTTAATATAAATATTATATTTATATTTAAAATTTTTTATATATTTAATAATTTTTATTTTATTCATGTTTATACGGATAACATAAAAAATGTAATCACCATTAACGCACAAAAAATTGCAAAAATTATTAGATAGTGCATCAACGAACTACGTGACTGGAGTTCCAACCTGAAATGATTGTGATGGTATCTGCAAAAACCTTTTTAAAAAAATTTGTTAACTAAAATTGCAAGAACACTCTTTAGATTATTATATTAAATCGGATTTTGCTAACAGTATTCTTAAATTTTTTAAAAAAAAAATAATTAATATTTAATTTATAGTAATAAAATTTTATAAATGTAATGTTTGATAATTTTATTCATTATTTTCAATACATTAAATGAAGATATTATTATATATAATCCATAATATATATAAACACTAAAACTCATTTGAACTTATAAAAATAGATATAGATATTCATTATATTTTTAATTTTTTGTTACCAATTAATAAAATTTATCAAATTTATAAATTAAAATTTTAATTTCATTGAAAGTATGTCATTAAATATATTTATTTGATGATAAATAAAAAATTTTAAATTTTACATTAAATTACTTTATTTTTTAAATTAATTTTTCATTAATCTTAAAATACAAAATAAATTTATTTAATAAAATATAAAAAAGTTAAGATTTATATTGGTTTTTCATTATCATAAATTTTATTTATATACTAAAATAAAAATAATAAATTTATAAATTTGAATATCGAATGAAATTTTTATATTAATAAATTTACTTTTATTAATTTTAAATATTTCTAGCATATATAACATCTTTTTAAAATAAAAAAAATAACAAGATTTCACATTTGATATATGTGATAATACTAATAACCTTAAATAATACATTTAGAATGACCGTAAGTAAATTCTTATTAAATAATATATTTTTTATTAAAATGTTGGCAATCGTGAAATTAAACGTAAACTAATGCGTTCAATACAAAAATATTACTATAAATAATAACTTAATTAATTTTAAAAGAATATTCTTAAGACATTCGTCAAAAAAAAATTCTTTAAAAAAATAATAAAAATTAATCACTAAATCCAGCAAAAAGAAGCTGGAAGTCCGACTAATTAACAGGAAAGTAGTGAGTCAAAATTTCACTGTTAAGTTTAAAGTCAACGGAAATTTGAAGGAGCTCATTATTAAATGAATGAAAACAATTATATCATAGAAAGATTTATTTTAATATTTAATATAATATTTATTTTATAAATATGAGGATAGCCATTGCTGAATGGTAGCCTGCCATGGCCCACTTCTTTTGATTACTGAACAATATGCTATTGCTAGTGTTATTGGATGGGACGCGTTAAGTAAGATTAATTTATTCAATTTAGTTCGAGAAAATTTTAAATTAATTTTAGTATTATTAAGTTAAATTTAAATTATGAAGTATAATGAGTATAAATATTTTAATATTTAATTTAAATAATTTATGAGTTTAATTAAATTATTTATTTTTAATATATATTTTAATTATTTTTAATTAGTATTAAAAAAATTTGATTTAAACTTAAACTCGAATATGAATACGAGACAAATAATCAATCAATCTTAGGAAGGAAGTCATTTTTTTGTTGAAAAAATAAACTCAAGCTTTAAAAATCAAATTCGATTATATGATTATAGAGAATTTTTTTAAATTCTGATAAGACTATTACGCCTATTTTTAGCTTAATTAAACTGAACCTCTACACACGTATACCTGATAAGTTCACGATTGCCAACTGTTTTAGATCTATCAAAAATCTAGAAGCTTTTAGTGAAGTTCAGAAATCATCTATAAATAATTGAAATAAAGGCTGAGTTGAAGTAAAAGAAACTTAAATAGTGGAACTCTTTGTTGTTTTTCCTAACTATTCTTACAAACTTGTCCACTTAAATGTCAAACCATGCTCTGTAAACATTTTGTACCCTTTTTTTTTCACAATGTTCTGTTTTTTTATGGATTTTATCAACTTTCATTCTGACAAATTTAGAAGCTCACTCACTACAATCACCAAAAGAACCTCAACAAAGATCAATTTTTTTCCTAGATTTGTAACTTTTTACAGTAATTAATTAGGGAGTTGTTCTTGTTCCATTTATTGCAAGACAGATTTATTCTTAAGTACCCACAAGAAAATAAAATCTTAACAGAGCAAAACAGAAGGCAGCCGGTGCAAGCTTCAATTAGGTTTTCCCAACAAAGTTAGCTCCTACCATGAAATTAGTAAATACCCAAAAGAGAAAAAAAAAAAAAAAAGGTATGAGGATAATAAAGAGGACGAAACCTGAGAATTGAGAGGAGGAGAAGAGGGTTTGATGATGACCATGAAGTGTTGCAAGCCATGTGTATTGAACTCTGGATAAGGGTTAAATATGAATATATATAATGTAAGTATATTTTAATTTTTTTAAATTTTTATAAATTTGAAAGGTTATACTTCACACCCCTTTAAATATATTGAATGTATCACCTCTAGTGGGCCTTTCAGAGCATAAACAAATCCATAAGTTGAAGTATCAAAATAAAATTGAATTCGATTTAAAGACATATATATATATATATATATATATAGCTTGGACGTTCAAATTATATTCAGACATATAAGCTCCTTTTTTTTTTCTAAAAATTAAGGTACATGTGACCAAGTAAAATTGTAATCAACTTACAAATTTCATCTTCTAAAAGATTTTTATTAAAATAACCACTATATTATACTATAATGATGGTAAATTTGATTATTTAGATATATTTGTTGACAATGACCATATAAATTTTTTTTGGTACAAATAAAAGAAGATGAATTTCAAATAAGGGAATGGATGGTATATATTGATATTAAAACCTAAATCTATTAGATATATCTATTGAGGATGACTAAACTTAGGATTCATTTTTCTTCTTTTAACATAATAGAAAGAAATATTTATATTTAATTCACTGACGGTTATTAGTAAAATTAGATAATACCTCCTTGTTAAAAATAATTATATATAATTTTATTTTTAATGAAATGACATCATCTCACTCAGTGATAATCTATCAAGTAAGTGCTTTAAATGTAAAATTCGTAGAAGAAAAAAGGGGAAATGTTTCTCGTGAAGTCTTCGAGTTGCTAGTAATATGGAGTAATAGGAAGATCAAATCATACTACTAAACCATCCGATTTTGTAGGTGTACTTTGAGTTGAATGATTTTAAAGATAAAAAATCCTGATATTCAGATTTCGGTTATATGGGGGCAATTGGAAGAATTTTGACAGATTAAAAATGTTAAAAACAAAAGGACTATGATTTATTATTATGATGAAGACAACATGCATACCCCTTCTAATAAACATTCAGATTTTGGGACAGGAACCATCCCTCGCAGAGAACAACAGACCATGAAAATCACCCCCAATATGCCAATGCATATTGTTAATTTAGGCATTTGAAAAGTTATCATTGGTGAGTCATTCCCATTCCCTGGTCCCAAGCTCTATCCACCTTACAACATCCTTATTGAAGTACATGCAAACCTAGCTAACAGTAGCCTCTATCGACAGACTCCCATTGATACGCATCGATATCTCACAAGCTTTTTACTCAGTCTTCTCAGCTGGAGCTTCTGTTTCAACCTTCTCAGTTTCAGCTGGTTTTTCTTCTTCCTTAGCAACTTCCTCTTTTGGTGCTTCAACCGGTGCGTCTGGTTCCGGTTTTGCTGCTGCTGCTGCTGCCTCACTAGACTTTGTAGCTTCTATAGTTTCTTCAAAAGTTTGCTCGGCGGTCTTCTTGCTTTCCTCGACAACTACTGGTTCCGGCACTGTTTCTTTAGGGGTCTTCTCTTCTTTTTTCTCGATTTCTGGCTCCTCAATGACAACCCTGGCTTCTTCCACCATCTGATCCTTTGTTTCATCTTCAACTGAGGCGTCGGGTTCCAGTGTCAGGGATTCTTCAGATGATGCTGCTGCTGCTGCAGGATCTGCTTCCTTTGGCTCTTCTGCAGCAGGTTCTTGAACCTTAATTGATTCATTAGTTTTCTCCCCGTGAAGTGCAGTTTGAACTGATACAACCTTAAGAACAATATCAAATAAGGAAAAAAAAACATTTTGGTTATTGGACTATGAGATTCATTTTTCCCTTTCAGTCTGAACTGGAGAGTCAGAAATGTTAAATTCCGTATAAACTGTCTTGTAAATTTAGTTTTAACTAAGATTTTTAGTATTATTAATCAGACTACCTACTGTATGTAACTATGACAAGTGATTGTAATATATTCAGTTCTTACAGTACATAAATTAAGTATCTAAAAGCTTGCTTAGCATGACAAAGGGATTTCAATAACGAATCTCAAGATCATGATCCCATCTTTATAATCAGTATTCTAATTAGCTCCATCTATGAAACAAGATTGGGTGATTACGTTACCTAAATTTTTCATTTCTTTTAAATATTTATATTATTATTCAAATATGAATATCTTGTATGATTCTTAAAAATTAAAAAATTTAAATAAATTCATATTAAATATATATTCATTTTTTATATTCGATTTGAGTTTGGATAATATAAGTGACAAATGGTGTAAACTAGGTGCAAAGAACGGCTAATAAGCACAAAAGAATTGATAAACCAAGCACAAAAAGGGGAAGTTAATAAATAAGAATTCAATACCTCTGCAGCGGCCATAGGATTCTCAAGGAAATATAATTAGAACTACCAAGAAATGTGAAAGAACCTGGATAATATATACATATATATATATATATATATATAAAATATTAAATGGCAAGCAAGAGAAAGAATGCTTTTTGCTTATGTCGAGATGATCAAAAGATAGCAGCTTATATAGAGGTTTATAGGCCTAAAAGTAGAAGAGAGAGAGAGAGAGAGAGAGATGGTGGGTGCAATTGAAGGATCTTGGGATTTGACACCTCATCTAACTTACTACATGTAATTAGCATGTTCGGCAATAATGTTGTAAACTTCAAAGTTTGTCTTAGAGATGAGGTTATATAATATTTAACACTGAGGATGAAATTTTTTTTAATTTCATAAATAAATTAAAAATATATGTTTTGTTAGAGCAAGATAATAATTCTATATCTCTTAGCTAAAGATATGGACTGTGGCTTATAAAATAAGATCATCCTTCACCTATTGAGGTGTATTTTCTCAAAAGATAAAATTATGAAAACAGTTTGTGCGCTACTTCAAAGCGGACAATAGCTCATAATGGGCACAGTCTGACAATACTTACATCAACAATGGCACCGTATGTGGGAAATAGCAAGCTATAAGCTCATAATCGAAATCTCACTTAAGCATATAAATATGTCGACTCGATTTAACACATATATTGTAGCAAACTTGACCACTCAATTTACAACCGAACTTGCTCACTCGACCTACACAATCCACACCCTTACCTAGGGGGCTAGTGTTGGGGTAAGACAATAACATTACATCAATTAGTCATAGCTTATAAAGCAAGGGCCATCCTTTCTCTACTGAGGCATCTTTTTTTAAAGGATAAAACTGTGAGGACAGTCTGTGCACTGTTCCAAAACGGACAATACCTCATAACGAACACAGTCCGATAATCTGTGCATCAACATGTTTAATTATTGTATCTATGGTGTATGTTTCTACCACTTAGGAGTTAAACTGATCACTTACCAAGAAATCAAATAGTTGTAACACAATCTCCGAAAACTGTAAAACTTGATTAGAAAAATAACAGTTGTTGAAGTTAAAGCCAACCAAGAAGAGCCAACGCTTTTGATCATTTCAGCCTTGAATTATTCTTGGCATGGTGTGGATCCCTAAAGCAACATGCTTGCTAACTGAAAACTTCGTACGCTGGCGGGCACCTGAGTGTGCCTCTACATGCGTAGAAGTTATTCCTGCCTACCCCCTACCTGCCTCAGGTAATGTGTCGTTGCTTTTGCCTTCGCCCCCTCCAATTTACGGGAATCTCATTTTCATATATGGAAATTCTAAAAGTATTTATATTATTTTTATATTAAATTATATTTAAAATATTATATATTTATAGTATATAAATTTTGATATATTTATTATTATTATATTATATTTATATTATTTATATCTCTTATATTTTAATTATTTTTATAATATATTTAGAGATGACAAAATAAATTTAAACTCTGATGACTCGTTGAAAAAATTTTTAACTCAAACTCTTCTTTGATCAAAGAGTTAAAAATCAAAATTTAAGAAATCATATCTAAAATAGTTTTAATTTTGAAATGAACTGAAACCATAAATTTCAAACCCATAAATATTTAAATTTAAAAAAATCCGAACGCACAAAAAATTTCAAATTTAATAAAACCTAACCCAAAATAATACGGCCTAAATCTGTTTAAATTTGCTTAATTTCCTCCTAGATATGTTGGCATAGAGATTGTGCTCAAAATTAATTAAACAAAACAGATCTTCTTAGAGACGGAACTAGCTGATTTCTTTCGAAGGAGTTAAATGAAAAGATAAAAAGTTAGAATCTTTTTAAAATTAATATATTCAATTTAATTAACAATCAAAAAATAAATATATAATATATTTATTTGATGCATTATTAAAAGATAAATATATAATATATTAAAAATTTTAAATTTTTGGAGTCCGAGATTAATAATTATATTTGTGTATAAATCTTAATGCATAAAATTAAATTATAAATAAAAAAAACTAAATGAATATAAATTTTATTTTGGAAGATCAATGTAATTATATTTGCTATATAAATGCATATAAGTTATATGTATACTAATTAAGAGATTTTCAAGACTTTTAGAAAAACAATTTAATTATATTTATTGAGAAGGGATCCAATTACACTTGTGTAAAATTAAATTAGTTTTACACAATTTCATAATTTTATATAGGCTTCATATTTGTTTAATCTGATCATTATATTTCATTATCTATTTAAATAGATGATGCACTTTAAGTTTTGAGTAGATAAAAAAGTTAAAATATTTATTCGATGTAAAAAACTTTTAACTATTAAATATATACTGAAAATATTATTCTCGATTAATATAATAAAAATATCAGATCAATTTAAAATTTTACATATATATCAAGTATAATTATATTGCTTAATCTAAATATCGATTAATTAAAATATAAATATTACATAAAATTATAAAATTATATAAAATTATAAAATTATATAAAATTAAATTAATTTTATGCAAAAATCTCCCTCTATATTTATTTTATAAATGCAAATAAACAATATACAATAAAGGTTTCCGAGCTCTTCGAGGCTAATCTCCTCTAACGTCTTTTCGCTTTCGGCCGCTCAGTAAAGTTGGCCAATACCGGGTGCGCAGGGGTGGAGCCTACACAGAACATTGCTACTTCTCTCAACGAATAGTTATTTGATACGTGACATTCAGAGTATCGACCACGTTGGATGATGTTCAACCGCTAACCCCACTCATGTCATTATTTGGATTTGATTGGTGGCTTTTTTGGGGGAGGTGGCCCCGAATGCATGCCAGCTTGATGAATTCGTTGACGGGTTTGAATGCCATTGCCATCATATGAATCAGATCATCAATCAAAGAGGTGGTGAGTGACATTCTCTTGGAATTAACCCTTCTTTTTTCAACGCCATAAATGATTATTTATCAGCCTAATTTCTTCATTTTTGTTGCCTTTACATGTTTCAAAGTCTTTGTAATTATTAAACCTAAAAATTTATATATTTTATTATATTATCATCGTATATAATTTAGCATATTATAATTTAAAGTTTATATCAATATATGTATGACTTAATTTTTATTGTATAAAGTTATTTGATATTAAGGGGTTCTATTTGAAAGGTTCGATTCATGAGTTTAATACGAGAGTTCGATTAATGATTGGTTTATTAGTTCGATTCATAGATCATGTTTAATTGGTCCAATTCATTGGTCTAGTTGATGGGTTTGATTCATGAATTCAATTAAGAGGTTTGAATCATGGATTTGGTTTATGGATTTGATTTATGGGTTTCAAGATTATGATTTAATATTAAACTTTACTGATTAAGGTTTATAATTTAAGATTTAGAGTTAAAAGTTCCCTTCATGGGTTCACTAGCTTTAGGCTTTAAGATTTATGGTTTAAGATTAAGGTTTAGTTTTTAGAGTTTAAGGTTTTAAGGTTAAGTTCATGGATTTGATTCATGAGTCTAGCTCATGAGTTCAATTTATGGATCTAATTTATAAATCCGATTTAAAAGTTAGATTTATAAGTCCAGTTCATGAGTTTAGTTCACGAGACTAATTCATAAATCTATGCTATAAAAAAATTCTCAACATGTGCCAATGCTACAGTAAAAATGGCAAATGATAATGGAACCTGTAAACAAATACAAAATTATGATAATGATCTTAAACTTGTCATCCAAGAAACAGAGATAGTGAGAATTACCTTCTTTTCTCATGGCTTATAAAATCACAATAACACACTAATGAATGATCCTATTCCCACCTTTTCCTAAATTTACTTTCGTATTTCATCAAACAATAAGATGAATAACTTCAGTTGAACTAAATAAAAGAAAAGAAACCATTAAAACAGTATCCCTTATAATTTTAATTAAAAGGAGAAGTATGCATTAAAGAGAAAACCTCCAAATAGTCAAGACCACCACTAGAAGGATTCCATTGCGAAACAATTTTCCAGTACTTTGCTCATCCAACAAATACCCTAAAAAATGAAAACAAACCAGTGAACTGAATTGAAGCAATATAATATTTTACCAATACTTAAGTTTTTTTTAAAAAAAAAAAACTAATATAGACATTATTTCATAGAAGTCAACAACTAAGAAAAGATCATAAAAGTTCAAAATAAAAAATGAATTATATTATTCTAAAAACAAAAGGGGAGAGTAAATCGAAACCCATTTAAAAAAAAATAAACCCTAGAGAAATCTAAATTGAAATCAATAGAAAAATTTTGTTGCATCAAAAATGATTTGCAAGAAACCCAAACATGAAAAGTAATTATAGACAAAATATATATATGTATAATCATAACATAAATTTGAAATACTCATTAGGGGTAAAATAGTTTATATACTAAGGAAATTATAATAATTGAAAAGAAAAAAAAATATGGGAAAAGAGTGGATTGAAATTGGTAACCTTGGAGATAGAAAGTGAATAATTATAAATTAAACGGCCGGTGAAGTTTTTATTGATTTTAATTAGTGAATTAAACACTCAATTAGAGAATAGATAACATCAAATTAGAATTAATTAGTTCTACAAAATTTAAAAGACACCAAAAAGAGATACCTTAAATAGCTCCTTGTGGAATACCTAGATTTATGAAAATCAAATATGATTATTTCATTTTAATTCCAAGCTAAGGAAAATGCTAGAAAATAATAAGAGTTAAATGTCTAATTTTACCCTAATTACTCCAGTTTGGAGCTTAAAATATATAATAGATTCGATTCTTTTATAGCTGGTTTGGTTTTTTTTATGACTTTAAGGTAAATTGTTGTGTTCCATTGTAATAATATTCATACCTGATAATTTTATATATCATATTGACATTAATACATTTAATAGATAAAAATATTATAATAAATATAAAATAATGTATTTAAATATGATTAATATGGTGTATTTAATACATAAAACAATACTTAAATGATCAAGTCTAAATATGATACCGAGGTGGATGATCTACTAGGCTCTATAGTCTTGTTTACATTTGGGATAGCTTTCAAGTTGAGACAGCCTGAACATGCATTGCACATGCAATTGCACTTTATTTGAGCGGTTGGATTGGGTCGTTCCTTTTTTTCTAATCTAAATCTAATCTAATTTAATCTATCAAATGTTGAATAAACTTTGCAATTAGCTCAACCTTCAAAAATTCAAATTCCAACCAGCACCAAGAATTTCACTAGCTTCTCGTAAGTAAATATAAATATATATTATAATTATATTTATAATATTTTATATTTATATAAATTTTAAAATATTTATATATTCATTTTACATTTGATTTTTTTTGTTTTTGTGTGTTAAAGTTTGTGACTTGTGAGGTCTATTCCGAAGGGACCACTAATCAGTCTAATTCATAAAATAAAAAACATGGGATCGTCGGACCATTGTGATCGACAAAACGTCAAAACCAGCTCAGAAAACCCTTTTTTCCTTTCCTGTTGCATTTAATTTCCTCCCGCTGGTTCTTAAAATTTTAGGTGGAAATTGCAAATGAGTCAAAAGCCCCCCCACTACTTCAGGCTGTTTTTCCTTCGTATTCTATCAATCTCACCTTCAATCATGCTCTTCCCCTTAATGCTTAATGAACCACTACAAATAAAATAATAAGCAATTATATATTTATTATTTTAAAAAATCTTTATATTTAATACGATATATTTATTAAATTTAATAAAAAATAATATATTAATTATATATTTTTATATATCACCTAAATCAACGTTATTAATAGATTGTTAATAGGTTGAATAATTTGTCTAATCCAATAAGTTTAACTTATATTCGGCTTGAAATGGATATATGTTTTTTTAATTCGGATTGAGTTTGAATATAAGTGTTTTTAATTTGAATTGAAATTATTTTTTAAATAATACAAATTTATTTAAATTTAATTATAAATATTAATATAAAATAATTATTTAATATTATTTTAAATAATAAAAATTAATTTTTAAAATAATTTAACCTAATTCAAATTTAAAAAATTATAAAAAAAATTTTTAAATCGTAACTCGAAACACCCCTAAGTCACTTGAGGATATTTTCCGAATACATTCTCCATTTTTTATTTTTTTGCTGTTTTTGATTTTGTTTCCCACGGTAGATTTCGGATCACCACATGACCATTTCTAACCCTTTCAGGTTTCCGACAAACGAAGACCAACGACCATATATCCAGGAACAGCCCCAAGTCTCTTTTCAGCTTTCCCTCGCTCTTGCATTTGAGTTTTTCAACGAACCAGCTCATCCCACCACCAAAAAAAAAAATGCTAGCAGACAAGGACCAACTGCCTCCACCTCCAGTTTCTTTTGTTGTCTTATGCCCCCTTCTTTTTTTCTGACTCTTTCTGTCTTTTGCTTTAGCCAAAGACAATTCTTACCTTTTTTTCATATTTCCTTATATTGTTTCAGACAATCTGGTTCCCCGTAGCAGTCTTCTTTGTGCTTTATTCTGTTTGTTTCTGGGGAAGGGTCAAAACTTGATAATCAGTTGATGTCTTTGGTCGTTGGGGCTGTACCAAGTTCCAGTCCAAAAAAAAATATGGAGTTCGATGACAAAAAGGACAAGGAGGAAGCTGAAGACAAGAAGGTAACCCATCCTGACGAGAGTGATGATGATGACGATGAAGGAGGAGGAGGTCTCGGCGGCAGCTTAGGGTTAGGCAGCAGACAGATAAGCGAATCCTCTTTCTATGCAACTGATCAGGAGGATGATAATGATGATGAGCATCATAGCAGATTTTCATTGGGTCCTCAGTGCACTCTGAAAGAACAGCTTGAAAAAGACAAGGTTTTGTTTTCATTTCAACATTAATGTCGTTCATCTTATTACATGCATAGAGAATTTCTCTTTTAATTGTTATACGTTCTTGGTGATCATCATTGATGTTGAGCGTAGGATGATGAAAGCTTAAGGAAGTGGAAAGAGCAGCTTCTCGGAACTGTGGATATTAACAACATTGGAGGTACTCATCATTTTCTTTCACCAACTTTAAATAATTTGTAGCCTTGCAGATTGGGATTTTTTTCCTTAAATTTTTTCCTCTGTTTCTATCAGTTTCCTTTTAAACTTTCATGTGTAAAAGATGAAAAACGTCTAAATGTAAACCTATCCTTTAGTTCATGTATATCTTCTTATAAAAAAGGTCATAGTTTGAGGATGCTTGTCTTTGAATCCTAAATTGGTTAGATGTCACCTTTGAAAGGTGACTATTCAGGGTTCATCTTTTAGTTATACTATAGTATTATGAATCCAGCTAATGCCACTTTTTATTGAAAATTGCAGTGAGCTGATATTCTGAATTAATTTTAATTGTGCTAATTAGTCTTCCATTGACCTTACACATGTTGAGAAGAAAGATCAGACCAAGTTGCAAGTGTTCACATTCTATTGTTCTGGACTCTACAGAAATGCCGCATCTTTTCCCAACTGCTTCTTAATAGCTTTTAATTTATATGTGCTGATTTAATGTGAAGCAAGTCAATAAAATTGAATATAATTCCGCAGTACTAGATGGAATTTCTATGCGTTATTTATTGTATAAGATGATAAGAACACTGTCAATCACTAGGTTTTAAGCTTTTTCCCCAACTTTGCTGGTTTTCAGCAGGACTTCTCCCCCAGTACTCATATATTATTAAACTGTTATTATTGTTGAGAATTCTGTAATTTTAAGGAGATATGAAAGGCATTTTCCTAAACAAAACCCTGCATTTATGTAATATGGGTTTTTCTTCCTTTTATTGCAGAAACACTTGATCCAGAAGTAAAGTTCCTTAGTGTGTCGATCGTCTCTCCGGACAGGTCTGACATAGTTCTTTCGATTCCTGAAGATGGAAAGCCCCAGGGCTTATGGTTTACACTGAAAGAAGGTAGCCATTATCGCTTGAAGTTCACCTTCCAAGTTGGCAACAACATTGTCTCTGGCCTCAGGTACACCAATACTGTTTGGAAAACAGGTGTTAAGGGTAAGCCTTCTATATGTCTTATTTGATGCCCAAAAAAAAAGGATAAAAACAACTGAAAGCCTGCCTAAAAATGAATCTTTTTCTGTTTTCAGTTTATAGCACGAAAGATATGATCGGAACCTTTAGTCCGCAGCTAGAGCCTTATACACATGAAATGCCAGAAGAGACAGCCCCTTCTGGTTTTTTGGCTAGAGGATCATATACTGCAAAATCAAAGGTTTGTTCAACTAAGTTATATCTCTTACCTGTATGCTCTGCCCCCCTAAGACAAATATTTTTTTTAACCGCATTTTGTTATATAATTGACATTCTTCCCAGCGCGTGGTGGCACTAAATTTAGAGGTTAATGATGCCATATATGTTGAGGTTCGGCAGAAATGCCAGTTTCTTGAGATTCCTTCATCGAAAGAAGAAAAAAAGTAACACAGAAGTTAAAAGTTCTCTGAGCAGAGTATTTATTTAGAATATATATATATATATATATATATATATATGTATGTATTTAAACATCCACAATATATATGAACCCTCTCTTTCTATGTGAAACTTTTTCATCGTTTTCCATAAAGTTACTTAAGAGTTGAATCAATTGGCACGAGATCTAAGATGTGAACACAATGATCTTTGGGGAAACGAGAGAGCGCGAGAGAATGGGGATCTTGACTCTTAAATATGCATGCTTGAAAGTTGCCAGTTGAGACCATGTGCAGCATAAGAGCTAATTTATGCGAGTCCTGCTGAGGATTCAACCAAAAAGCCCTCTTTCTAATAAGCATGAGGAGTTTAGAATTTGATGCATATTGAATTCTTAAATGAATTTGATCACCAAAAAAAGTCTGTCACCTACTTTTAAGTACTTTCATTCAGCTAACATTTATTAAGGGTGAGTACGATATCCCATTTCTTTTGCTAGCAAAAGCTTGTTCTTGTCAATGATTTTCCTCCATCTGTTCAAAGATCTTTTCTGATTACTATTTCGCAAATTCTTGCAGTTTCTAGGTTGCATCAAACATTTTTTATCTTGAACTTGTCACCATATTCATAGTTGCTGCTTCTTTGTTTCACTAGAAATCCTAATTTTCAAGCTTTCGATTATCCTACCTACCTTCATATGGTTGATAATGTCCATCATCCTAACTTGCTTAATGTATAGTGTGGTATATGTGGCCCGGGAATTCATTCATTTAACTAACCATGTTTGGCTACCTTTAGAAGTTATATGGCCCATGCTGAACTGTTATATTAATTACTTGATGTAGATAAACTCTTCATTTTTCTTAAAGTATTTGTGTTCGACATCTATTTTTCACATATATCAGATATGTGTATAGAGTAGATCCTTCTATCATACGAAAAAACTTCTAAAAAAAAATTGACTATGCACATGTCAGACACAGACATAATCTTCTGAGACCGAATAACATAAATCCATTGAACTAGCTTTGTTAGAGTAAGTTCTGATGGTATTGGTGTTGCATGTCTAATTACTCAAATTGTTTTAACAATAATTCTCTTTTGTTTCAGTTTCTTGATGATGACAAGAAGTGCTACTTGGAGATCAACTACACATTTGACATCCGTAAAGACTGGGCTTAGCTGGATGCTCTTAAATATAGAACAGCCACCTAATGAGCTCTAGCACCATTCAGTCAATGTTCTTATGCTATTTTACATATACTCATTAAAAAAGCTTATCCCCTTCAGGCATTTTTAACTGCTAGTTCCAGGTTATTTTAACCATCTTATTGCTGTCAAAACTAGCTGCTTCTTCCTACAACAAATCAAGTCAAGTTAGAAAGATCTGACTTGATAAACCTTAACTATTAATTTAAGGGCAGAGTTTGCAGTTTTAGGAACAGATATGATTCTGATGATGTCTACAAATTGTTGTCCTTGTTCAATACTTCTTTTTGCTTATATACCAACAAGGAGGTGAGTCTTCATTTTTTGTTGTGTTGGGCATGAGTACTGCTGGCATTGTTAATTAGGATATTGTTTTAATCCCTTAATCCAATGACATTTTTCTTACAAAATGTTATTCAACTTATATACTTGTTTCTAACTCAGCAACATATATAATTATATATAGTACTACATTTCTTTAGAAGTAATAAGAATTTATTTTATTAGTTGATCCAATTAGTCCAACATTTTATCCTATGAATTTGTAAACCCCACCCTTGAATCTATGTAATTATAAAACATGTTGTTTTAAAATTAAAGTGCAGATAGTTAAAACAACAGGGTGATACGGCGGATCAACATTATTGATATAAAGATGATAAGAGTTGTTACAAGATGTTATATGTTTTAAGAACTCGAAACTCGCTCTCATGATGTGTCCTTTAAAAAAAATATGGCTTCAATAATAAGAAAATGATAACTTTTGCTTTTAAAGCCACAACCCTATGTTTAATTATTAGACATGAGATCATTTCTCTCTCCATATGAACCATTTAAACTAAGAGTGAGAACTGCGTGCTTGTTGAGAGATAGTATGAATTTTAATAAACATTATACCTTTGATGTAAGGATTGCTGGGATTTTATTCGTTATAAGATATTATTCATTCTAAAGCTAGGACTTTACCCTTATGATTTTATTTTTTAAAACGGAAAATCTCAGTTAAAAAAAATGGATACCCTTATTTATAAAATCAAAGCCCAATTTTTGACTATCGAGTGTGATCATTTTTCCATCAATAATGGCAATTACTACGCTTGGCGTTTAATTTAATTCTAGGTTACGCATGCAATGAAAGGCGTAAATGAATCCCATAGGATACCAAATGACCGGCATTCATGGGTTGGATATAGAGCTAGCGTGACAACAACTAGAGGAACGAGATGAGAAGCCAAGTGCAAAACAAATCTGCCCAAAAATCTACATAAATGGAATTATCATTATCATCATCATTATTATTATTATTATTATTATTATTAAATGCATGCCAATTCTTGAAATTTGTGCGGGCAATAACTAACAAAATTATTAATTTTAGGGTTGCCCGTATTAACATTTTCTTTATTCCATAAGGATTTCTCTAACAATAAAATTAAGTTAATTTCCTTTTAATTTGTTTTAAGAAAATCATTTTAAATATTAATGAGAAGAGGTATTCATAGATCAAGTTAAGCACGTTAATTTTCAAGACTTGATTTGATTATCTCAATAGTATAACACTATCTAAAAAAGCTTTATTAATATTTTAATTTTTAAATATATTTTAAAATTAAATAAACTATATTTTTGTTAATTCCCCACCTAAGTTCTGAATTAAAAGTGTTTATGGGCTGCATTAAGATTTAAGAATTTTTTTCACTTGCCCAAACCCTGGTCGGTCCAACCCATTTCACTGGTTAAAATAAGAATTTAAAAATTATTTTTATATTAATATTTACGATTAAATTTAAAAGTTTATATTATTTATTACATAAACAATAACTCGGGCTAGATCAATTTGGTTCAATTGAAATTACGAAATAATGTATTTGACCTGATTTATTAAATTAGATATACTACTTGATTCATGAACAAGTCTAATTTAAGGTCCCTTGGATTATATTACAAATGACTAAATTTTTATTACTTTTGTATATTCCCCATAGATGTTGAAAATATAAATGATATTTTTATAAATATTTGAAATAACAAAAAATTGAATATATGATACTTTTATAAATATTTGAACCAACAAAAGTATGATTGCTATGAGAACTAACTACCTTCTAAAATAATATGTAATAAAATGAAATAAAACTTTGCAAACCCACCAAAACTTTAGAAAACAACAACAATAGCAAAACAAAAACAAAAAAACAAAAGAATTTTTATATCCCAAAAAGTTGACTTCTTTGACTCATTTCATCTCACATGTTGCTTAATGAATATGCCAAAAGAGTTGTCTTCTTCTATTTCACCCCATGTTTTGCTTTCCCTTTTTTCCAGTGAATAAAAAATTATCATATAACATATTTAACAAAAGTCAATAAACAATAGAGATAGAGATAGAAATAGAAATAACAAAGAAAAGAAAGCCAAACATTTCAAAGAATTAGATCACTTTCTTCATTCATTGTTTCAAGATATTAAAGTGAGTAATTTCATTTCTTAATTTTTAAATATTGTTTATGCTTTATATTTATATGAATTAAAATTGAGGAATCTTTTTTTTTTTAAATTGAATGAAATAATATTATTCTTTTGAAGTTATTTGTTATTTATAAAATTGATTTATTTAATATAATTAAATACATAATAAAATATGCACGTTGACTTTTCGTTCCATTTGAATATATTTTTTTATTATTTAAAAATATATATTTTGTAAAATTAATAATGAAAAGATTCACATTAATGATTTAAAACTATTAAAAACATAATGGAGAACAATTGTAACATTTTTTTTTACAAAGGAAGTTCCAATATATGCATTGAAATTCAAACTTTAAATTTATTAAGTGTAATTTTTTTAAAAGTGATTATATAAATTATATAGACTAAATCTAAGTCATAACACGATATCTTTATATAAAGATAAAATAAATTTTGTTGCACTTAACTAAAAACATATACACTCATTATGTCAGTGGAAAGAAAAATATGTGAAAAAATATTTTAAGAAATAAAAAAAATTATGGAAGTAGTTTATTAAGATAGGTAGTTTTTTTTATAAAAGGGTCATAGTCTTAAGATATGTTCGAGTCTCAAACTTATGAAATATCATTTCTTTAAAAATAGTTATATTAACGCATTAGATTAAAATATGTATTTTTTTTAATATGTCAGTAATCTTGTTAATATCAATATGCGTAAGTAACTTTAATATTATTATCCAATTAAATTTTTGGGTAATTTTTTCATTGAGTTAGTCGAATTAATTCATGACACTAACTTGATGGAAAACTTTAATATTGAGAAAGGTGTAGTAGGCTCTCAATTGCCTTATAGGTAAATTGAAACAATATTATTATTGCATCTTTACGATTTGTATTGATCATTACATAGACACATATAGGTTTATATTAATTAGTAAAAAATTTTAGTTTTTTTTAATTTTTTAATTTGATTTTTTAAACTAGTTTTTAATATTTTCTGTTATGAACATTTGAAAATATAAATTCAACTAATTTTTAATAATTTTTTATATTTTTTATATTTATATTTATTTTATTTATTTGATATTTAAAATTAAAAAAAATTAAATATTTATTATTTATTATTTTATATTAATATATAATCATATATATATATATATATATAATTGAGTTATGTTTGCATCTGCATATAATATTTTTTAAGAAACTTGAAAATAGAGTAATAGACTATACATATGCAAAAAAAAATTTAAAACGTATTTATAAACCAAAAACGGTACCTTAAAATTAGATATGTTCAACGATCGGGCTTAGACAAGATATTTAGTTGGAAGACCAACCTGAATCACTATTTATCTAATAAAAAATATTTTTAATTAAATTTATTTTAAAATTTTAAAATATTAATATAAAAATAATATTTTAATTTTTTTCAAAAATATAAAATAAGCTTATGAGTTGAGTCTAAATAAAAGATTTGATAAAAAATTCAAATCGTAATCTAATCCGATCACGAAGACATCTCGTCAAAACACAATTATAGTAATCCGTTCAAATAATACTAAAACTACTTTGCTCTCAAATTGACATGTGTAGAACTTAAACAAGTTTATGAGTTTTGACCGAATTAGTTGAAAGCATTTTACAATTCTTTCTCACGCTTTTAAAAAGAAGGCTTCAAATCAAAAGCAAAGTTTGAGAAAGTCAAGAGTGCAGACCGGAAACATTAATTTAGGACAAAAGGGATCTGCTTGAAAGAGCAATGGCAGCTGCTGCGGCTGCATCAACTCTCCATCTAAACCAATATTTGATGGTAACCCCTCAACTCCCCCACCTCCTTTTTTTAGCCTTCTGCTGCTCTTAGCTTTACATCAGCTAATTATATAGAAGCTTCCATGCATTATTAGCATTTTCTTTTCCAGATTTTGGCAACTTGTGCATGCATGTGGTATCTATTTTTTTATTAATCGTATAAATAAAAATAATTATATGTTTTAAAATTTTAAATATATATACAATGCATGTTTAAACGTATCATATTAATTGTGTTTAAATATATTATATGATTTTTTGAATGACAATATTCATTTTATTAAAAACAAAAAAACAGCCAAGAGTGCAATTCCTCTATATATATATTTACATATAAATTTAATACATTTAAGATTTTATCATCAAAATATCCCATAAAATATGCAATTTTTATAATTGAATAAATATAATATAAAGTCAGATCATCAAATGCACAAAATAGCCAGAGTTTTACAGATAAATACTACTATATAATTTTATCCTGCATCCAGTAAACAGAATATTTTTTACCAAATACATTTAAAAAAAATGAAATTCGAAGACAAGACCGTTCACTTTATTTGCATTTAACCGTAGATCAAACCAATATCAGTTTATCATTTATTATTAAATTTATTTTTAACAATAAAAAGTAAATGCTTGTGAGATTTTTTTTTTCTATTTACATTATTATACATTTATTGTAAATTTTATATTTGCATATTGCATAAGCAAATCGTGGGTATGACCCTGAAATAGTTGCACTAATTTTTGTTTTTATTATTAAAAGTTTTAGAATATGATTAATTAGTTGGTGAATGCAATCATGCATAATAAATCAATTTAAAGAAGCATAATTAAGATTGATTAAAGCTTTGCATCTACAGCTTTTTATATCTAGACGAAATTGACTCAAGCCTTACTATTAATTGAGATTTATGGATGTGGGTGTCAATAATCAAACTGATAATCCAAGTTGTTGAATAAGTTAATCCAAGGAACTAATAATTGAAAACAATGTTCATGTGCAGAAATTCATCAAATCTCTTAACAAAGAAGCATTAATTAATTTTTCTGGGGTAAAATTGGGGTTTAGATGCAAAACGACATTTTCGATACGATAAAATATATATATTTTTTAGATCCAAATGAACAATTAATTTGATATTGCCATTGCACCTAATTTCCCTTTGTAAGAAAACACAAACCTTTCCTCTCCAAGCAAAATATTTAATTAATTACAGTAGGAGTAATAAACAAATTCTGGAATTCAAGAAAATCTTATTTTTAGTATGAAATTGTTTTTTCTTTTAGTCAAAAAGGTTTTAATAACATACCCAAAACTTGAATCAATTAGTTCATTTAATTACACTTAAAAAAAATCATATTCAACAGTTTAATATTTAAATCTCAATATTTTATCTATAATTTTTTATTTTATTGTTAAATTGAAGCGTATAAAAAAGTGTCGATAATATCATTAATACTACTATAATATTAGGTCTCGAGGCTTTGTTCATGTTGTCTTAATTTGTGATTAAAATATTTATTTATTGTTGATGAGACAACTAATTTTCCTCTGATGTTAATTCTCCAACATTTGAAAATTTGGAATTCTTGATTGAACAATTCTCTCATTCATTTAGTAATATTTAAGAAAGAAATAGGAAAAGAATGAATAATTTTTTTAAGGACAAAAATCATGATTATGTTCACTAATTAGGAACCGTAGTCTTCGAAAAATCTTAACCTATCTGCACAATATTTTTTAAATTTAATAATAAATACGTATATATAAAAATAATTATTTTATATATCAACATGAATTAAAAATTTTTATAAATAAAATTAATAGATTATATATATATATATCCTGTATTATATATTTTTAAGAAATAAAAATTAAAGAGTTATAACGAGGGAGGGGGTGGGGGAGCAGAAATGCAGCTTTTAGGCTTATGATTGAATTGGAGGGTAAGAATCGAACAGTGCAACTCTGGACACGTAATTTACAGTTGGCAATCGGGGCTTCTTCTCGTGGCAGCAAGCAACGACCCAGCAGGCGACAGCCAATGCTGGTTGGCTCTAATCTCACCCGGGCCCCGCCCCCACTTTCTTTTTTACTCGCATCCTTTTGTTTTTGCTGAAACCTATATATATATATATATTTGAATCTTTTTATCATGTTCTCACTTTGAAATTTTAAAATTCATTTTCAGAGTTTTAATTTTAAATCAATCAATCTTCCAATAAAAACACAATTTTCTCCAATTAAACGAAGATGGTATCATATGTGGTAAGGATTTTATAATTCTTCCATTCTTATCATTTTTTTTATCAATTATATAAATATAAATATAAAATAATTTATTAAAAATTAAAATCTTAAATAATAATATAATATGTGTATTATGTAAATTAATTATATTACATCTTATTTTTATATTATTTTTATATTTATTAAATATATCATATTTATTTAACATTAAAAGATCCAATGACCATACTTTTGAGTAACATTAATATGCTTTTCCTTTCTTATTTTCCACTCTTTTGATATATAGCTTCCTTTTGCTTTAACGTTTGTTTTCCAGGTTTCATTAATGTGCATTCAAATTAAACCATCCAACAATGAATGTTTCATTAATGTTTTTTCTTTCTTATTTTCGTCCCTCTTTCATCCGCTTAGGAAAAAGGTGGGAAAGTGGGGGTTCCCAATTTCACTTCTATTTTTATTAACAATTACTCCATATATTATTATATTAGAAAAAAAAAAGATTTATACTTTGATGGTAATTTACCCAATTTTTTTTTGTGGGGGGAGGGGAGTATTGCATGTAATAGAGCTTTAATGTTCTTCAATTTTTCAAAAAAAGAATTTAAATTAGACTTGAATTAAAATGATTTATTTATAATCTATATTCATAATATATAAAAACATGATAAAAATTTTTTGAATTGACAAAAATGAGTATTGTTGTTGAATATATCTCTAAATTGACATATTAAATGTTTTTAATATTAATAAGAATATAAGATTATCTAATTTATAAGTAAAAAATTTTAATTTTATTAAAACCTTTTGTAAAGTTAATTCATATGATAATAAATAGAAAAAAAAGTTAAAAAATTTATTAAATTGGTTTATCTTCAAAATTTTAATTTTTTATTAATTTTTTTTTAAAAAAGAGGTTAGTTGATATGATATATATTTTATATATTAAAAAAATTTTACATGTTAAATGCAAGTTTAGGTTAAAATGCATTTATTAATTTCGATAATAATGTAATTATGTGCTCATTATATATTTTTGTATAAATAAATAAGGTTTCACATGCAACACACATGACAATAAATTTTTTATTTAAAAAAATATTATATGAGTGATTTTGATACAATTTTTTTATTTTAATATTATATGAAGAAATTAAAATAAAAAATTTAAACTCTAGACTTTAATTATTTTGACTTTAATTATATTTGTTTGCTATTCGTATAACGATTTTAGTAAACTATTTGAGTTGCTATGTACACTAGTTAAGATTCAATTGAACAAAAATTTTGAATTTATCCATAAATTTCATTTTTGACTAAAGTAAATGATGAACCATCAATTGTTAGAAAGACTACCTTATTAAACAAGTCAATCAATTTGATTTTTTTAAGTATAATGAGCGTACAATATAAAATATTTTAAAAATTATATAAATTAAAATTAAAATTTTAATTTTAATTTATTAAATATCAATATTTAATAAAAAAAAAAGTTCAATAGTGTGCCTAATTGAGTAGATGCTTCCACATGGGGAAGAGTTCTACAAGTGTTGGGATTCCCAAGATCCCTCCAATAAAGAATTGCTCTTCTAAAACTATGTTTATTTAACTCTTACCCTAGTCAATTGAAAGCCAGTTAATTCAAAAGTGACGAGGAAAGCTTACCTTACATGATCTTCTTTCCTCAGGAAGAGTTGCAAATAAAGAATTAGATTTGATATATAAAAAAATAATTAAAATATAAAATAAGATATAATATAATATAAAAATAAAAATTATTAATATTTTAAAATTTATATTAATTATAATTATAATAAAAAATAATAAAAATATGATACAAGTGTAAGAAAGTACCATCCCCACATTATTTTCAATCCACACTAAAGAAAAAGAAACACCCCATGTATAAGTTAAAATTTGGGTTTATTTTCATTATTGTTAATATTTCTCTAGTTTGTTAACAATTACTTGCACCTACTAATTTCCTTACCCTTTACAATTTGAATCCCCACTTTAAACGCCCAACAGCTGGTTACCTCCCCCACACTCACTTTTTTTTTTAATCTTCCAATCAAAAAAAAAAAACATCTTTATATATTCTCTCTCAGCTTATTCCAATCTGCTACATTGGTGCCGAAAGCACTAAACTTTGTCTCTGAATTCCTCCGAGTCAGGTTAGTTTCCTTCATTTGTCTGCTCGTTCATTGTAATTTGCTTGGTTTTGTTAAAGTTCCAGTCTTTAAGACTTCTAGGTTCTAATGGTCCATTTTTCTTTCAAGTTACATCTTGGATCTTTCCTTGACTGTTTGTTGATGTACATTGTGTGGCTGTGTTTTTTTTTTTTTCCTCTTTCTTTCTTTTTTGGTTCTGGAAGAAGTTTCTTTACTTGCCTTTTCTGGGAAACTTCTAGTACTCGGGCAGAAGTAAAGTTGAGTTCAAGCCATTTGCAAAATCAAAGGTGTAATGCGAAGTGAAAATTTCGAACTTGATCTGGGTTTTTGTTCTGAAATTTGATTACTTGGGGCCATTTGGTAAGCTGGAACTTTTGTCTGACGGAGCTCAAGAACAAGAAAATGATCATATTTATGAATTCTGTTTAGGGATCTTAAGCTCCTCATTTCGATGTCATCCGTAATTGCATTGTCTTCGATCCTGTATAAAGAATTTTTTTTAATTATGGTTTTTAACCAGTGTTCTCATTATTTGCTTTGTTGGATGAGATAATCAAGATCTGGGTTTTCATTACTTTCCATTCTTGTGGAAATTGGAGATTTGGTTTTATATATAATTGCATTACTTGTTTTATACAGAAGATGGAACCCTGAGTTTCAGATCTAGATTGTAATGGGGGCTGATCTTAGGGAATTTTTTTTATTAGTTTTGTTCGTAATGTAGATTTATTGGGTTTTTTTTGTCATTCTGCCAATGTGATTGTGAAAGATTTGATTCTTGTAGGAATTTGGAGAGTTGTCATTACTGAAGCAAAAACCAAATTTTCTGGCAAAAAAAATGGAGTTTTCCAGGATTTTTATGATTAATTGTTCTGCATTGCTCTTGTGCTTTTCCTTGGCATATGGTCAAGCTGCTAGTCCTCCAGCTCCTGCTGCCGCATTGACCCCCAGTCCGACACCAGCACCAGCACCCGCACCCGCACCGGCATATGTAAACCTCACTTATTTACTCTCTGTGGCTGGTCCATTTCACACTTTCCTTGACTACCTTGAATCCACTAAAGTCATTGAAACCTTCCAAAACCAAGCCAACAACACCGAACAAGGCATTACGATTTTCGTACCTAAAGACAGTGCCTTCAAGGCTCTTAAGAAGCCTTCGTTATCCAATCTCAGTAATGACCAGCTTAAATCACTCATCCTTTTCCATGCCTTGCCCAAATACTATGCCCTTGCAGACTTCAATGACCTCAGTGCAAAAGGCCCTGTTAGTACACTCGCTGGTGGCCAATACTCTTTGAATTTCACTGACGATTCTGGCACCGTGCACCTTGATTCAGGGTGGAGCAAGACGAAAGTTACCAGCGCTGTACACTCGACCGATCCTGTTGCAATATACCAAGTCGATAAGGTCCTTCTTCCAGAGGCAATCTTTGGCACCGACATACCTCCAACTCCTGCTACAGCCCCAGCTCCTGATATTAGCCCAGCTGCTGATACTCCATCAGCAGAATCCAAAGAAAAAGGTTCTTCACCGCAGTCTTCGCCTTCAACTTCATCATCTCATAGGATTATGAACTTGGACATATGGAGTCAGCTGCTTTTGGCAGTCTTGGGCGGGTCAGTCCTGTTCTTCTAAGACAGGACTTCATCGAGTCTAATTTATGTTCAGGGAAGGAAGCACATCTGGGTTTCTCAATTTACTTCTGATTTTTAAAACCATTTTTTGATTTATATGTTATTGAGATATTATGTGTTAAGAATGTGAGTCCTTGTGTTACAGTTACTATTTCAATTTAAAAAATGGCTCTTTGCCTGTGTCTCTGTTATTCACGATCGGATCATCATATTTCTTAGAGGTACTTAAATACAACTCCACGAATGAGCAAAATGGAGGTTGCATCATACTTACATTTTTCTTTCACCTTGTTGGCCCATCTAAACTAATTATTCATATTATCATAGAATTGTAAGTGGCATGCTGTTAAAATGAACAATGTAGACTCTAATTGAATGCTGGCGAGGAAATTGGTGAAAGTTTTAAAGATCATCTTTTTGTAAGAAAACTGAATAAACTAGCAAATTTCAAGTTTTTAATTGCTTAATTTCCCACCATTTTCATTCATGAAAGTCGGTTCCAACCCCACAGGGGCAAAAGAATACGGACTATGGTTAAGTTGGGTGCGCCGAGACTTGTTTTCGGCGGTCCTAACCTCGCATTAACAGCAAATTCTTTCGAGTTCCACTGAAATTGCCCAGTAGTCTCCTTCTTCCTAGAGTGAAAGGGATGGCTATTTGTAGTAGTATTATCTTCTTTCAATGTCAGATGAGTTGAATTACGAGGTTGGGAAGTTGAAAACCAAGTTTTGGGGTACATTGTTAATGGGGTAAGATTTAATAATCTTATAAAAATGAAAATAGTCATAGTTACTAACAAAGTGTGTGTCTATATATATAAAGTTAGGTTATTCACTTTGAATATTGGTATGTTAAATTTTTTTAAAATTTTTTGTATGTTTGAAGGATTATAACTTTATATCTATATTTAAATATATGTCACTCCAAATAAAAATACTTTAAATAAAAATGAAAAGTACGCGTAATATGATACAAAGACATAAATGGAAGGAAAAAGCAAAAAGAAAAGAAAAACAAGCGGTAAAGGAATGAATGAGAGGTTAAAGGACCAAACCAATGGAATTTAAGATTGGAAGATGTTATGAGGAGCGCCGCAAATTATTATACTGCAACAAATATTTTCACGAGTATGGTTATCGCCATCAAATTGAAAGGCAAGAATTGAATTGGAGCTATCAGAGAGCAAGATTATTTAGGACGACGACAATGAACGTAGCAACGATCTTTGGAATAATATTGTTTTTTTCTAATTTCAACTTAAAAACAACCGGCCTATTAGCTCAGTTGGTTAGAGCGTCGTGCTAATAACGCGAAGGTCGCAGGTTCGAGACCTGCATGGGCCAACAATTATGTTTTGTTTTCTTTTCTACAAAAAAAAAATTGTACGAAAGTGCACTGGATTAACTTCGGCGCAGGTCTACTAGTTTTGCGTTTGAGACGTAGGCCCTTTTTTTTTAAATGATGTCACACGCAAATATATTTTTCACTGCAAGTAAATTTATGTTAGTTTTTCGTAAAAATTTTATTTTTTTTTGAAGTTTATAGATCTTAATTTTAAAAAATGTTTGTGAATAAAAATTAATTAAAATATCAAAATATTCATATTCATTTTGTTGTTTCAACTCAGTGGGTGAATAAAAATTTGAGTAAAAGAATTATATTTTGAAAATTAAAAGTAGGTAGTTATTTTTATTAGGTGAATAGATATACGTATCTTTAATTTTAAATTTTTTTATAATAATTTTTTATTTATTTATAATTAAATTGGTATCATTTAATTCAATAACATTAAATTTATTTAGAAATTTTAGATATAATATAGATATTGATATAAATATTTATAAAAGAGTAATATTGATTAAAATAATATTTATAGTAAAAAAATTATAATTTAATATATTATTTTTAAAATTGAATAAAAATTTATATTAAATATAAAATATTTAATTTTAAAATTTTATAAATAATGTAGAGTAGTATTAAAACATATTTGAGAAAAAAAAATTGTATTCCCTCCATCCCAATATAACTGCTACGTATTTTTTTGTATTGATAAAAAATTTTAAATTATGAGATTTGATTGTTGACAAAAATTTTAAAAATTAAGGATAAAATAATTTTTAAATATATATTTTAAAAATTTTAATAAATTATTATATTAAAATAATAAAATTTTAAATTTTAAAAATTTTTTGAAAAAAAAATTTATATTTGCCAATTTAATTAGAATATTGGGAGTTCTGTATTTACACGACTTTTTTGGAAATAATTAAAAATTATATTAAATATTTGAGCATTTTGAATATAAGCTTTTATTTCTAGTTT
>JBBYHM010000025.1:7138792-7151672 GCA_038381775.1 Adansonia rubrostipa
GTCTGACATTCGAATTATATCTGAAACTTTCCAAGGTTGCCAAACAAGATTGAAATCTCCCACACGAAGATTTTTGCCTTGAAATAAAAACCAACCGGTCCATCCCATGACTTTCGTTTATTGCTGTAGGACTTGGGCTGCCCTAAAAATTGGCATGTACTATCAGAAGAAAACATCAAAATCTGCTTTGTAGCATTATCCGATCGATAATTGAAAGATATTTGTTAACTTGTTACATGTAATATTTGGGATACTTTGCTCCATTCATCTAGTAGGGATTCATTTTCTTTATCTATCATAATAACCATAAATCGCATTCCTTATCACCTTCTTGTCCTTTGCATAGGTCGAGTTTGACTTCTCTCCATTGTATATTTGTTATTTCTTCAAAATATGTCCAATTATCATCGTTCATTTGTAAACCTTTACTACAATTTATTTATAGGTGCGAATGACGATTAAAAATGTACTAGAAAATAGTACAGAGAACTCAAACCCATTATTGAGTATGATGGATGTTCCAAATGTTATTATCAATAAAATTAAAGAAAAAGGAAATTTCTATAACAAAAACAAGGGGGCACAAATACACACACACACACACACATATATATATACACACTAATATTTATACAAACAAATAAATATATATATGTACGTACACTAACATTATCAGCAGGCCAGAATAAGAGAAACTTCTCCGTCAATAGTTAGCAAATGTTGTCCATTTTTCTTAAAATATTCATATTCGACATTAATATATCACATATTTCAACATGAATATTAAAATATAATCCTCTAAATATACGAAAATTTTTTTAAAAATTGCACATAATTATGTCAAACATATTCACCCACCTTAAGTATAAATAACATATCGGACATATAACAATATCCAAGACTCACCCAAGTATGGGTAACAAATAGGTTGGAATTGTACAAGCCAAGAAAACAAGACAACTCCGCTTGCATAAGATTTGTCACATAAAGCCTATATCTCATGAAAAGCATTAATTAAGAACAAATTAATGAAAGTCCCAAGTGACAACAGTTGGAAAATCTTGGCATTTGCTTATGTCAATTACAACAGTCGAGTACATCAATGTCTTGCTATCGAAATTCATTTTACAGGTAAGATAAAGAAGACTCCACCAAACTAAATCTTACCTTCCAAAACCCCCTAAACCTCAAAATAAAGGTAAAAAAAGAATGGAACAGATTCTCAGCACTCAACAGTAAATTCTAAGAGTTCGAAAAAAACTTCAAAACGAAAAAAACAAAAGCAGGGGCAGTAGCTTTAGCAAGAGAAAGACCTGAACAATGCTTACCTTCACTAACTTTAAATGGTCAAAACATCAGTTACAGACGAACTGGATCCTTTAGTGCCCTCAACCCAAGCAAACAGAAGATACTATTGACAATTTTTTTGCCAGGCCTACTCTTCAAACAGATTTTACAGTCTCAACTCTGGCCAATGATGTATCCTCATTTATGCTCCCCCTCCATTCAAACCTGTTGGAGTTCACAAAAATAATACCCCAAAGATTGGACATTGAATGTTTTGTTTGGTTGGATTACAAAAGAAAAAAAATACATATTTATCCCTGTTTCAGTAGTTACTGGGCCAGTTCATTTGTGCATGTTGAGGCTGCCGATAAACACTGGTAGCAGATCCCCCCATATCGACAGCTCCAGCCATAGTCTGAGCTTGTTGTAGAAGAGGATGACCAGCTGCTCCTGTTACTGCTTGTGGATGATATATACCGGCGAAAGAGCCTGAAGCAACCTGTGTTGGAGCAAAAGTTACATTCTGACCCAGTGGGGGAAGATTGTAGAATGAACTTGGTGGCAGGCTGGACATATCTCGCCCAGGCGGAGCAATCCATACAGTTGAACCTTCAGTCTGCAAGAAAGTTAATACATAAAACAATCATCTTACAAGGAAAGATTCTTTTTTAAAAAAAAAAAAAAGGACCCATGATAAAGTGGTGAAGAATGGTAAATGCCTGAAGACATCCTTTCGCAAATCCTATTTTTATTCATATCAGATCAGAGAATACTTAAAGAAGAAAGGAACAGGCAACTGTATCATGTAGAACCATAACAGACAATCAAATCAACTGATGAGAACATGATCACCATTGATAAGCATTAAATTAAAATGAACTCGGTGAACCGATATGGCATTGTCTATGGTGCAAAATGGACAGAGATTTATTTTGATTACAAAGCAGAAATTATCGATCAACTTCACCACAGAGACCCCCTATACCGGAACAAGAAAACAAGAAGTCCATTGACATTTACAGCCTTCTCAAAACTGAATCGTAAGGAGATGGAGAGAAAAAAAAAAAAGGAAGAAAAATCACTCAATGACATAGGCACAACTCAAACAACAAAATTTCCGAGTTGCAAAGAACTAACGGCCCCTAAAAAATCCCAACACTAAAATAAAGGACATCCCCTGTCTGCCTTGACAAAAATTCCATGCAATATATGCTAGTTTGCCAGTAAATACTTGCATAATATAAAAGATAGTCTTTTAAGATACATGTAACCATTACTAAGAAAAAGAAAATAGATTTTATCAGAAAAAAAAACACAAGGGATTGAGACCTGAACCTGAAACCCAAGATCAAAGCTATCATACTTGCATTCTTGTCTTATTTAGTAAATTTAGTCTGTTCTTACGTTCTTGTCTAATCTTGTAAATTTAGTCCATCATATATGTGCGGTTTTCCAGTACATGCTATAATATAAAGGTTGTGTTCTAAGATAGATGCAATCATTACTAAGAAAAGTAAACGAGAAGAAATTGGGACATGAACCTACAAAATTATTGTTTCATACATTGTCATCTTATGTCACAAATGCCTCTTTAAGAAATAAAATAAACAAATCAAATTATAGCAAGAGGCAGAAATGGGAATATGTTCTCAACCTGTTGCCCAGTTATGTAGACATTACTTTCCTTGAAATGGGCTGCACCAAGATCCTCATTTGAAGTTGAGTTCCCAGTTGTCGCAGCAGAACTTAGATTATAACCAGCTGGGGAGGAGCCATATGGCCCATAACCACTTGGCATTCCAATATGAGTAGAATTCGCTGTATTACTTCCAGGTTTAAATTGAGGAAGTGAAAATTTGAATCCTGTAGTAGGCGCCGCTGGTGCAGAAGGATAAACAGTACCAGCTTGAGGTTGTTGAGGAAACACACCATTGTTCATAAAATGGTGGATTGCGGGAGAAGGAATATAAAAGGGTGAGTAAATGGGGGCATATGGAATGTAGTTTGGAGGATAATGTGGTAAATGCACCCCAGCTGCTGCACGGTAGACAGGGACTGGTTGCTGAGTCACAGCTATAGAACTTTGCATCAGCCCAGCAGCTTGAGTTACTACTGGAGTTGAACTTGTGGCTAGTACTAAAGAGTTTCCAGCCTGCCAAAAGATGCAAATTAGCCCCAATTTCCGAAAGTATTTAATTAAAAGGGAAAAATATATTGATCCCCCTGAGATTCCTACATGCCTGGATACCTTTTTAATTTTGGGTCACGAAAGATAGATCATTATATATTTGAATACTACATATAACTTTTAGTGCTTGGAAATAACCGTGCAACTCGGTATTAAAATCAGCAATAAGGGAAAGGTGAATTTATGCTCATAATAAATGTCTACTTTCAGGTAGTTTTTCTCACGCAATCCTACCTTTCCCCACACGATATCAGCGTTTTTAGTTGTTTCATCCTTTCAGCTAGTGTTTTTCCCCAAATTATCAGTCTAAAGAGTAATCCTATCCATCAACCATGTCAGGTTCAAGAATTATCCCTGGACCCAAATGAAGGCAGCCAAATGTCTAAAGCAAAGAAAATGTGTCGTCGACAATGTTACCAGAACAATGCCAACAACAGATCTTCGGTGTATGGTACAATATAACTTGCATACCTTAAACAATTTAGTAGATTAGAGACGGAAATGCAGTATGCTCATTCAACTGATAACAGATTTCATAAAATATTCAACAAATAGATATTTCTCAAGCAAATTAGTCATTTGTCAATCTAAAATTATGTAAGGTGCTTAATCTTCATCTCTGCAAACCTCTTGAGGAGACTGAGAAGTCTGTGGAGGAAGTACTCCAACATTCCCATTGTACTTTGTGGCAACCCCAGAAGAAGGAAATGGAGAAACGCGACCATCATTATCAGCACTTGAACGGTAGAATTGGGCATAATAAGTTGCTGGGTCAAATGGCTGTGGAACCTAAGGATTGAAGCATTTAATAACAGATGTAGTATTAGTGCCAAGAATTGGCACAACTGCCATTGACTTTACTGAAACAATACTTTAGATTATAGCAATCAGCGGAATGACAAAAGCCAAATCTGAGAAAATAACATAAACTAGGGAACACATAAAATTTTCTAGTGCTTTTTAAATAAAACCCATGCTAAAAGAAATTTAAGTTTGAATAAGGTATAAACATCAATAGAGCAGCAGATCTTAAAGAAAAGAAGGGTCGAAGAGGATGCTCACGACAAAGTTTGAAAGGCGAGAAACTTCATGTGCTTGAGATTCAGCGTTTTCAAATGGTGCTAACATAGGATGCACAATTCCAAGACTGTAGATAGGAGATGTTTGGACCGCAGAGTATTGATGGCCTCCAGAGAGCAATGCATTCTCCTGCTTGTTTTCATTATACTCTGGAATGGAACTAGAGACATTACCATCACCAGACAAATTTTCAGGTGCATGAGCAGGTGAGCTTGGATGATCGGTGTAATCTCCTTCCTCAGGAACAGCCAATTCATTCTGATTGCTGGAATCAGTAACATAACAAGAAAATAACATTGGCCAAGCATACAAAACACACCAAATAGTAGCATGATAATGATCCCTAAAAGGCTCGCATTTTCTCATTTTATGAGAGAGGAAAAGGCAAAAAAAAAAAAAAGAAAAAAAAGGTCAATATTGTTAAAAAACAGAAATCAAAAGTTACATCCATTGGAAACTCTCAACAAACCTTGAACCCTGTTTCTCTGCAGTTTCATCCATATCTTGAGAAGTCTCAGACAAAGGTGTCGAACTCTTATCACACTCCTGACCGCCAACATTGCTCAATGCTACTCCAAAACTAGCATCAAAACTTCCAAAACTCAGCTTGGTTCTTTCAGATTCTGGAACATGGATATGATTTGGAATTATTACATGATGACGTTGTGAGAGATGTAACTCCTCCAGCTTCATCTGCAATTTTGAAGTTGCTACTTCCGAGTCAAGATCACTTGAAACAGCATGCAACTGAGCATTGGCTTCAAGTGAAACAGTAGGAACTTCCAACGCAACAGCTGTTCCAGAACCTTGCCCAACGTTAGAGCTGATTGGCTTTGGTTTCCACTCCTTGTTAGAACCAACTGTCGATGACATATAGGGAATTAATACTTACTTGCATAACTTAGTAAGCTTTTCAACTATCTTTAGATATAACATAAAGTGGTCCAAACATTTGTCAGTATCAGCCCAAATATGTTCCAAGGACAAACATTTTCTTTGAAAGTCATCCAACTATTAGTAAATAATATGAAAAGAATAAAAAACCAAGCAACCTTGTGTTAAAAATGGTACCTTATGCTTAAAAAACTTTCTGTTCTATCCCTTCTCACAATTAAACTGTTATTTAGGGTGCTGCTACTTTTGTTTACTTAAGAACTCTTCACCTATCCTTCTGAATTATAATGATGATTTTCATCCGACAATTACAACAAACACGCTACTGAATTTAGTCTTGCTCAAAGGAAAAAAAAGAAAGTTACTGATGCCCATTTACCAAAGATAGTAATATATTCCAACTATGATAATTGATAAGAGGCAATATACCAAGTCTGAACATTTTCAAGCAAACATGCGCCTACATTCAAGTAAATAGTGCTGGCATAAATAAAGTTACATAAATACTACACCTGGCAACATTAGACACAATTATACGAATATAACACACATGAAATATTTAAAACATGAATACATTTTTCAAAATCTACATAATACAAAATATTGACATATCAATATCGATATAAATATAAAATACCTTAAACACAATTATAATATGACAAAATATACGAACACGACACCAAGTCTAATAAACGCCATCTCCAAAAAACAATAGATCTTGATATGTAGGCTAGATCTAGAAAACATAAGGATCTATGCAGAATCTAGTAAAAACATATGAGTATACCAGCAGCTTCTTTCTCTCTCTCTCTCTGCATATAGGGAGGAAGGATTATAGCACCAAATCCACAATATTTCTCCATTTTTTACGCAATAAGTTTCATAAAATCAAAGAGAAACCCTAATCAAGCTTCGTCAACTATAACTAGTACACAAAAAGTTCCAAAACAGCATTGATCAAAAGATATTCCAGCTACCTTTCTGAGGGCCAACTATTTGTTGCGAGCGGCCACCATAATTGGATGAAGGCCGACTTGCAGAGGAAACATGGGTTGCTGTAGATGAAGGTAGAGCAGACTCGCCCACCGGTTTTTTCACAACTCCGGAGGACTTGCTTGGTACCTTTCCTTGCATGAAAGAGCTACTAATCTCAGTGGCTGCTATAAGTTATAGAAAGAAAGTTATCAGATTAATCACTACACAGAATAAAAGTTATCCAAAACCAATTAAGTTTTTCAAAATCCTGACCAGAAGCTAATTTGTTTTCAGTATGAATAACTGCATTTGCTTCTGTAGAAGCCTGGTCACTTCCAATGTCGCGTTTGATTGTGTCAAGAGGGGCGAGGAGCCGAGAATCGCCGGATGGAACTAGTACAGGGTCTGAAGACGAGAAGCTTATCGCCGATGAAGATGCTGGAGCAGTTGATATGGAGTTCCTAGAGCTTGCTGCAGGCTGCCCGCTAAGATCCCCACTTCCAAAGGCGATAGTGGGTTTGTTTATTGCATCAACAGGGGATGGTGCAATCCCAAACTCATTGTCACCAACTGATGAATTTTCTTGAGGTTGATTGGCAGCATTTCTTGGAGCTGCAGAGAAGATTTCAGCCACTACACCAGTAGGACCATTGGCAATGACAGGTACAGGGCTACAAAACATAATAATAAAAATGTAATTAACAAACTATACAGAAGTGAAGTCATACTTTCATCAATAGCCACAACCAAAAAAACAAATTGAAAATTATAAAAGATAGAAGATATGTAAGTAGCCACCTGGCAACGGAAGTAGATTCTTTAGTTTTTATTTCCTGTGAGGTTGATAAGGATTGACCACTGCCTTTCTCTGCAACTTGATTCGTTCCATTGTCTCTCCCAGGACCAGAAATCTTAGAACCACCAGCCTCTGATAAGATAAGCAGGCAAAAATTAGAGGAAGTACAATTGCTGACAATGATTCAAAATTTATATTTAAATCTAGAACAAGATACATGAAAATTTAATTCCTTAAATCTTTATATTAAAATTTAACACAGATTCAGGACCATTTCGTATATCAAACTGAAAAAACTGCAAAGATATAACGACATCAGCAACTCAACAGCCACTGCATCAGCACCACACAGGTTAGTAACAGAAATCACATCTGACACAAAACCCAACAAAATGCAAGGGCAGGGGAAAAGAAAATATGTTCAAAACAAAACTTGACAACTTGTTCATTGATCAGGTGGTAAACTAGTCACATGGATGAAACAAACACAGATTCATGCAGCAAAATCAACTCATTATTTCAGAAATCTGACAGTATTAACAAGACCACTATCTTAAACAGAATTTTGTTCCAAAATTTCTGTTTACCATGTGATGCATAACGAGGAGAGAAATTCACCCGGCCACCCCTACTCCCCCTTCCCTGTGAACCAGATCTCCACCGAGACTCTGCAGACTCTTTGTTGTTCAAACTCTGCAGCAACGAGTAAGAAAAGCACATTAACCGCAAAGGATAAATCTGAATCTGAAGCAAGCAAAAGGGAAAAAAAATTCTTTATCATACTCTCTATGTGAAATATAAGGAATGCTTGGCAAACAACTTCCAAGTAGTCTCTGCCCCAACACTCCCATCTCAGAAAAAAGAAAAAAAATTGTTAAATACTATGACAGCTAAACCTTCTTCAAAACATAGGCCCTAGCCCTCTTCACCCATTTATCCTCCCGATGTCAACCAACCCTATACTCCCCCCACCACTTAATACCCCAAACTCTCCAGCCTGAAGAGCAACCTTAAAAGGAAAAGCAATTGGCAATGGGTAAAACATAAAATAGGTGCTAGTCATCTAAGCCTCCTACCCTCTATCACCACCAAAATTTATGCTTTGCTTACTCATCATATATGCAACTTTTCTAAATGAATAGTGACAAGTTTCAACATTACCAAAACAGAAAAATGTAGAACTTACAGAAACCCAAAAAAAATTATCCACAGTGTAAAATTTGCAGTAGGATCTCTTACCTCTTTTTTCCTGTCACGCTTTCTTTTGACTTCATGAAAAGGATCTGAGGAACAATACACAAATCTGTCATCTATTAGGAGCAAAAAAAATAAAACCCTGCTAAACAAACGATAGTACAGTGTTTAAAAAGAATGCACCAATTAAAATTGTAACGTATTAGAAGCAAGCAGTAAGATATAAACAAGAGTGTAACATAGGCCAAGAACCACGTATATTTGACGGCCTTTAGCAAATGCATATCACCCATTAAACTTCCTGAAAACACTTGATGTTGCATTGAATGCTAACCAAAACCCTCGCTTAACAGGCATACCATTTCATTAGAATGCTGATTAGTGTTATATAACAGTAAATGCCACGTTTTGTCCCTATATAGCTGAGAATAAAATACGTGAAGGAAAACAAGAAAATGAGAATATTGAAAATGAAAACCTTTTTCTAATCATCTAATAACAGAAAATGATAGCTTTCTCCAGACGCAAGAGAATCACATTGTCCAGACTCATGAACTTAGGACGGGAAAAATTAAACAATGTGCTTCAAGAGAATAAAATTTGCTAATAACATGACCATTTAAGAAGCTATTTAATCAAAACCCGATTTGTAGAGCTAAGTTCCTTTACTTGTAATGATCATACAGATACATTAAATCCTTAACTAACTCTCAGATTAAAAAAATATTCCGAATACCAACAATCAAGTAATTGCAAAGAACAAGTAAAAACCAAAACTTGACAATTACTGATATATAAAAAGGAATCAAAAAATGGAAAAAAAAAATACATATCAAATCAAGATCAAATATAATCCCATGAACACTGCAGGCTCATCACACCCAAAAAATAAATAAATACCAAAAATATCCTACTAAAGTCCCCAGCTATAAAACCCAAATCACCAAAATGAAATTAAGATCAAAGACGAACTCAAAAAACATAGATCACAACAAAACATCAAAAATCCCAAAAGAAAAAAGATCAAACCCATTTAAGAAGCCCTCCTCAAAGAAGAAAAAAAAAAGGCTAAGCCCATTCAAAAAAATCCAAAAAGAACAGAAAACTTAGCTAAAAAGAAACTTCAAAGGAGAAAAGAAAGAGAGAGAGAGAGAAAAAAAGGGTACCCTGAAGGAGGAGCCTCTGGGCGGTTTCATTGGGATCCATGAAACATTCTTTAAGCATTGCATAAATCTCATCTTCACTATGATAACCCGTGATCTCTTTTATGTTTTGGATCGTTTTCCTCACACTGTTTGGGATTGATGAAACCCTAAACCCCCCACCGCTCATCTTCTCAAACAAATCGATTTTCCCCTCTTCCTTTTTTCCCCCACTTTCCCCTTCAAGCTCTCTTCTTCCCAATCCCCTTCGAACACCACTATTAAGTATTAACAATATATTTCTATATGATTATTATATAATAACAATAATAATAATAATAATAATTATTATTATTATTATTATTATTATTATTTTGTGCTATTTTTAGTGTATACAAAGAGAAGAGAATTGAAACCTGAAAAGAACTACTTAAGATTAACAACAGCAAGAAAGAAATCCAAACTTAAATGAAAAAAAAAAATGTCACTTGTCTTTTATGATTTTTTTTTTATTGATAAAAGCATGAGGAAAAGGAAAATATAAGAGAGAAGTGAGCAAAGCCAAAAATGTAGTGTGTATGGCTTTTTATTTCATTTTTTTTTTGTGGGGGGGGGGGGGTGGTTTCCCTTTTCGTGTTGGTGAGTTGGGTGGTGATGTGAATGCCTTTTTTGTGATTTTTTTTTTAACTTTCTTTTTGTTATATATATTTTTTATGAGTATCTAATCATAATTATGGAATATTAGGGTAAGCAAAATGTCGGTTTATTAAATAAGTTAATTGAAATTGATTAAATTTGATTCAGATTATTTAATTTTGATTTAATTCAATTAAATAGTTAATCTTTGATGCATTTATTTTGTTAATTTGTATTTTTTTATTTTTAAGTGAATTGCATAAATAAATTGATAGTTAATAAAAATAAATATATTATATTATTTTTATTTTAACATACTCAAACTCAATTAACATCATATATCCCAACCTAATATAAGTAAAAACCAAAAATAATTGATTAAATCGAATTGATTAGTTTAAATTGGTTAGTTTAATTTTTTACTCATATTTTAATTGATTCAATTAATTCTTCAAACTTGTTTAATTTATATAATTTTTAGAATTTTAAAATCGAACCAACCAGATGTTCTTCCCTAAATTATGTAACTTGCTTGTAGAATTATGTTTGGAAACACATTTGTAAAATGTAAAATTCATACATTTCTCTGCCCAAAAAAAAAAAATCATACATTTCATTTGAATGATGCACATTCATGTTATGGGTGAAAAAATTGTGTGGAAAATAAAATATTTAAAAAATAAGAAGTTGTTTGTTATAGTTTTTAAAAGGTTCATAGTTTTATGATAATTTTTTAAAAATAAATAATTTTTTTAAGTAAATAATTGATTTTTAATAATATATTATTTAAAAGGTTAAAAAATAAAATATTTATATATTGTTATTTCACATCATGATTTTATTTATATAACTAAATTAATATAATTTGATTCATTCACATAAAATTTAATTCAACACTTTCATAAATAATATAGATTGTCATACCTATTAGATTAAAAAGAACTATATTCAATATAAAAACTTATTACAATAATACCTTAGATATATTTAATCCTTATCTTTATCTAAAAAAGTTTATCTACTAGTAAACTTTATCTTTATAGAGATCCAGATAATGAAAGACATTTAACAACTACTATAAAAAGGTACAATGACCTACTTGAAGGTAAGACGAATACAACATATTTTACTTATTTTTTTCTTTCCAACTTTTACTAACTTAAGTATCGGAACGTACCTCGAAGTACCCCACTCCAACAGTCTCTAACTCCTTTTGTCCTGCAGGCCATTATCAAAGCATTAGCTGACCGTCCATATATCACCTTAAATTGTTTCGTTAACGTAGATATAATAGTTGATATATGATAAAAAAATAATGTGAGGTTTTCATTTTAATTTTGTTTTGAAATTCGAGAAAAAATGTTTAAGTTACTATGTAGATTCAAGTTTGGTTTTGAAAATAAAAAATCATTTAATTTTAATTAAAATTTTTTATTATTAAAACAAGTATTTTCATTGTTTATGTTTTTTGATAATTTAATTGTTCGTGCTTATTTTTATCGCTTTTTATGTTTTCTTCATGATATCTTTGCTGTTAATTATTTGTTATCATTAGAAAATCATGCTTTCAAAAGCCATGCATCATTTTTGCCCAAAATCGTGTGTGACCAAACCAAACATTAAAATGCACACATTTTATAAAAAGCAAATTATTTAATCCCTCAATTTGTATGAGTTTATGATAACTTTTTTTAACAGAATCAGCGTTAATTACACAAACAGCTTATGTACTGCACAAATGGCTTATGTACTATGATTTCATTATAAACATATTTTTTTGTACCATCATTGTTAAATAAATATGACATAACATTTAACATCTAATCCAATTATAAAACGGCATTTTAAATAATGACGCGGCATTTTTGTCTTGTATCATGATGTTATTAGATGTTAAATACCATATAAGTATTTATTTAATAGTATTACTATGGAATACCTATATGTTAGATGGTATCATAGTATATATACCTATTTTTACCAAAATTTTTTTTAGTATTCAATAGGATGGTATAGTATAGGGATCATTTATGCAATTAATCTAATTAAATATTATTTTTTAAAATAAATATTTGAACTTAGCTTTTTAATTAGAGAAATCTTAAATAGAGAAAAACGAGTTATTTTTCGTAAATGCTTAATTTAGACAAGATTTTGTATCTATATTTGACTCAGGTATTTATAATACTCATTAATATAAGATTTGAACCTAATTTAAATCCATACCAATCCAGCTTCGACTATACTTGTTCAAGGGACTCATATTGGTTGAGTTTGGATATGAATTTTCTTAATTCAATTTGGTCCGATCTAGCTTGAATTATTATTAAATAATAAAATTATTTTTATTTAAATTTAATTATAAATATTAATATAAAAATATTTTTAATTTTTAATATTATTTTAAACAGTGAAATAAAACTTTAAAAATAATCTAAATTTAATTCAACTTAAATTCAAAAATAAAAAAAATTTAAAACCCCGACCTATTAACACCCCTAACCTCGACCCATAGCGAGACAAAGATTGGAAAATTCCATAGCCACCTATTTAAACATTCTAGCTTTGCAAAATGATTGCATTGAGATTTATTTTGTAGTGGCGTAAAAATATTGTTTAAGACTAATAGTAGATGATTAATTAAACATATATTTGATTTGGCAAAAGTTTATGTTTTTATAACATCAT
>JBBYHM010000025.1:7193770-7207406 GCA_038381775.1 Adansonia rubrostipa
CAAGCTCAAGCTCAACTTCAAATTTAATTTATTTATACTCAAGCTCAAATTAAAATTTTTTAATGCTGCTTAAAAAACTCAATTAAGCTCGCGAATTACTCGAATTGAGCTTGCTTGTTAACTTGAGCTCAAACTAGATTCAACAATAATTGAGCTGTAATTAAATTTTTCGACCCAATCTCAAATAACTAACAAGTACAAATATCTTGATGTTTTAAAGCAATGAGTAAATTCTAAATTGGTATAACAATAATTCTAAAGCAACCCTAAACCAAGGCCACTGGAGAGGCAGAGCTCCCATCAAATAATGACTGGAGCCCTCCTGCGCAAAAAGGGGTGAAATCCCCTTTTGTTTCTTTTATTTATTTATTTTGAAATCCTCTTTTATTCCTTTTTTATTTTTTTATTTTTTATTAAATCATATTACAATATAAATAATATTTAATAATTACTTAATATAAATATCACTTTTAGTTTTATATTTATTTAATTATTATCAACATAAATATAATTTTATTCATTTCTTATTATTTAATATAAATATATTTTTAATTATTTATCGTGCTTATACACCTATTTAATCGAATGTCCTTAATAATAATTTTTTATCAATTAAATCCTAACACATAGTCTAAATAAATCCAAACACATCACATCATTAGTTTTAATTTCACAATACTCGAATCATCACTATCCCTTATAGTAATTAATCTCGTAACTACTATTTTTAATCTTACTAAAGCTATAATTTTACCACAACCAATCTCTCTATCTATTCAAATAGATACTAAGTTTGATATACTAAGTTTGGTAGACAGCTAAGGAAAGGAGCCATAACTTTTTCTCTTTGCTTAAGATTCCATAGAAGAAACTATAAAATGAAGGCTTTCTGTGTTCTTAGTGTAAGGCAGTTTCGATTGATTTTCGATTACAATTCGCAAAAGCTCGGACGGTAGCCACTCATGACTACCCAGTTAGATTGCAGAAAGGAATGGAAGAGAAAATAAAAAACACTCTATATATGAACAAGTTTATATGCCTCCCTGCTCCTTTCTCTATTTTCATGTTTTTGACTGGTTTTGCGGGATCAGAGCTTTCAGATGAGTTCACCATTGAGTGCAGCAGCAGCTCTTTGAATGGCTCTAACAACTCTCCAGATCTCATGCTGAATTGCTGCATGCCCATCCCTTCCACTCATTCTTCTCGATTCGGTGATGGCGTCTGATATTCCAGGGAAGAAAGCCAATTTGCTCTCGTGGTTGCTGCGAGGTCCATAAATCTGAAAGCAAAAAATTTGATGCAACATGAGTTATACAATCATAACTTTTATGTAGCCATTTTACAATCTAAAATACAGGACTACCTCCTGCTTAACTCCGAAGATGATGATAACAATAATAATAATAATAGTAAAAGGACATGTTTCGAGGTGATAAATATGAGTTAGAATCTTCGAGCTTATACAAAACTAGCAACGGAAGGCTAGAGTGCTCACAAGTCTTGCATAAGCACGATACATCATAGAAGCATTTATTCTATTACTGTATCAGTAAGTTTACACTCTGTCCTAATACCAATTCGCGAAAGGAAAAAAACTTACAAGATGCTTGAACCACTCCCTTCCTTTAATTCCATCATTATCTAGGAAGCCTCTTTCAGCAAGCATCAGCCGATCGTTAAATGCTCGTATCTTCAAAGCTAAGAGATTGGTAAATTCTTGCTCCATTAGTTTCTGCAAACCAGAATGGAAGATGCCACTGCATTAGTTGATAAGAATAAGAAATTACAACTTGAAATATCTTTCACCCATATATTCAAAAAATTCTGATAAACTTTCTTGGCTTTTTTTTTTTCCCCCTAAATTACCTTTGCTTCATTGTGAGCTCGTTTAGCTGCGGACTCAAGTTCTTGAATTGCTGTGGCGAGGGGACTGAGGGATACGCTAGCATCCAAAAGTCCACTCAAGTCATCTTTATGTTCCTGCATAAGATGGTCAGGAAAAAGATTCAGAATCTAGCTTGCAAAACAAAAGGCCAAATCTTCAAGTCAGATAAAGTTGCTATCAGCTATGTTACACAGACTCCTAATTTTCCCGGAAGTACCCATATCGGGCACCTATGTCCGACACACATTCAGATGAGTATGGGGGGTATGATCCTCCAAGTACATAGAAATATTTGAGCATATCAGCGTCTGTATCTGACATTCACATTCGAGTCTGGTTAACTTAGGCTATGAGCAAATGGCGATGCAATATAAAATATTATTGCTTCTTCTACTTCAGTATTCCTCTTTCCTGCTTTCATTATAGTTTTTCTTCGTTCTGAAATAGAATAAAGCTAGGAGCTAGCATTGAAGAATGTTAATAATGCTCATTTCCCCCATAGTGCTTTTTTTTTTTTCATGTGTGTTTATAGACTCATTAAAATAATTCTATGCCATGAGGTGCGGACATAGTCTTCGAGTGAGAAGAAAAGAGCAAAGGAAAAGGGGAGAGG
Source organism: Adansonia rubrostipa (assembly GCA_038381775.1). Taxonomy (NCBI): domain Eukaryota; kingdom Viridiplantae; phylum Streptophyta; class Magnoliopsida; order Malvales; family Malvaceae; genus Adansonia; species Adansonia rubrostipa. The sequence continues at coordinate 7,196,269 of JBBYHM010000025.1, forward strand.
AGGTCATAAACTCATTAATCAAATAACATTAACCGATCTTGAAGAAAGCATATCTTCTTCATGTTCATTGCTTTCAAATGCAGACAGGTGGATCGATATTTTCAATGGAAGTACTTCAAGGAACATATTCCAGTCACCAGGGTCCAATTCTAAGTTATTTTAAACCAACAGCTAACATCTCGAATCAATCAAACCCAAGATAGGCTTGACAACATTATCTTAACCACGGTACCTCTAAACAACCAACAGCCCACCAAAACTTTGTAAGAGAAGAGTAAAAAGAGAAATGACAGAAGAGAGGAAACACTTGGCAATATGGGCAAACATAACGAGAGAATAACTCCACACCTGTAACTGTTTAGCATAGGAAAGGTAATTGAGAGGTAGAATTGGATCATCGGCGAGGCGAAGGCCGAGAAGACCCCAAACTCCAGCCACTAACATATAGAAAAAAAAAAAAGTGTTATCTTGACAAGTTTGATAAAAAGAAAAAAAAAAAAAGTTCATTGCATTATCAAGTGAGAGTTCCAAAATCCATCAAGGGATATGTTGGGAAGAAAGAAAGCTAACCAGCCACATGACGCCAAAAGAATGGATCTGCGTAGTGTATCATCCAGTCAAAGGAATCAAAGACAGTATGATACACAGGAAAATCTGGATAAAAGAAACAAGATTCATATGTTATAAATTGTAGCACTATAGATTTATGAACTGCTAGATATGCATCATGTTCAAACTTTCAACTGAAAGACTGTTAATATGGGGATAACGATGTACCTCTTCCATAGTATATGTCGACAGAAGGAACCCCGGCATGTTGCAAGAATGGCGCAAAATCAGAATCCACTCCACTAAGTCTTTCAATCTGCCAAACAGCCAAGATAATCTCAATTAAACTATTATGACGCATCCTTTAATTTTGTATCAGAGGACAAAAAAAATGAAGTACAATCGCATTGAAAAAATGATTGGTCCTCGAGGGAAATAGTAAATAGATAGTGGCATTTTCCTTTTTAGTAGGTCCATTCCGAGTCATTCTAAATTTATATAGGGGCAAACTTAAGGACTATCTATCACGAAGAAAAAGGTAACTAGCTAAAGTGGGCATCTGGTTTTGCTTATAATCCATCCTTTCTCAAGTACTCACCTAGATCACATCAGGATAACAAAGTGTTTCGCAGGTAAATTGTTTCCAGTAAAGTTGGTGTTCATACTACAGCAACAAAGAAAACCATAATTGTTCCATTGGCCGGGCATAATTGCAGGCAAAATTGGCATTTTTTAGGCATGCATAAAATGTCCACGAAGCCTAACATTTGTCCCCCCCCCCCACCCCCCCAAACAAAAAAGCACTAACCAAAAACATGAAAATAAAGGAGGCTTGCCACATGATGAGGTTCGAGCAAGTTTATCAGAGTATAAATCCAATCCCAAAAGAATATATAATCAAACAATTAAACTCATGTGAATGGCAAGGGAAAATATGTATGGATTCGATGTATATATTATCATACTTACAAGCTAAATAAATGAATTCAACATTTAGAAAGATAAAGATTGTGTGGCCCTACGTTGTGGATTCTGTTCATGGTTGTCCACTTGTCATATATCGTAGCAACCTCTGAATCCGGATCCTTGACCTAAAATTAGTTTTAATATCAGTTGAAAGATAATAAACCATGTCGTAACTCTAACTTTTTTGTGTCTCTCTTCTGTCTACCTTCTTTGTGACCTCAAAAAGAAGATCATCTAACTGAGGAGTTGCCCCGGCAAAGAATCCAGGCCCTTGCACCGCGCAATCTACATTAAGATATGCCACAGCTTTTGCACCAAGATTCACAAGGTTCTGCTCAACCCACTCGGTGGAACCGATCTGAAAATGAAATAACAACAGATAAAAATAACTTTGGAGAATCAGTGGACAAGATTATTATAAAACATAAGCTTTATCAAGTTGATGACTCTCAAAGCCATGTAAATGTATGTCACAAAAAGCCTGCTCTCAAAACCAGAATACTATATGCATATCATCAGCATTTTAACCAAATAATTTTCCCTTAACTAACCATATGTCATCAGAAAACAGATATTTTGGAAGATGGGTTATAATTCTATACAATGGCAGTGAAATTTTTTAACTCTGCAAGTGGCGTTAACCAGTTGCAAAACATGTCCGTTTAATAATTAATTTATTTATTAATTTTCTTAAGTATACCCTAATGGGACACATGTTAACCCTCTAAGCCAGCTTTTGGAGTTTAGAACTTCAAAGCCAGTGAAAAGAATAATTTTCATTTATTCTAGATCCAGTGTTCAATGCCCTGATTCACTCCACATGCATAGAATTTTCAAACCAGTGTTAAACAAAGATGGAACATTACATACCATTCCAAACTCTTCAGCATCCCAACTGCAAAAGATAATCGTCCTACGAGGGTTCCAACCCTTTCGCATCAAAAGGGTATACCTTCGAGCAATATCTAGGAGTGCTGCAGTCCCACTATTGGGGTCAACAGCACCATATGTCCATGCATCTCTGTGATTCCCAAGAAGCACGTAACGATCTGGCTCTTCCAACCCTCTTATGACTGCAAATACATTATAAATTGTAGCCAACTTGTTCTCCCCCTAGAAAAACAGACCAAATGGTAAGAACCAAAATACATACAGATGTAAAAGAGCTTTTTTGAGAATAGGATTTAAAAGGTAACTATCTTTCTGCTTTCCACAAGACGATAATAATAAATATATAAATAAATAAAATAGCTAAATATATAACAAGAATCGACTTCCGCTATAGCCAGAAATGAAATAAGTAAAAACACCTTTCGTACGCATGGATATCCTATCATGCAACATTTATTCTGTCTAGTTATGCATTAATAACGCCGTCTAACAAAAACAGACCAGAAAGAAAAGTAACCATAACTCAAACTACTTTAGATGTCTAATTAAGAAACAGCACATAATAAAGATAGATTGCAAATGCCATAAGATGTAATAGGGAACTACTAGATAAAAACAGAAAAGTTTTATTTAATAAGTGACTAAGTGACCTGGATGGGCTCCATGCAAAAATTGCAAAGATATTCCAGTTACAGTTGAGCAGTGTTTTTTCTCAGGCCAAAGAAGAATGAACCAATTCCGATAGTGGGAACTCCACACAGTGAGGTGTCAAAAAAAGCACGTTGAAATTGCCCCAAGTATTTTTTTCTTCTAGAAACAAATCATAATCCATATTGCTCATGAACATAACGAAGTTGATTACAGGTTTCAAATTTCGACTTAATGATAATAACTTGAGCTGATTGATCTCAATTCATTGCATATAAGATATAATAACTTTATTTTCCAGTCAATTATTACTATCTTCTGCAGCAAAAGAAAAAAGACCAAGATACGAAAACCGCCAGACAGAAAAATGTGCAAGTGGTGGTGGACACTCATACACCATGTAAAGACAAACCAAACTCCGGCCCAACCGGTGCGAATTTCCTTCACTTACCAAATGTGCATAAACGACTAGATATTCAATAAACGTCATGAATTACAGAGCTATTAACTTGGCAGCGATTTGAAACTTGTCAAAATTAAATCATTCCTACTTCTTAAAATAGCATCAATAACCAACCTAATTTACCAAAATAGCTTTTTGACTAAAAATTGCAGGTCAAGATAATTCTATCCAGCAAACGAAAATGTGTTTTCAGTCAAATTTAACGCTAAAATCAAATACAAATTCAGTTTACAATCTTTAGAAATCCAATTTGACCAACTTTTAACTCTTAACATCAAACACCAAAGTCAACCACTTTCCCATTGTAGGCAGCAAGTCCAGAAATAAAATAAACAAAAAGTATACAGCAACAACAAAAAAGGCAAACAAAACTTAGCATCAATAATTTACCAGCCAGCCAACCTACCTGGTAAGTAAAATTCACCATAACCTGACCCGGTCCAACCCGGGACAAATTAGACCGACCGGAATCCCTCCATTCCTGAGGCGCCAAAGGACCCCCCAGAGACTCTAAAATAAGCTGAGCACTCTCAAAAGGCAAGGGCAGAGATGGAATTCCGGGGAACCTCTCCAAGACCTTATTGTCATCTAACTCCAACCTCTCCCCATCTTCAAACCCAGCCCATCCAGGAGTTAAAGGGTCCCCAACCCCCTTCATAACTGTCCCTCTTTCAACTCCAATCCCAAAGCTACTCCTTGAAACATCCCCTTCAGCATACATTAGGACCCCCAAAGCACCTTTTTTTTCAGCTATTTCCACAACGGTCCCTCTACTCAGACTGCCACCTTTTTTAACTATCACTATGCAGCCACTAACGTCAACCCCCATCTCTACCAGCGCACGATAGTCCTCTTCCCTCCCATGGTTCACAAAAACGACCTTACCCAGCGCCTTCCCCGACGGAGAAAATGCATGGTAAGGTTGCACCACGCCCGAGGATACATAATTAGCAATACCCATTTCGTTTAAAGGCAAGTTCAACACGGTGCCGTTGTTGAAATGCATTGAAACCGAAGCATGAACAGGGTAAGACAAAAGCGTCTGAAACGGCACCGTATGGGTTTCCAAGCCAAGGCTTTGAAAGTGGGTTTTAACGTAGTGGGCGGTTTCAAGAGAAGGCTTCGTGCCGGCGAGGTGAGGGTGGGAAGTGAGGGAACGGAGGTAGGAGGAGACGGTGTAGTTGGTGGCAGAAGAGATGAAAATTTCCCGGAAAAGGAGGGCATTTTTGGGATTTCTCCGTGGGTAGTGGACAGTGTAAAATCCTATAATGACGAGGATTACGAGGAAGAGGAAAGAACAAAGCGGGGATGGTCTCGAAGTGGAACTGCTGTTGGGTTTTGCAAGATTGGAAGACATTTTCTTAAGGTTCTGTTATTCTTTGTTTATTTGGCTATGGAGGCAAAACTTTTTTCAAGGGTTTCCTTTTTTTCGGTTTGTTTAGTGCTTTAGCAAAGGTTGCCGGCTGGCTGAACAAGTTTTCGTTCTTCTAAAAGAGAATGAGAGAAAAGAGGCTCCTCTCCAGGCAGCTGTTACAAACAACTTATAAACCATTTTGAAAGTACCAACCTAGTAATCTACAAGACATTTAACTATATTAATATTTTTTTTATTTTTTTATAATTTAGAAAAAGGTCCCAAACTTTGAATATAAATCTATGAATTCTATTCAAATCTAATCTATCAATTTTTAATATATTTTTGAATATTTTTAACATAAGAAATAGTATTATATTAGAGATTTTATTAAGAAGGTGAAATGTAATTTCCTTTTATTATTATTTAAGTGGAGTGATGTGATGGCGAGAGCAGGACTTTGATCTTCATGCATGAAGTGAAACTCTACTCATCTGGACACACTCTCTCTGCATTAATGTTGGTGGTGTGTGGGTCTGGTTTCATTTTCACAAGCCTCTGAAAGTGACCGAGGGGACCACTTTAACTTAACATCTTCTTACTTTTTCCTCTTTTTTTTTTGCCTTTTTCAAAAGAAATTGTATTGCAGGCACCCAAAATTGAGCAGGAAATTGGAATTTCCTTGCTTTTTTTTTTCTTTTTGGTTTGATAAAGTAAAAGAATGTGTTTAGTACGACTCGACTAAATTCGATATAGTTATATAATAATATAATTAAAATAATATATAAAATATGATTATAATATAAATATATGAATGTATTAAATATAAAATTAAAAAATTAAATAAAAATTAAATTGATATAACTTTTACCAGTTCCAATTTGTTACGTCAATTCATTTATTTTAAATAATTATTAAATATAATGAATAGCAATATAATTATAAAAAATTATAAATTTAAATCTTATTGTATTACAAAAAAATTTTTAATTATTTTAATTTTTTATTGGTCAAACTGTTTCATATCAATTTAATTAAAATTTTATTTTTTATATGACATTGAATTAGATACACTTTTAATTCTTGATTAAATCAATTTAATTTATTGATGCTATCTATTTTTTTAATTATAATTAAAATTTATATTAATAAAATTTATTAATATATCAAAATATATATAATATTTTAATGAAAAAAAATGTGAGGATGAGGATGGGGATGGGAGTGAAAGGAAATGATGGAGTAAATGGGAAAGAAATAGAATCAATGAATGTTTGGGGTTTGAGTTTGGGTTTGGCATTGGAGGTGGGGCTGAAGGTGGGGTTTTCACTCGGTTCTGATCAATTTATGTATTGATATATTTTATTACGTTGTATTAATATTTAAAATATTTTATATTTATATAAATTTTGATATTTTAATAATTTATATTATAAAAATTTTAAATTATTTATATATTTATCTTATATTTATATTATTTTATATTTTAATTATTGTTTACATTATTTTTAATATTATTGGGGTTTAATTCTACTTTTGATGGTCCTACCCACCCTGAGCCTGGCTGTTCGTCTGGGGTCCGATAAAGTAAAAAGATGGGGGAATTGGGAAATGGGAATCGGCACATTCCATGCATTCAGGCGCTTTGCTGTTCTTTTTTTTTTTCTTTGGAGTGGGGGGAGGGGTGTGGGTTTCTCAAGGTTTACTAGCACTAATTAATAACTAGCGTATGATCCCAGCGACGCGTATGTGGCTTATTGTGCGTAAAGTTAATGAGTAATAAAAATATCAAATTTAAAATATAATTAAGTAGAATGCAGATTATATTTACATCATGTAAGAAAAAAAAGTATGTTAAAAGGAGTAATAAAATTGGATTTTGTTAACAAATACTTTAAATATATATTTTAAATTATTATTACAATAATATTTTTATTTAATCTATAAAAATATAAATAAAATTATTAAATTTTAAATTTAATATAATATTATAAATAATATATTAATTAATTTAAAAATTAAATTTTATATACATGGAAAAAAATTTGTTGGACTCTTTCTTTTAGGGGCAGAACAGGTCGTGAAAGGTTGGGTTTCAAACTTCAACTCTTTCGTCATCATTTTTCATCTCTTAAATTTATTATATTGAAAAATAGATTAAAAGTAAATATTTGAATGGGAAAAAAAAAAGGAAAAGAATATGGATGGTATTTGGTTGTCAAGTTCAGTACCGAACGAAATTGATTGATTGCCTACTGTACGATTCAATAAAGTTGAAACAGATATATAAAATAAAACAAAATAAAAATGAACTTTTCTTGCTTTTAACAATAATATTATCAGCAGTGTATCAATTAATTCGTATTAATTTTTTGCTTTTAATTTGCATTAATTGTTTTAGTAGACATTGATTTATAATCGTATCAATTAAAAATAATTATATTAATTAATTAATAATATAAATTTATAAAAAATTTAAATTAATATTAATTTTAAATTTTATATATATTATACATATTTATTTATAAATTTAATGAACATTAAGTGTAATTATTTATAAATTTAATAATTATTAAAAAATTTCAGTCTTACTATTTGACTGATATTGGTCTTCTTATATTTGATAAAGTTTTTTTAAAATATTATATAATTGATGAATATTTGATGTATAAAATTTATTTAATCTTATTTATTTTATATTTAAAAATATTTTTTGTATATAAAAATTAAAATATTTAAATATTGATAAACTGAAATAATACGTTGAAACATACTGACACTAATATGTATCAGTATCTAAATAAAAATAATATATTTACCTGTATAATATTATCTACCTTATTTTATAATCTTTAATTTTATTTTATTTAACGAAATGAATATTTATATGGATATACGAACCAAAAAAACAAAGCACTTTAAATCCCATGTTAACGTACCATAAGTAGCGGCAAAATATGGCAATAAAATGTGCATGAACTTCGATGAAAGCATATACCTTAAATTATAAATAAACTATCAAAACTACACATCAACAACAACATTAAGAATTTATAACCGCAAGTACAGTAAATAGACATAAATAACGATTAATAAAGTAATTAATAATATGATAAATCATAATGAATTACACAGTTAATAGATTTGTTTAAAAGTTAGCTAACTTGATGATTTGATCTACGTTAAAGTTGGACATTAGATTTTTTTGAATTCTAACTTATCCGAATCACTTTAAAAATTAATAAAATATTATTTTTAAAAATATAAAAATATTAATATAAAATTTTTTTTCAAAATTTTAAAAATTAAAATAAACTTATAAATTAAACTGAACTTAATTAAAGAATTTTAAAAAATACCCTTTAATTATTAATTATCATAATTCTTTTTATTTCATTTTGGTTCTTCTTTTTATGATTTGACAGATTTTGTATGATAACAATACATCAACATAAAGTTTCTACCAAAAATAAAAAATAAAAGATAAGCCTTTTACAATTAAACCAAAAGTATGCCTTTATCAATTAAGGGAAAAATAAATAAATATTTATCAACCCATTGTGAAAAAAGTGGTAGCAGGAAGCAGTGGAGCTTTCTAAAGTTGGGCATTAAAACTGATCTAAATCGTACAATATTCAATAACGATTTCGACAAATTGGATTAGACAAAATAAAGTTTGATTTGGATTATTAAAAGTCATTTTTAATCTCGTAAATTTTTAAATTTTATAAATTAAATTAATAATATTATAAATATTTAAAAAATAAAATATGTAATAATTTATTTATTTTATTTATAAAATTAAAAAAATATTATTAATCTAAAAAAAATCTTTTTAAGTAATTTTTTATGTAAATTTGAAACTATTAAATATTATATAAAATAATTAAAATATAAAATAAATATATTAATATTTTAAAATTTATATATTAAATATCATCGACACTTATAATATAATAAAAAATTAAAAAAATTTATATAATATACAAATTTTCGAATCTACTTTTTCTATTATGATTAGCCGCCGACGAATTAGTACTAAAATCAAATTTGAGAAAGCCGACCAACTCAACTTCTTAAAAGCGCTAATCATCACTACAAACAGTAAAAGCCGAGTCAAAAGAATAGGAAAAATGTCGAAAAAAAAAATTTTCATTTTCAATGGCAATTGGATCGTTGTGTTTAATCAGATTGAAAGCTGATGATGTTTATTCAGAGTTGTAAAGCAAGTTTTGGTGTCTTTTCATTTCGACTTTACTAACGTTTTGCCACTGGATTCTTTCTTATTGGACTGATTAACCCATTAGCATCTGAATTCTTTTCTTTCTTGCATTGCTCCAAGTTGCTGGCCAGCGGTACCACTCGTGATTTTTTACATTCGATTTTTTTATCGGTATTTAAATTAATTATTTAAAATAATATTTATTATATTTATAATTATATAATTATATAATTGAAAATATATTCGCAACCGGAATTCTAGCCTGTGCCTTAAAAACTCTTTCTTTTCTGCATTTTTTTAAAAGCCCTATTTTGGGTCATGATTCTCCTTTTTTTTCCTGCGGTTCAATGATTAGGGGTATATATGCAATGCCTAAGCCTCTTCCTTTCATTCTTGTAATCTTCAGTAGAAACTGGAATCGACCCAAAAGTCCTTTTGCAGAGGAATAATCAGAAAACTTTACTAGGTCAGTTAGTTAACTCCGTCAATTTTAAATAGATTTGATAATTTTAAAAATAATAAAAAAATATAAATATAATATGTTAAATAAATATAAAAAATAATGAAATAAGATTTTGATGAATTTTAAAATTTTAGATTATATTTATATTTATATGATCAATATGAAAAATAGCATGAGATGCGAACATAGATTATCAGATCTAGAATCAATTCTAGTAGATGTTCGTAAAACAGGGCAGGAATTTTTTTTTTTCACCTAGATTGCATTCTAGCAATTGGAATAAAAGCATAATTGTGAAAAGGACTGGCATCAATGTCCATACTTAGGCAGAGAAATGGAGTTATGAATTAGTGTGTACTACATGTCCTAAACAGAAATGTAATTAAAAAAGAAAAAGAAAAACGTTCCAACTATGAACACATCTCATCAAAAATCCCAATATAATCATCTAAAAAAACATAGTGCAAAAAGCCGTTCCCCACATGAATATCTTTCTTTCAGTGACATATCTTCATAAACATACTAAGAATAAACAACTTGTGGCCATAAATGAACAAAAAAAGGAGAGCTTGTCAAGGGCTTTGATTATGAAAGAAACTTCTGCTTTTTAATTCATCTGTTTGTAGTGAGTAAACAAAAGCAAAAAAATAAAAATAAAAAAAAAAAAAGGAAGAAAGAATGAGAATCAATGTCCCCCTCCAGCTTTCACTTTCACTTTGAGTTTTTTTTTTTTTTTTTTTTTTTTCACCTTGGTGATCTTTGCCAAAAAAAGCATGTCGCTTTCACCACGAGGTGGATGCCCCATATGCCTTTTGGTTGAGTGCGCAGAGCAATAGCCCTTTGATGCAACTCCAAAATGTCCCTCACCTGAAAAAGATATATACCAACATATAAATAATGCAATCATGGAAGATGCCCTTTGCTTTTGTGCTGTTCAAGAAATAACTTCAGTCTCCAATCACAATGATCCATGTAGCTATGAAAACTTTCAAGGTTCCCTGCCTTCATTGTCTGATCGTTCATCCTTACCTTATTAAGATTTAAGTAAATATAGAATACGAATATATATTTTATTTAAATATTTAAATATTTTTTATATATTTAAAAAATTATATTTTATATTTATATTTAAATATACGATAGATATAAACATAGGATACAAATAATTTAAAAAACAAAAAGTCAAGAGTAACATCCTATGCCCACTGTCTTGTGCGATGGTCCAGGGCCCCTGCTTTTACAGCCTTTATCCAAAAAAAAAATTGTTCCGAGGGACATGTTCTTCATACTTATTTGTGCTTTCCCAACGAAGCCGAAACGGATTTTTGCAGAGCCAAACCACAATTTACGGCGATTAGCCAGGCAAAATTTGGAAGCAGCTTGAAATTTATGTTTTAGGTGGGTTTATGCCGCGCAAGTAGGAGAATTCCGCCAAATTTTGACAGAAAAAAAAAAGGGAAGGGAAGGGTGCTAAGAAAATAGAAGAAAAAGATGGGGGAATATTTGCTTGTTGATCACTGATGAACATATTCACAGACATTGAAAATTCATAAAAATTGATAGAGCTTTCAGACTTTATATC
>JBBYHM010000025.1:7207506-7227601 GCA_038381775.1 Adansonia rubrostipa
GCTTGTTGATCACTGATGAACATATTCACAGACATTGAAAATTCATAAAAATTGATAGAGCTTTCAGACTTTATATCTAGTGAATCCAACCACTGACATTACATTAAAAAAAGGGGGCTAAAAGAATGTATATGCAAATGGTAGATATTATTCCATGTCCTTTGGCAAATGTTAACCGTCTTGCCATTAAACCTGCAAGCCTTTTTTTTTGAGGATTATACGGTTTAAGGATATTTCAAAGACTTCTCCAAACCCAATTCTGTCCCCGACCATCTTAAAGACGCATTCTTCCATATCGAAATCTATGCTTACATTGTTTTATGAGTTCCATAAGTTTCAAAACGCAATCTGCCTAACAAATGCTAAGATCCTATATTTTTCAGACACAACTTCACAAGTCCGATGCTGTTTATAATATAGTTGATGAACTGGTTTTTTGATTTGAAATCTACCGAAAACAACATTTTTTTTTCCTTTTTCTTTTTCAGACTCCAACTATGGTGTTATATGTACCATAAGCTGCGAAAAGCAATCCGCACAACAAAATGAAAACATCCGACGCTTTCTGCCAGAAACTCAAAGATGAACCTAATAACGTCAGATGAAATGAGGCTGGCAACACAAAAGAGATCAATGCACATACAGTACTCCCAACGAGCGACGCAAATACACCAAATCCTGGAACGAATGACGCCAAGACTGCCAAAACGATTACCAGAACTGCTCTGCTGATGTATGTTCCTAACTTGCCTAACCTTGCAATCGAACTTTCAGCATCATCTTTGTGGAGCTTCCGAAACCAAGTATTTGTCTTCAACTTCCCCTCCAAGATTTCATTAACGGGGTGAACCATGATTGGGAATGTAAATACTAGCCCCAGGCACAAGCCAACCTGTTTCACAAGGAGCACAAATTCAGTATGTCACCCCGTTATTTATGAAATTGCAGCACCAAGTGCAGGATTAAAGAGGGTCTAACCTATGTTATACGAACTCGAGTATGAGTGTCGTATACAAGTAAGTATCCAATAGGATATGTTTAATTTTTTTCAAGATTTCAATGTATTTGGGGTTTTCTTGAAGAATCATATCCTTATATCCAGATACCTAAATCTAGATATGCGTCGCACATAAATACTTTAAGAAAAAAAAAAGTTGAAGCAACATAGGTTCTAAACATTAAAAGCAGAAGTAAATTAAACAAAACTCTGTTTGATTCAAAGCCCAGGAAGCAGGACACATGAAACATGGGGGCAATCCATAACACGAATGTTTTGACCATTTTAATAGGTCTGGCATAACCTTGAAATTGCTGTTACTAAATGCAAAAGGACCTAGAAGAAGCAACCTGAATTGATCTCCAAGTCACCAATGCAACTACCAGGTCTTATCTCTAACAATTAATCAAAACATTAAGTGCTAATACATGATGCTAAGGTCCAAAAAGAATATAAAATCTAAATTATATGCCACACTTAAGATCTTTGTTTAACAGTAAATATTGCAATACTTGCCAAAATCCTTGTGGTAATAAAGATCTTTATATTAATTCTCTTTTTTCCTTTTAATTCTCTGCTGTATGACAAAACTGGCAATGCCTACTAAGATGATCCACTAAATCTTGATATTAATATTATATTCTCTAGAATGGGATAATTACATGCAAAAGACAATCATACTACAAGTTCCAATACCAGCAGTACCTAAAAAATAATGGCGACAGTGACAAAGTAGACAGATAAGCAGATATATATTCTATAATTTTTAAAGATGTCCGTAAGGAATAAATTAAGCTTCTTGAATTGAGGGATAGGGGGACAATAGGACCTTTTACATCATAAAAAAGTAACTGAGTTTGAAGATTTAAGCTTGATATAAGTTTCTAACCTCTAAAATCTTATTTGATTTTAAATGCAAGTATCGAATATGATTATATGTCAAATATAAATTTATTTTAATTTTTTTTTATGCATTTAAAAGGTCTTTGAAAGATTATATTTTTATATTTATTTTTAAATATGTATCAAACACATATATTAAAAACAAATATTTAAAAAAAAATAAAGAATTGAATCAATATAGCTACATTTGTGGCTGAAAAGTAAATGTTAGCAGGTACAAGAACAAATGAGAAGCAGAATCAGCAATGCTAAAAATTTTGTGCAAAATTTTACCTGGACAGCGATAGATGTGCCATTCTTCGGAATATTTAGTGTTATAATATCTTTAGTTTCATCGCCATAAGCCATGTATCCAAAAATCCCAAACAAAACATATACAAGTGTGATCCATGTAAAAGACATGGCTAACACCTTAGGGAATGTCCTCCTTTCTCTCATAGATTGCTCCAAAGCCAGTGTCATCCCAAACCCTTCAAAACAGAACACTGCCATCCCTCCTGCAAATGGCAGCCCTCCCAAGTTATCAGTGATGGCTTTCCTATTTCTGAATGAAAAATCTCCTCCGATTGCCTGTTGTATATCTTCTTTAACGACGAATCCCATTGCCAACACATTGCATACGTCGGCGAAAATGCTGAATGGTGCAAAGGCTGAGAGGGATCCAATCCATGACAACGCAATTTCAATTGGGACTAACATGAATATGTAGGATGCAATAGTGAGGCTATGGACGTTGAAAACTGATGTAAGATTTTGGCCAATGAATACCAAGTATGCTACGGATCCTCCACATTGAGAGATAAAAATGAGAAATTCTGTCAAGTAACGGCCTGGCCTCCCTAAGCACCAGTAACCTAAGTCACCATATGTTATTGCCGTCTCCTGTAGTTCTTTTTCTGACGCTAATTTATCCCTGCACTGAATCTGTGCACCAAAGTTGAAGGCAACTTTTCAATAAGAAAAGGAAGAACTAAAAAAAAATCAGACTACCAGGAAAAGCCTTGACTGATTCGTTCAACTTTAATATCTCTAAAAATTCTTATGTTCTGGGGTTCTATACAGTCAATTTATAGTGACAAAATTCCTTTCTGGCACTAAATATCTTTCCCCAAGAGAAAATTAACCAAATTTCCAGGTAAATGTTCTTCAAACAATGAAGTTCTTATATGATCCTAAGAATATTTTGAAAGATATACAAACACCAGTTTCAGTAAAGTAAAAAAAACAAAGCAATATGGAAGTTATGGAAAGAATTTGATACTAACAAGGAGAAGCATGCAATAGAAAGTAGCACAGCCAGCAATGATAACACCGAGTGATCCAGCAAGCCAACCGGCGACTCGAAAAGCAAACGGAAGGCCTAAAACGCCGGTTCCAACAATTGAAACGATGATGTTCCCTATAGTTTGAAGGTTGGATGCAGTTCCTTCTGTTGCTGTTGCTGCCGATGGTGATGATGGGTTGATCAAAGGGATTCTATCACAACTTTTCTCCTCCATTCGTTTTTCTTTGAATCTTTTGTAGTTTTGACAGCAACTGCCTGGATTCTTTCCAGTCTGTTTTACAGTTCCTGGGGAAAAAAAAAAAAAGATAATCAGCTAACAGGCTTCGATTTCCATCCAGTTCCGTAGCACATCAGGACATCTAGGGGGCCACCCTGGCTTCGAATGCGTTAATGCCACGTTGCTTGTCTGAAGCTGTAAAAAACTTATTACAGTTTGATACCGAAAGATGAAAGATATTTTTTAAGGCTTCAACTGTGGATGAGATTTTGGATGGATTTCCAATGAGACAAAAAGTGGGGGTAGATCTAAGGCTAAGGAATCTTATAATTTTTTACACACTATATTTCTCAATTTCATGCTGCTATTTTTGGAAATTAAATTCATGATAGGATTTTGATTATTTTCTAGAACTGTTATAATTAGAAATACAACAGATTTGATTAAATGTATAATGGAAGGCAGAAAGGGAAACAAGGAAAATGAAAAATGTGATTGTAACAGGTATTTGTTTTTTTATGATATCAAAAAATTTACAACATAATTAAGGTTCCCCATAGTTAGATATGAACGGCTTAAATTGTAGAAATGTGTTACTTATAGAACAGAAAATGGGAAAACTGAACTCTGAAAAATTTTAAAAAAAAAAAAAAACTTTTTTTGACGCAATTGACACAGTTGGAAAGTGCCATTAATAATGTCATGGAATCCAGGGATGAGTTTGACTTCGATTTTAACCAAACCGGTCAAAGAAATTGCGATGTTTAAGACCTGCTGCTGTCCGAGCAAGTATTCCTATTAATGGAGTCAAGATTAGAATAGATATGCTAGGTAGTAATAACAGAAAAAGTATAAAAATTAGGAAGAGATTAGTTTATAAACCGATCGGATTGCGTTTCAAAATTTTTTTTTAAATTTAATTTAATTTAAATTAAATTAAATTTTATTTAAATTAAATTTGATATAAATTAAACTCGTCAAGTCCGTTGACGTGTTTCATTTGCAATACAAGCCAGAAGCGGATCCAGAGAGATTCGCAGAGGCCTTCTTTCCTCTTAGCTCCTCAAAGCCCGTAATCTTTTAGTATTTTCCAACTAAAAAAATAGTAACAATCTATTTTTGATCTTTCCAAGAATTTTCTAATTTAACTACCTTTTGTCATGAAAATTGTTTAACGCCGACCTGAAGCAGGCTGACTTGTCGACATGGATTTCCAGCTGGCGGCTGCATTTAGAATTTAACAGTTCATCTCCACACATCCAGGAATGACCCTTTTGATTTGTTGCTGGTTTATATATACATATATATATATATATATGTATGTATGTTATATCTCTTCACTAATTTTATTATTGGATAAAATTTTATCGAGAAAGATAAGTATTAGAGGATGATTAAGATAATTTCAATCTTTACTATAAGATAAATCTGATTACTATACAACTTTTGTTTGCCTAGAGTTTTAAAGTAAGAATATCTCTTGTTAAGACCTATATAAAGAGAAAGTATCAATATCTATGAGATATGGGCTATTAGAATTTTTTTGTTTTCTTTTCATTTCTCGTTTACAGTGTCTTTACTGATTTAAGCATCGGAATATCTCTTTCAAATAAAACTCCTAACATCTCTTACCTTTGCTATTTTGCAAGATTGCTCCTCACTGCCTCTATTATTACATCAACAATATACATATTACTTATCGATGCTAAATTTTGGAATAAAAAATGATTAATCTAATATAAAGCGTCATTTTCCAACCTGGTTAGTATGATAACTAACCAATGTAATTGTCTTAAAATATATGCAGTTCTTTTGTAAATGTATAGATATTACTAAGGAAAACAACTATCAATTTTGCGAAACATTTCCCTAAAGAATGCATCAATCCATTAACATTTTGGGTAAATTCCCATATCTTTCAGCATCATTTGTCTAAAATCTAAACCAATTCTTATGCAAAAACTAAAAAAAAAAACAAGCTCTCATGCATAGTCACTGTGTTTTACAACACTCACTAGAAATTTGCTCACAAGTGCGTCACTATTTATAATAATACCTTCATCTAATGTACTGAAATGATAAATAAAATTATCAATTATTATATTTAATATAATAATATTATTATAAACAGCATATAAACTAACTTTAAAAACACTTATTAGCAAAAACTCAAATTATGAAGCATGTAAGCATTCCATAATATGAAAAGTTTAAAGAGTTAAAAGATATTACAACATTTTTTAGGAAGATTGTAATATAAAGCTATACTGCCTATCCTGTCTTAGGTGACAACTTAATGAATAAACGATTGCAAGGTTTCATCAGGAATGCCCCAATACTGTAGAACTTGGATGCCTAATTAAGGCTTGGGAGGATGAGATAGAGTTAATTTCCTTTATAAGAAGCGTACAATAGGTGAGACGGCAAGCACTCAATAGTCAATAGCTGACAGGCATTGAACATGCAACAGCAAGCCATTGGATCAACTAACTTATACCACCAATAAACAAAACTCAAACGGAAATTAAAAAGGAAAAAAAACACTCCAAAATTTTTCATTGTGCTGTTATTCAGAAGAAAGAATCCTGGAAAATCAAATGGAGTTGCTCCAAACTAGCCTTACAGAAAAACATTTCCCCCCCCCCCCCCCCCAAAAAAAAAAAAACTAAAAGAAACAAACACAGCCAGTTGTGGACAAGATTTCTTAAGTTGGGTGATTTTGGTTGGATCATTTTAGGTTTTTCAAATTTTGAGTTATTTTTTGGTTTGAAATGTTCTATATTCGTGCCATTTTGAGTTTTGGTTACTTTATTCTTTGAATCATTTCGAGTTCAAATTATTTCGAATTCGTGTTGGGTTGAAGTTTAACACTCGTATTTATTGAATTCAATCATTTTAAATTTAAATTATTTTGAATTCGAATTATTTCAAATTTAGATAATTTCGTTCTCTCAAAAAAGGCTCTGAGATTTAAGGGAAAGTCTATTGATTGGAGAATGGGAATTTTTTTTTAATTTTATTTATTTTGAAGAGAAACAGGGGAAAGAGAAGGATCAAAACAGGAAGGAACAGAAATGGACATAAAATATTTCTCCGATTGTTGAATGGACTGGACTAGTTGAAGGAATTGAGGCCATTTTAAGCAGTCAATGATGGGCATCAATTTAGCCTATTTTTATTTGCAACAGTAAAATTTTTAAAATAAAAATGCAGGCCCCTTCACAAAAATGGAAAGTGCTTATAGTGTCCAATACTTTGAAAGAGAACTTACAATAAAACAAATGAATATGAAAGAAAATTTTATGTACAAAGCTTCGACGAACATTGTTTTTTATAAAATTTTTTAGTTACTGTGCGGATATTTTTTTCTAAATATATTATTTTATTTAAAAAATTAAATAAAAATTAAAAATTTGTGCATGGATCAAGTATAGATCTTAAACTGTGAGTAAATATATAGATAAATTATTTTAAGTATATTATTAAAAAATAAAATTAATTAATCAATAAAATAATTTTTTCAATTTTTTTCTTATATGGGTTAAGTGTGAATCCTAAATTAACTTGCAAGTAAACATGCAAACTAAATGGATCCTAAATTTACCGAAGAGTCAATGTGCAGGCCAATTACTTTAAATAAATTATTTTAAAAATAAACTAATAAATAAATAAATAAATTATTTTTTTAACTTTTTCTCTAATGGGTCGAGTATAGATCTTAAACAACTTGTGAGTCAATATGTAGACCAACTGTTTTAAATACATTATTTAAAAATAAAATAAAAATAAAAATAATTAATAAAATATTTTTTTTTAAAATTTTTTCTGAGTAGGTTAGATACAAATCCTAACTTGATATCAAGTGAATGTGTGGATTAACATTTTTAAAATACATAATTTAAAAATAAAATAAAAAATTTGGTAAAATAAATGTCTTGTTTTAATTTTTTTTTCTTGGGTACGATTCTTTAACCAAATGGTGAGTTAACTTTACGAAGTAACTCTTTTAAATTTATCATTTAAAAATAAAAATAAAAATTAATTTTAATTAATAAAATAAATTTATTTATAAATTTTTTAAAAATATTGAATACAAATCTTAAAACGACACATAAATTATCGCCCATTAAAACGCTTTATGCATTAAATCCATCTTCTTTTCTTTTCTTTTTTCTCATCATGTATAAATCATTTGGGAATGCCAGTTTCTTTAATTTTATTTTTGAATAAATACGAAACAAACGCTTCTTTTTTGGGTGCAAAAAGAAATCAGAAATGATTCGATGTCTTCAAATGGGAAGAGGAGAGCAGGAAAATTAATGATAATATGAACTTATTAGATTATGACATCTAGTATATATTATTAATTTCAGTGACACGTAACATAATCTTATTAATTAAAAAAAGTTAAAAACTTACTCTTTTTTTTTTTAATAATGCAAGGATTGAAGTACTAAATTAATAAATGAATTATAATATACGTATCAAGTTGAAAACAAAAATTCATAAAACAATGAAGTGAAAAAGAGTATAGTATAGGCGCTTTTTTCTTTTTTTTTTTTTTAATTTAAGCCTCATTTGTTTCTAATTGATTGTGAATCTAATTTGGATTGAGTAAGTGTTGACTTTTGAAGCATATCACCTACCATTTTTTTTATTTTACAATATAACAATTAAATCTAAGCGTGAGTTAGGCGAGATCGTAATTTAATTTTTTTTTTTTTCAAATCTCAAGTTTAAGCTTATTTTTGGCATGCTAAGATTCACTTATTTAAGTTCATATGATTGATCGTCACATTAAAAAATATTTTTAATTAATATTTATATATTTTATAAATAAATTTAAATAAAAATATATTATCTTAATTTAAATTTATCTTAATTTTATTATAAGTTATCCTATCTTTGTCCAGATCTAATAACAATCTTACAATTATATTAATTGAACAAAAAAATATTGACATGTTTGCAACATTGTCATTGACAACATTCTATGGATTGGTCTCGCATGAATCTATCCTTTAACTTTTTTGCATGTTTTGATTTTTCTATGATCCAACTTTTTTGGTTTTTTTTTTTGGCATGCGTTGGTTTTTCTTTGAGCCAATTAAGCATAATTGTAGGATTTGGTATAGGAAATTGCAGGGCACATGCTTTTCGTTTGATTTTTTATTAGGGCTAATGGTGATTCTCCAATGATGGACCTCATTAACTTAATTATGGGGAGATGAAAACCAAATTTAAATAAAAAATTTATGCTTAATGGTTAGTTTATTTATAGAAAAATATATAATTGTCCCAAAATTTATATCATTAGTAATATATTATTAAGTTTATATGTAATTATACTCACTAAATTGATGTTTAATTAACTTATAATATCAAATCAGTTAACTCTTTTAATATAATATAGGCATAGATTATATCTTAAGACTTTGATGATATTAAATATAATTTTACTAACAGATGTTCTAAGAATATTCTTTAAGATTACTATAAATAAAAATACTTTCACCCAATAAATTAAAAATAGTAAACAAAATAGTTTATAAAAACATTTAATATAAAATTATTACTATATATAAATAATAAATTAACAAACTCGATAATAAAATTTATAATAAATATTTTAAAAAAAATCAGGAACAAGACTTCAAGGAATAATATCTTGTACAGCCCCAAATTATTGAAAAATGTATAATATGATACCTAAACTAAAAAATTATCGCGAATCGTGTACCTGAACTTCCGATCCATGTTTTAATCTACCCGTAACCTGACACTTTTAACAGACTTTGGTGACGTAATCGTCAACCAATAAACATTTATTGTATATGTGAATGACTTGTGGGCATTGACGTGATTATCACGTGCAAATTATTTTATAAAAAATGAAAATTAAAAAAAAAAATTAATTTTTTTCTGTGTCTCCCCTGCTTTCCCCATTCTCTCTTTATGGCTAGATCCAATCCTTATCCCGATTGAATCAAGCCACCAAGGTTCGAATTCCGCAATGGACCCTCCTCGCTTTATGGCTAGATCCAATCGTTATCTGATTGGATCAAGCTCCCTAAGGTCGAATTCGGTAATAGATCTATCCAGCGACCTGTGAAGATATCGGGACCCACGAACGAGACCTTGACCTGCTTAGGCTTCCAGCCTTCATAGTCTGATTGTTTGACTAATTTGCGTCGAGTTCGGCATTGTCCGATTAGAACCGATAGATAATGGTCAAAACTAGCAACAAGGGAATCGAGGGATAGAGGAGGAGATGCGAAAAAATAAAAAAAATAATTTTAACTTTTTATTAAAAAAAAAATCTCTTATGAACTATAAATGATTTGTGGATACATAAAATTATGAATATGATAGACAAATTAATTAAATTTTAATTTTTATATTTAAAATTTTTATTTAATTACATAAATAAATTATCAAATATTTATAAAATAAAATTATTTAACAATGTCAACATATAATATATATATGTATATATATGTATGTTGTTACCATAAATATTTTACAATCATAATGATATATTCTCATTATTATCAAATATTAATATTGCACAGTTTTGATCGGTAAGGGGTATAAAATACGGGTCGCGCAATTATTTCATTTTTCACATCTGCACATGCATCAATCACGTCATACATTAAAAATATGTTTCTCAGTTTCCCGAAAAGGGTAACAATTTCGCTTACCAAAAGGATAATGAATAATGGCTGCTGACTGCATATGACATGGGAATGGCTCCTACTTGACTTTGTCCCACGGTGAAGATTTTGATCCCTGCCGCCCGCAGCCATGGCACACAAGTATTAATTGAAGTAATAAACTTCTACACACTTTTGAAAAATAATAAATAAACTATTTTTAAGAAAATTAAATATATAAATGTGTAATTTTTTTAAGTTTTAAAAAATGAGTGATTTTTAGTAGTTAATTAGATTTTTTAAAATAAAATATAAAATATAAAATATTAAAAGATATGATTTTTATATAATTTTATTATATTTTTTATTGATTAAATTGATATTACTTAATTCATAACATAAAAAAATTAATATTTTTAATCATAATTAACTATAAATTTATTTACTTTGATATGATAATCGGATTCTTTGCATGTTTTATTGGATTGCATGTTGTTCGATTATTTTGCCAAATACTTGTCAAGAGGTGGTGTCAAAAATCGTAAATTGCCTGCCTCATGCACCTTTATGTCGCTAATATCGACTGATACTTTTTCGCTTCACAAGCTACATTTAATTTATAATCTTCTTTAACTTGGTCTTCTACCGCTTATCATGGATAACGTTACTAAAATGGGATTTTTTTTTTTTTCATGTACATATGGCAGAAGTTTTCATGAGTTAGGCTCGACCCGACATTTCATATGAATCTTAAATTCTATAGAGTGCCACCCATTTATTATCAATCTAAGATTTCTTCTCGAGACAGCCCTTGGCTAGTTCACCATGATCTCAGGCATGGAAGATATTGCCCCCGCGGAGGCCATTAAAAGAGTGAGGGAGTTCATGTTAACCCTTCCTACAGACGATGGGTGGAGAGCCTTCCAGCCTCTTTGCTTATATGAAGGCTTTGGAGCTTCCTTCATTTCCTGGAAGGCATCATATTAGCTCAACAACGTTTCAACCCTAAACCAGGTGATATCTTTGTTTGCAGCGCTCCCAAAAGTGGCACCACTTGGCTCAAGGCTCTTAGTTTCGCCATTGTCACTCGAAACCTTTTCGACAATTCCAATAGCCCTTTGCTCAACAAGGGTCCCCATCATTGTGTGCCCACTTTGGGTGGTTTTGACCAGAAGGCGGATATACGTAATCCAGGGATCCCACTCATAGCCACCCATGCCCCTTATCATTCTTTACCCAAATCTGTTTTGGATTCCGATCATGCTAAGATCGTTTACATCTGTCGAGACCCGAAGGATGCATTCCTTTCCATGTTTCACTTGGCAGCCATGCGGAGGCCTAAGGAAAACGAACCCATTTCCCTGGAGAAGGCGTTTAATCTGTTCTGCGAAGGGAGGTCTGTTTTTGGACCCGCTTGGGACCACATTTTAGAGGTACTGGAAAGCTAGCCAAGAACGGCCGGAGAAAGTATTATTCCTGAAATACGAAGACGTGACGAATGATTCTGAGTTCCAAGTGAAAAATTTGGCAGAGTTTATGGGGTACCCTTTCAGCTTGGAGGAAGAACAAGCTGGGGCTGTGCAAAACATAATTGATTTGCGCAGCTTTGAGAATCTAAGCAATCAGGAGGTCAACAAGACAGGGATGCAACATGAGGGTGATCCTCAGGCGACGAACAAGTCTTTCTTTAGGAAAGGGAAAGTTGGAGATTGGGAGAACTATCTTACTCCTGAGATGGCTGATCGTCTGGACAAGATAATGGAGCAAAAACTGAGTGGATCCAGCTTGACTTTCAAGCTCAACAATCGATCCTGATCAGTTCTGAACCATATATGTTTCAGTCTTTACTGTTTGTTAGTCGTAATAATTGTCCGTTGATTTCCCACTGAGTAAGACCTTGTAATCGATTAGGATTTTGAACTTCTTGTTCAAAGATCTAAGCCTGTTTACCTAGAGTCCAATGTCCATAAGACATTCTGGATATTGTCTCAAATTATGTTCTAACTGACTTTTATTGATTGTAATGAATTTCGTTATTTGAAATATATATGTTTGGAATTTTTTTTCACTTACCGTTGATTTCAATTTTTTTTTAACTCGCTCTACAGTTTATTTGGATATAGGAAGATTGTCAATTAAAATGCTCTATGCATCGGATGGGAAAGGAATGGAGGATATTTGGATTTCGAGACACGTCAAGTATTTAAGTTAGTAGTTATTCAAGGAGGTACAAAAGGAAATGTGCGGAATATGATGATTTAAGGATTTCGAGCATTGTATCTTTTATATTTTTGAACATTGATGTATGACCATAATGAATGAATTTACTAATTGAGGTAACTATTTGTTTTTGATTTTTTAAATATAATTTGATTCAGACAAGTGTTGAGTTTTGAAACATATCACATATAATTTTTAACATAATAATCTTACACTTATATTTAATTAAATTAAAAAAATAAAACATCATTAACATCGACAACATTTTATGAATTGGTCTAATGAAAGTTTATCCTTAACTTTTTTGCACGTATTGATTTTCTTATTCAAGTATAATTATATTATTTTAGTATAGGAAATTGCTAGAGACATGCTTCTGTTGTTTTTTTATTAGACTCTTCGATGATGGACCTCGTTAATTTGATTTTATATTATATTATGATACACTTATTACATGGGTGGATGAATAAAAGGTGAACAAAAAATTATATTTAGTGGATAGTTTTTTAATAGAAAAATACATAGTTCTTCTTAAATTTATATCATTATTAATATTATTTTTAAATTTTTAAATAATTTTACTAAATGAATTGATACATAATTAATTTATGATATCAATTCAATCAACCCTTGCATTATTATATAGATATAGATTATATCTAACATTTGGATGATATTAAGAATGACTTCACCAACGAGGGTCCCGAAAACAGCTTTTAATGTTATTATATATAAAAACATTAGTCAATAATTACATTTAAATATTTAATGTAAAGTCGTTGCTTTGTAGAAACAAGAGACTAATAAACCTATTAATTATGGCACTCTATAAACAAACTAATAAGGAGTACTTAAAAAATCAGTAACAAAACCTTGTATGATTCTGATTTAAAATCTTTCATTTAATTGAGTTGTTAATACACTATTGAACATTTATAAAAAAATAATATTATTTTAAAATGTCAATATATATATATATATGTTAAAATAAATATTTTACAATCATTTAAAACTTCGTAATGATATATTCTTATTGCAAAATTTTGACAGTCAAAGTATTTAAAAAGTCCTTATATTATATTATCTGGTATAAATTGACTACTATATTAAAAAATTAAATAATTTAATTCTTACATTTTTAAAAGAAAGCAATAATATAAAATCAATAATTAAAGTAATGTTTTTCGTGAAAAAAATATAATATTTGATCTCTGTTAAAATAATAATATATAAAGATTAAAATGATGAAATACATAATTAATATTAATATGATATTTTAATACAATTAAACTATAGGTCATCATTAAAACAAAGGACAAATGCCACATCATCTCTTTTCATAACAAATATTATTTCAATTATGAATTTTAATTTTTTGCTATTTTAAAAGTTAAAAACAAAATTACTTAATTTTTTTAATATAGAAACTAAATTACATTAAATAATATAGCATGAGGACCTTCAAATACTTTGTGCCAATTTGATTTAGTATTTTTAGTTTAAAAGTTATTACAAAATTCTTATAGTTTTAAAAATTAAATTAAATTTATTTGATAATTTTATTTTATAAATTTTTTTATAAATATTACGTTGCATTTTGATAAATAAAAATTATGTAAAAATTAATTTATTTTTTAAAAACTTTTATTTTTAAAATTTTTAAGATTTTTTCTATGTTTTTATTAAAAATATTTTAACTTCCTACTTTTAAAAGACTTTTAAACCAATAAAAGATCAGGTACAGGCGCAATTATTCCATTGTACAGTCATTAGTCGAGTCAAGTGCAAAAAAAAAAAAAAAATGGTCGCCAGATGTACGGAATTTGGTAATATGTAATGACAGGACGTGGCATAGGAATGGCCCCCCTGGACTTTTGTCCCTTAGTGAAGCTGTGATTCTTGCAATCAGATCCGTAAATCACAAAAGCATTAATTAATTAATAATTTTTTTATGCAAGTAAAAGAATATAATGTTATTTTTTGATAAAATGAAATGAGATAAAAGTGAACACTTAGACGTCTTTATATTTTAAATTTAATGTATTTTTAATTATTAGTTCAAAAGATCATTAGTTATTAATTAATTAATTAAACATTAAATTAAAAATATATTTTATAAAAATATTTTTAAATAATTAAATATAAAAAAATCTGTAAAATTTTTAAGTGCACAGCTTTTTAGAAGTGTGGGAATTTTTTTCAAAAGAAAATAGATAGTTTTTTTTTTTATAAAAAAATTAAATAATATATTAAAAAATATTATACATATTTAATTTTTTAATTTATCTGACTTTAATTTTCACCATTTAAATTTATTTTATTTGATTTGCAGCATTGAATTCAGTTAATGATTTTAATAATAATTAGACATGAATTTATTTAACTGGACCTGAACGTTAGGTTCTCTGCTTATTTTATTGGATTGTATGTTTTACGTTTACTTCATTAAGTACCCCGTTAAGAGTGGTGCCAAAAATCTTACATTGCCTGCCCCTTGTTTTTATACGTCGCTCATATCCTATTAATTTTTTTTTTTTTTTTTACTTTACAAGCTAACTCTTTGGTTTAACTTGGTCTTTTACCACTTATCATTGAAAATGGTTAATAAAATGGGTACTCTTTCTTTTTTTTTTCACGTACGAATAGTAAAAGTATTTATAGATTAAGTCTAACTCAAAATAAAATCTTGATTTCAAATATTATTAATCTCATTTTATATTTATAAATAAATAATTTAAATCTATTTAGTTTATCATTTTTTACCTAAAAAAATAAAAGAAAACATGTTTTTTACTTAAATTTTAATAAATTTATATTTTTCTTTGAGTAAATTTTTAAACATAAACTTAATATATTTAAATATTTATATTATAATTATTATATATATTTTTACAATTAACATTCGATACTCATCAGGGATGTAGTAAGAGGGTGTAGTAAAATTCTGTATCTGTATCTGACTATGAAATAAACCCTTTTGACCTTTTTCGGTGGACTTACAATGTACCAATAGCGTTGATGGTTGGTTGTTGTAGCCAGCGTGATAAATCCCAAAAATAGCTGGCAACCGGGCAGGTGACTAATCTTTGGATAACTCGGTTTTTAGATGCTTAATTTTTAAATAATATTACATAGTATATAAAAATAAAATTATTATATTATATTATTAAAAAATGAATCGAATTGGATTAATTTAGATTTTAATTAAATGTTATAATTAATGTTTAATTCATTTTTTAAATAAGCAGCTCATTCTTTAAATAAATTTTATTGTTTTTCAATTCATATTTAGAGCAAAATAATTTTATTCAAATCTTTTCATATATTAAATAATCTTTTAAGTTTAATGGATAATTCAACCTTAAATTAAGTTGAAATCAAAATCCAACTATTTTTTAATCAATCTTATTATATTTCTACCTATATTTAAAGTATAATATTTTTGTTAAAATATTTTCGTATATCAAATAATCTTTCGAGTATGGGCGGGAATTCAACCTGCATCAGGCTAACTACTAAGCTTATAGCGTTTTCTTATCATTACGTTGTGATTCACTGGGCATTTTTTTTCTCCTTACTAATTTTCAGTAGGTTATAAGAGATCTCTCCCCAAAAAAACAATGGAAAACATCAAGGAAATAATAGCAAATCTCCCTGAGGAAGATGGCTAGAAATCTGGGTATCCTCTCTATCAGTACCAAGGCTTTTGGTGCAGCCCTAACTTCATAGAAGAAATAATCTCGTCTCAAGAAGGCTTCAAAGCTGAACCACGTGATATCTACGTCTGCAGTGTCCCCAAAAGTGGCAGCACTTGGCTCAAGGCTCTCACCTTTGCCATCGTTACCAGAACCTGTTACGACACTTCCACAAGCCCTTTGCTCGGTAAGATTTCCCATGATTGCATTCCCACCTTATCCAATTTCGCCAGGAAGCTAGGTATCCGAGAGCCAGGGCTCCCTCTCACCGGCACCCACACTCCTTACCATGCCTTGCCGAAATCTGTGCTGAAGTCTGACTGCAAAGTCGTTTACATTTGCAGGGAGCCAAAGGATGCATTCATTTCCCTCTATCATTTTCTAGCCAAGTGGGCTTCCAACAAAGACGAGTTCACATTACATCGCAGCAAACGTAGTGAAAAATGTTGAAGAATTGGACCTTCTTCTTCACTTGTTTTATCTTCAAATTCAATGTATCGTTGAAAATGAGTGATCTGATTGCGTTTAAGTTAATAATAATGTGAGAAGTTGCTTGTGTTTTTTTGTTTGTTTTGTTTTGAATCAATCTGTGATTTTCCAAGGCTGAATAAACTCGCCTTCCTATCAATATAATTCCCCCATTTTCTCAACTTTATTCCAAGCGAGACTGGATTTTTCTTAAGATCTGTGAATAGTAAGAAGCATTGAAAGGTCGCTTAGCAATATTGGAAAGCCAGAAGCACCAATCAATCTGTTCATACCAAATTGCAAGATACATAATCAGCGAACAATAATTTTGATTTCCTTTAGAAATGATCCAAATTTCTGTCATGGGAAATTAATTAATTAATTTAGAGAGCTTCCTGAACTGCTACTTGTTATTATCCCCATGTTTGAAACTGCAGTCGCATGCATAGAGAACGAGTATGCATGTGTGTTGTGTGTGTGATATATATATATATATATATATATATATATATATATGGGAGCTGTGATCCCTAACAATGGCATCCTATCTGACCCACTTATGTCTGCCATAGCCATGTAGTGAAGTCATCTAATTTCTGTTTGTATATGTTATTATTTTCGTCAGAATTAAGTTCTGATTACTTTAGTTTTTTCATTGACTAATTTTCTCACATCTTAAATTTTTTTGAGATTTGATGACTTGTGCATGCTTGTTAATCTTCGTTATTAACCATATAAATATAAATATATATTATTAAATACAATAAAATCTTAAATACAAATAAGATATATATATATATAAGATGGATCCAATATATATAAGATATCATGTTATTTTTTATATTATTTTTTTATTAATCAAATGTATTATATTTATGTCGTATTTTTATATTATTATCTAAAATTATCAATTATATTCTTTAGTTTGAGATCTCAACTCTTGACAAGATAATGAAAGAAAAGTTTAGAGTGAATCAGCTTCACATTCCATATACTATTTTAGTAACAATCGCAAAGAAAATCATTCAATATTTCAGCTTTTCTTTTTCTTTTTTATTTTTTCCAATGTGTACTTCTATAAGCGTTTTGAGCTAATTATTATAGTAATAAAGATCAAGATGTGTTTCAAGGCTCAAACATTCAATATCTAAGTTTAATTAGGCCCTAGCAAGCAATTTACCTATTACTTGTCTTTTTTTTGGGGGTGGGGGGGGTGGGGGCTGAAGAGCTTTGATCGAAACCCCATTGTCAGATCTTTAAAATGATAGCGAGGCCACCAAATACAGTAATCACTGGATTCATCATTCTTTGGTTTAATTTCACCGGAAACATTTGGTGTTGCAGATTCTAATCTTGCTGAAGCTGTGGATTATATCAGGCATTATCGGGAAGCTGTTTATCTCTTAATTTATACCATTTTTGAGAATGACAGATAATGCAACAAATCTTGCTGCGGAAAATTAATTCAAGAATTGCTATTTCTCTGACTATTAAATACTAATTCCAGGTATTAAAAATAAACTTCTTCAGAAATCAGGTAACCTACTCGGTTGAATTTAAGTATAATATTTTATGATGTGAGTTGATTGTTCATGACTCGAATAACTGTTTATTAAATAAAATAATATATTTTTATCTAAATTTAACTATAAAAATATATAAATATTAATATAAAAATAATTTTGATATTTTAATATATTTAAATATTAAATTAGAGAAGTTGGACGGAGTCAAGTCAAATTCAAACCCGAATTTTAATTTTTTTTTAATCGTAACTCAACTCAACATATGAGCAAGTCTCCTTAAAAATACATAAGCCACAAGCCAAGGTTATAGATGCCGGGATTCGGGAATTTTATTTATATATGTGAATTAATAATCATCCTTGATCGTTTCTTTACTCGATTTTTAGTTTTGAATGGTAGCTAATGCTTTTCATATCAAAATTTAAAGCTATAAAAATACAAACCTTAAGAATGAGGCAGCACGTATTTGCATAAGAAGGAAGGGTACTTAGTAATTAATAATTACAGATATATTGCAAAGAGTCATTTATATGAGAGAAAAAAAAAAAAAAGACTAGCAAATTTGCACGATTATATTCCAGAAAAATCAACTGATCATTTCTTCTTAAAAAGGGGAAAATTTTAACAGATTTGATTGTTGGAAAATCGACGACAAAGTGTCATCAGCATTTTATTTATGCAATGTTTTAAATGCTCTTGGGCCTCTGCGTCTTTGGGGTGGTGAGGGCTGTGGTTAGCAGGCTTGTGGAACAGCGACTACTAATTAAGTGGCCTTAAAGGCCCACTTTTGGTGCTTAGAATTTGGTTATACACAGCCCTATCTTCGAAGTTGTCCTTTAATTCTTTTAATTTACTAGCCACTTTTTTTTTTATAATTTTTTTAAATTTCAATCGAGAATTTTAAATTTTTAATATATATTAAATTATTAAAAAATTTATATTAAATAAATAATTAAATATTTTTAATTTATTTAAAATTTAACTTGCATAATGTGTATTAATAGAACATGATATATGGTGATTGAATTAAACAAATATAAATAATAAAAAAAAATTATAAAAGTGTCTAAAATTAATTTAATTTTGCATTCATACATGCATAAATAGGTTTGCGTGATATTACAGGTCTATTTTTTAAATTAATATAAAATAATTGTTTTGCATAAATTTTATATTTTATGTGATTTTTATTATATGTTAATATTAATATTAATTGTAATTATATTTTCCAGAAATAAATGATTATCATAATATAAGAATATTTTATTTTAATTAATAAACAACTCGCTTGTTGTATTATATTTCAATTAATTTCAACAACAACATCAAATTAATCTTTAACATTTTAAGACTTGATATCAATACATTAACTGCTACTCTTTACTTAAAACTTTCACTATCATGATCGATTTATAACTTTCAATTTACAAATATATCATAAAATTAAATGTTTTTGAGTCATTAATATATATAAAAACTATTTAATTTAAAAAAATTTATTTAAGTATTTTAACTTCAATGTAATGTTACTAAAATATATATAACCCTATTTTTTAACACACTTTTTTTTCTACAATATTTTTATTATTTTAATTAAAATTATTTATTTGTTAATTTAGTGAATAAGTATACATAATTAATTATGTAATACATAAAAATATTTAAGTAAATAAATATCATTACTCATGTATAATCATTTGCTAATACGAACACTACAAAATATAGAGGAACTAAGAATGATCAATAATTATCTTCAAAAGATGACAAATTATCTTTAAAAGTTTTAGGGATGAAAAATCATCCTTAACAGTTGTCTTCTAAAATCATTTCTTTAAAAAATTTTAGGGGCAACATTCATCCATAATAATATTAAATTAGGGATATTATTCATATTAAATACTGCTAAAACCAAGATAAAGAGGACGTTTCTTTTAATATTTTCTTTATTTCATCCTTAAAATTTTTTTATTTTATAGTGAAACATTATTTTATCAACCTAGGCATTAGTTGTATAAATGTGAAATACATTATACATACCAACTTATATATAATATTTTAATAATTATTTTTTCTTTTTAGTATATTGCTATCATCATTTTTATTGGACATTTGTTATTTTATTTCTTTC
>JBBYHM010000025.1:7232156-7245652 GCA_038381775.1 Adansonia rubrostipa
ATTTTAAATTATTTTAAGTTTGAAATATTTTGAATTTGACACTTCAGTTAAGATTATTTGAATTAAATTTATCAATTTTTAAAAATAAATCAAATTAAATTCAAATACATTATTTGATCAAATAAAATTTTATTATAATTTTATTATTGTATTCTAGAAACCATTACTTAATCTATTATGATATTTAAAATTTTTTAAAAATATGAAAAATTTTTATATTTATTTTAAGTTCAACACTTGATAAACAACATTTAATATTAAATTTTATCATGTGGACCAATCTTAAAATTTGTAATAATTTCTTTACAAAAATTATATTTAAAAACTTTGCTTAAATAATTAATAAATAAGTATAATAAAATATAACAATAACTACTTATCAAATATAAATAACAAATTAATTATGCTTAATATTTTTAAATTCTTGATATAATGCATGAAATTAAATTAATAAAAAAAAATTCATTATATGCATAAATGAAGTTCTTAACATAGCTATATATTGCATACGTGATAATTTTATATAACGTATGAATTTAACTTATATATATATAACTTTTTTTTAGAATAATAAGGACCGCCACTTGAAAATTAAAATTAAAAAAAAAAATCATAAATGTGAGGAAATAGAAAAAGGATTGATTGCCGCTAAACTCATCTATGAATTGAGCAAATACTTTAGATATACATTTCTTCAATTAAAATAATCTGAATTACTATTTAATAAATAAAAATTATTTAAATTTAATTATAAAATATAAAAATATTTTTTAAAATTTTTATTATTAATAAACAATAAATTCGAGCTTTAGGCGGAGACTGATTCGAACCAGCACGAAAATTATAAAAATCTTTTAAGTTACAGCCCATCTATGGACACATCTTATTATAACCCCTTCAAGGTGAGAGCCCTTGCTTCTCTTTTAAACTACTTAACGCTAGAATTATAAATTATCCATATTTTGTTAACTTAGTAGCAAATATCGTCCTCCATAACAATATTGTTGATCAAGCTAAAGCTAATCCATATTATATGATACGAGATTATAAAATTTGAAATTAAAAACAATACATTTCAGCTAAATAACACGTATAACTGCTATCTGATTATTCTATTATATATATATATATATATATATATAAGCATACAAATTTATAATAAGACATACAGATCATTATAATAAGATATCTGTTGCAATTAAAAGTTATATACGAATAGAATATAAAGAAATAGCTATGGAAATATGTGGAAGAACAATATAAAACACAAACGACCAAAGCCAAAAATCTTAAAACATCAACACCGCTTAAACTATTCAAGTTGCGTAAAAGGAACAAAAAAAATGTATCTTTTCCCTAGCCTTCCTAGCAAAGACCTATTTTCACCATTTTCTTTGGCAAGAATGCTTGCCATCAGCCTAAAGAAAGCAGAAGGCGATTGGACCTCATAACTCAAAGCAGACATTACATCCTGGAGTGCAGTGGCTGCCTGTTGTCTGAAATCGGAAATAGACAATGCACTTAATGACAACATGGTCTGCCATTTTTTTGGGCAGGACTTAGGAGGTAGATGAGAGTTAGGATGGCATTTTGGATTGGAACACTACGTTTTTCTTTTTTTTTTTTTCCCCTCAACCAAAATTCCACTGCCAAGGGTCAAGAGATGCCTATCATCTAGTAGCTCCTAAACTAGATACACCAACCCCAAGCTTTACTTTTTTCTACTGTAAAGTTGCCAAGAAAATCCATTTACAAGATGCTGAGATGAAACAGTTTAGAAAACTGGCCTTAATATCGATTAAACTCTGATAGGTAACAGGGTAGGACACGTCGAATGGCTAGAACAGACCCTAACTGCTGATGAGTCAAATACTGTTTATACTTTCAATTTCCTGTTGAAGAATCGGAACACCAAATCAAGTGAAAGCGGTCACCAAACAATTTTATGAAATGTTAAATTTGAGAATTTATTCGTTTGTCAAAAGATTACAACTATATAGGAACTTACAGCATCCTTAGGCGAAAAGGAAGCAAAAAGAAACATTATCCAGTTTGTAGAATAATTTAACCACATCTAAATGTATCACGGAATAATAACTTCTACTTTTCGCATAACAGGCATCTAGCCACCCACCTGTTCTGTGTGAGATAACTACAGCAAAACAGATATATAAACAACAAAAAAACATTACCTTACTCCACCATTTGTGTGATCAGTACCCCCCCTTACTTTTTTGGAGTCTCTTTGGCCATAATATTCTTCCATTTATCCTTAAGGTCAACTGGAGTACGAGTTGCGTGGAAAACATAATTACCATGTTCCAAAATCTTTCTCCAGGGGATGTTTTTGTTCACTTTAGTCGAAAATCTACGCACTAATTCCTGCAGTGCAAATACGCGGCAATCAAGAAAATTAATTCTTGCGTTCCTGCTAAATTGTCCATCCCAATCAGTGCAGTCAAGAAACATGTATGCCTAAACACTACTGCACAGTGCAATCTAGCAAAAGCACCTATGAGTCTGACCACTCCAGGCAAGGCACCTTTCTTGGGGCATGTTCGAGTAAAGGCAAAAGGCACAAGAAAGGCATCCCCCACCTCATCCGGATATTTTGCCCTATGTCTTACAATTTGTCAGCTACAGCATATGGCAAGGCAAGTAGGCTAGTCATCACCAATACTAAGAAAACTATACATGTTTTTATGCGTGTCTGAAGCTGACAACTTAAAAATTCTGAATTTAATGGATCTTCATCAGGATCTTGAATTGAAGAGAGACGGATGTTAAATAAGTTAGCAAGGATGTCATGGGAAACTTCTACAAAATACTATATGCCTCTATAGAAAATTGATTGGTTAGCCAGCAGTATATATGGATATTTATGTTTCAAATATAATGAAATATAGGAAGGAGGAATGTAGCAAAATTCAAGTAGATCATATCCCAAACTTAATACATATGAGCAAAAACAGAATTTGAAAAAGGAGGCAATGAAGTGTTCATAATTTCATACCTTAAGCATATCTTCCTCTTCAGAAGTCCAGTTTAGCCTCCTGCGCTTTTCAGTACCCACTGTCGGGCTCATGCTGCAAATTAGATGAACAAATAAGGAAATTTCAGTGTAATATTACCTTCCTTAATCATAATGTAAAACCATAAATAACTTACTGTCGCTTGGCTGATTCTCGGCATTGCACAGAGTTTTTGGCTGTTATGGCTTTTCCCTCTTGGTTCTTAGTCACATCCTTTGCTCTGGTACTTGGTCGAAAAGATGAATTATTTGGTGAAACAACTTTCAGAGGTTGTGCCTTCAGAGCTGTTTGTTTGACACGCTTTTGACGCATTACAGAAGTCTCAGCATCTAAATCAGGTGATAAAAACTCGAAACTTTCAATTGTTGGCACCTTGGATTTTGCATCTCTGGAAATTGTTGCCATAGTAGCTCCTACTGCATTTGGGAGCACTTGCTCTTCCTTCTCCTTCTTCCCATGGTTCTCTTCCAATACACCTACAACGTCAGACATTTCTTTAGTTGATGCATGAAACGCGTCTTCCACAATTCCTAAACGTCTAGAACTAGAAGGTCGTATTTGCCATCGGTCCTCATCAATTTCATCTTCACTATCAGAAGAATTTTCTATATCCTCCTCTAGTATCCTTTCTCCATTCTCAACATTGTCAAACCCATGAGCTCTAGAGGTGCATTCCTCATCAGATTTTTCCTTGCTTATGGACTCAACACCCCCTGTTTCATCCTGATCATGATGTGTAGTCTCTTTATCATCATCATTCAGCCCAACTCCACAATCACCAGAATTCACTTCTCTTGCCCTTGTCGATTTACTTGCTCCTTTCATGTTTACTATTTCACCTTCCTGCTTCTCTTCATTTCCACCATCCCTTCTCAAAAACATAAAGTCGGACAACTCAGTCTTTGCCAACATAACTTTCATTCTCAACTCTTTGGTCCTCGCTACTTCTCGCTTGTACCAACAATAAGGGCAGTAGAATTTACCCATATCATCAAATTTAGGTTCACAATTCATGCATGCCTCATGTGAAGCAACCGGACAGCCATTTTCGCTGCAAACCAACATGTGGCCATTTCTGCTATTGCATATAATACAAAACTCCCCTTCTAACCAGTCGACAACAATACAGTCTCCACTAGGCCCAGCAGCACGGTTACGTCCTGCACATCTATCCACCTCCTCAACAGAATCAGGAACCAAAACATTATCACCGTCATCATCATCATCATCCTCCTCCTCCTCCTCCTCCTCCTCCTCCTTACCATCAGCCTTCTTGTCATTGACATCCACGTAGACATCACCGTTACCATCAACATCAACATTATCATCATTATTATTATCCTTATTTTGACTGGAACCAGTATTCTTAGATGCTCCATGATTCTTACCATCTACATGATATTCTTCATTAGCTTCATCCTATGTCAAAAGTTCATTAAAATAATTTAGCAGAAATGAGTCGTATTAGGCTGACATTTCAGAAACATATACATTAGTTTCACATCTACACTGACAAGAAGTAGAAAAGGCTTCAATTCTTTAAGGATGTCTCAAAGCATTTTCCACGAATTTTCAATTGTCTCAAGAAAAAAAAAAGTTCTACTGAATATATCAGTATCTCTTAACTACGTTTTACATTATTATTACAAATAATTTTTTAAAATAAAGCTTAAATTAAGTAAAAGCAAAAGAGAAAGTGCAAAAATAATCTCTACGATTAGTTCACCTTAATGTCGAGGATTCCCGAGAAACAAACAGAAAGTGGATAAAGGAAAGAGAAAGATACCTCATGGCGGAGAGGTAGGGAGATAGGTGAAGGGTTTGAAGGACGTCTTGAATTTCTAGCTCTGGACTTAACAGCCCCAGTTTTTCTTCCCATTTTTTCTCCGAAAATTTTAGGGTTTCCTTCGGCTTTTTTTTGGTTTTCTTTTTCCCCAATATTTTGAGTCGTTAAAGAGGAATCGCCGATTTACGAACGTCTGTGAAACCGGGTTTGGATGTTAGTTTCCGCGTTGGCTGGTATTTTAGAAGGAAGAAGAAGGCCTATTTGCCTAGGCCTACGCTTAACTGGGCATTGAAATTAGGGAGATAAGATATTCACTAAATTTGGTATTAATATATTTACCTAGTATATATTTTTATATTATAATTATATTTTAAATATTTTAATTTTACATAAATTTTAATATTTTAATATTTTTTATTATATAAAATTTAAAATTATTATATTTTTTATCATATTTATATTATTTTTATTTATGTAAAATTTTATTTTATTTATTTGTTATATTTGTAAATATTATATTTTTTTTCCGGTCTTGTCTAGCATTTCATGTCTAATCAGCTTTAACTACGCCAACATAATATAATTTAGGCCATCGATTTTATCAGTTTTTTTAATTATAACTAGATTTGTCCCCTCGCTACGCTGGGGGGTTTTCCAAAATTTTTTAAATTAATTTTAAAATTACTTAATTATAAAAGGTAATTTTAAATTAAATTTTATTAAATTTTAATTATTTTTAAAATTTTTATTTTTATTTTTATTTTTTAATTATAAAAAATTAAATTTATGTCAATCATTTAAGGTTGAGTTCTTAAATTAACTTTTGAATACATGTACCAACGAATTCGACAAAAAATAATATTTAAAAATAAAATAAAAAAATAAAATTTTTTTAAACGAGCAAGGTATAGATAATAATTTTATTTAAGTGAATATACAAATCAATTTTTTAAAATATATTATTTAAAAATAAAATAAAAATAAAATATTTTTTGAGTGAATCAGATGCAATCTTATATCACTTTAAATATTTTATTTAAAAAATAATACAAAAATTGAAAACTTATTTTTCCTTAAGTGGTTAGGTAATCAATCAATGCGAGAATCGGACAACTTCTTAAAAATACATCATTTAAAAAGTAAAAAGTAAATATTTTTTTTAGTGAATTATGTATAAATCTTAAATAGATCTTGAGTGAATATGCGAACTGTGAGTCAACTTGTAGCCTAATTAATTTAAATAAATAATTAAAACCTAGTCTAAAAAATCCATCATTAAAAATGAAATAAAAAATTTATTGATTGAATAATTATGACATATGATTTAAAAAATTAATAATTAAGCAATTGAATTTAAAGTAAAAATTAAATCATTATTATAAATTATACTAAATACAAAATAAATTAAGATGCAACAAAAAACTTAAGAAATAATTAAAACACGTTATACCACAAAAAAACATTAACATAATTTTGTCCTCTCGAAAATGAAAAAAATAAATTTTTTATACTTTAAACAAATAAAAAATAATATATAAATATAATATAAATAAATAATATAAAAACAATCGCAAAAAAATTTATTAATTTTTTAAAAACATAACTCGAACAAATAACAGTACCCTCAGCCTCTTCTGTTTATATATACTAATTGATGTTGATTAGAAAGGTTCCCGTTTCGCAGAACTTGGTTTTTTTTTTTTTTAATTCAAATTTATTAAATAATAATTATTTATTTAAATATTTTTTAAAATATTTAATATATATTTATATATTAAAATAATTATATTTTTAGTATAAAAATTAAATATTTTAAGTTAGATATTCTTTACGAATAAAAAATTATTACTAACCAATTTAAAATTAAAAAATATAAACATAAATATATTTTTTTAAATCAACTAATCATAAGAAATAAAATTTAAGTCAATTTTTTTATCAATTAGATTGTTTTGATCAACTAACAACTTCGTAAGAAACATAAAATCAGATTTTTTTTATCAATCAGATTTCCTTTCTTATAGTCATGAGAGTTCAAATTAACCAATTACTCCTATTAAATTTCTGTTTTGTTCTCAAAAGGTAAAGAATAATTGTAAATTTCTTTTTTGCATTTTTTTATTTTTTATTAATAATTTTTTATTATAATAATAGTATGCAATAAATATTTTTTGTTTATTGGTTCATCTTGTACTTCTTTCTAATTTTTTTTCTCTTCGTCGCACCTTTTGTAGGAAAAAAAAAAAACTATTTTCCTTCCTTATAGTAATTATTTATGATAATCATAATAAATATTTTTTATCTATTAATTAATTTATTAATTCTTTCAAATTTTTTGGCTTAGAGTACTATCCAAATTAGTATTCCAAATAATAATAGATCCAAATTTGCTAAATATTTAAATTTCTTAAATCAAAATTTTAAAAAATAAAATGATAAAATTGTATAATAACTAAATATGTAACTCAGATAGTGTGAGATGTCTGAATATATTATCCATATAAATAAAATGAATTTGATCAATAAATATCCAACACTACGAACAAAATCAAATTAAATTTGGATAATGGATATTCGAAAGACAATATTTAAATTGGCTTCAAATCCATTACTAATAATAAATAAAATATTTAAATATATAGTATTCAAATCTAAAAAAATCAACTAAATAATGTCGGATATCAAATTTTTTACTATTCAACACCATCTCTAATCACAAAAGTTAAAAATAAAGATTTATTTTTATTAATAATTATTTATTATGATCATAGTACATAATAAATATTTTTAAAGAAAGAAGCATTTTAAAATTTGACCAATAAAATGAAGGAAAAAAATGGATGGGACCTAATCCCTCGTGGCATTCTTTTAATTTTTTGTAGTTTAGATTTAATATTTTTATTTTTAAAAATATTTTTTTTATTAGCAAAAGTTTTTATTTATTCAAAAGGAAAACAGTATTATATATCAAGAATCAAATACTAGGATAATATATTTACTTTCTATTACCCATCTGAATATATGCTTTTTCATATTGCCTACCTTGAGATACATTAGCACCTTTATAATCAATTTTTTTATAACTAAAATTGATGCAATTATCGTGTTGGTAGATGTTTTATTTTTTTTATTTTAAATAAATATGAAAATAATAGTTATTTAAGTTTTTTCTTATATATAAAAGCAGATATTTTGTAATATTATGTTTATTAAAACTATATTTTAAAAAAAATAGATATCCTGATTTTATATTTATTCAAATATATTTTAATTAAAATTGTATCATTGATAAGTCATAACAATAACTCAATCTATCTATTTATATAGTAAAATTAAATTGAACTAATAAAAATAATTTATTAAAATAATTTAATATTACGATAATTATTAAAATAATTTATTAAATGTACATATCTCTCTTTTCTTCTATGCATGAACCAAACTAAGTCATTAAATGTATTCATCTCATCTCTCCGTACTTACATAAATCAAATTAATTTATTAAATTAAATGTATACACATATACATCTCCTACATGAATCAAATAGTTTATTAAATTAAATTATATATATACATATATACATCTCTTCTCTCTCATCATGATTACTTATATATAATCAATATTTCAATATTTTCTCCACCAACATACAGCCCAAAGTCATTGTTTAAAAAATCGAATTTATGATAGATAAAATATCTTCCAACAAGAGAATGATATCAATTAATGAGCAGTATATTTTTTACTATCAAAACACAGAAAGAGATTATTTGACTAAGAGAGAGTATTTTAACTACAGAATTCAACAACGAAGATGTAAAATAAAAACATTTATCTTCATAGGTCGATTATTCTAACAATATGTTGTAGATGCTTATGCTACTATCAAAAAAGATCGCTTGAGATGGATTAGACAAAATGCATAACTTTTCCATATTGTTCAATACCAAATAGTTTTTATTGTTTAAGTTTTGAATAAATTTTTAATCAAAGTATAGCATGTTATTAAATTGTAGATGTATACACATGATTTTTCTTCTTGAAAGTAATACACGTGATTACATTATTTATACTACTTTAATTTAAACATAATAATAATAATAATAATAATAATAATAGTAATAATAATATGATTTAAAATAAAAATGTATTATAAAGCCGAGCAAATGAACGGGTATGATACCTAGTAAAAACAAATATTAACTACTAACTTTATGACACGCTAGATTTTCAAACACTCACGAACTAAGGTGAGTGAATAAAATAGACAGCCAACAACTATGTATTTAGTCTGAAACATTTTAAATTTACATGTCGAATTAAATGAAGCATATAAAGAGAATAAAATTAAACAAATAAACAAATTTTAAAATATACCAAAATTAGTTTAAACCCAAATCAAAATAGGCCCAAATTAAATATAATTTTATTTGAAAAAAAAATTAACAAATCAACTATTATGCAACACATTACACAAATTTGAAAGTTACGTAAACAAGGATAAAATAATTTTAATTTATTGTTATAAAATTTATCATAATATCTTTTTATCCTTTTTCTTTTCTTTTCAATTCTTGTTTCTTCTCTTATTTCCCTTTTTTTTTACACATTATTTTTTTATATTGTAATTATATTTAAAAATATTTTTTTATATATTTTGATATATTAATAATTTATATAATATAAATTTTAATATTCATAAATTTATTTTTATATTATAATTATATTTAAAAATATTGTATATAAATTTTAATATATCCATAATTTATGTTGTATAAATTTTACTATCCATAAATTGGCGGCCGAACGCCATGGGGCGACCGTTTTAGGTTTTATGACGGTGGCTCAGCTTTCAATTAAGAAAATCGATTTTACTCGTGAGGCGGAATTTGACAGGATTTCAAGGACGTTAAAGCAAGCAGACATTGGCGATTCAAAAGAGAGAACGCGGAAGAGAATTATTGAAATAATCAATAATTCTTTCATACAATATAAGCTTCGATCTATTTTAATCAAATTTTTTATTTTTTTAAATATTCTTATCCGATAATCATTTTTACACATGAAAATATATAAATAAAAACTTTAAAAAATCAAATATATGATCTACCGAATACATTTATCTCTGATGCTCACATCTAAACCTAAATCAGAGTAACTTAGCCATTCAATATATGGTTAATTGCGAAATCTAGAGTTTCGGCATAGGGAAGAAGAAATCCGCTTTTCTTTCAATTTTCTCTCTTATCAAACAATATCCGGCCGGATAAATTAAATTGCAGTCAATTCAACAAGCCAAAAAAAAAAAAAAAAAGAAAAGCAAATGCTGTTATTAAAGAAAATAAACCTTTCTATTTGATTAAAAAATATAAATAACAAGTCACAACTCACAGCGAAATCAAAATGATGAATCGAGAGATATCATCCTCTGTCAAGCCCAAGTCTTTTCCAAGCTTACCGATGAAGATCGAACACTTGGAACTGTTTAATCAATCAATCTTGACGGATGAGAAAAGATAATGGACAAAATAGAATGATGTTATGAAGCCAATGGTGCCCGTCGACAACATGATTGCAATCGCCATGATCATCGAGTAACCGAGATAAAGAATGGCCGACACAGGACCGCTCAAACTCTGAAGGTCAAAGACCAGGTAGTTGATGGAGTATAGGAACACGTAAAGCGCAACTGAACCCGAAGCAAAGAAAGCCTTCCACCACCATCGCCAGTCCTCGACG
This sequence comes from Adansonia rubrostipa, assembly GCA_038381775.1. Lineage (NCBI taxonomy): Eukaryota > Viridiplantae > Streptophyta > Magnoliopsida > Malvales > Malvaceae > Adansonia > Adansonia rubrostipa. The sequence goes on from JBBYHM010000025.1 coordinate 7,242,712, forward strand.
CAGAGATGCATGTAGGTCAGGACCACAGACACTTCGGCGCAAACAATGATCAGTAATAGAAGAACTATAAGCAAGAAGCCAAACACATAATAAAACCTGCCAAGCCAGATGCTAGAAAGGATGAAGAAGAGTTCGATGAATAGGGTTCCAAATGGAAGGGTCCCAGCTCCAAGAACAAGAAGCCATGATGGATATTTGCGTGCAGGAATCTCCCTAGGAATCTGGTTGGTTCGTACGGGATATTGAATAGCTTCAGCTCGGGTCCCAAAGAATCCGCCGACGAGAGTGAGTGGCACAGAAATGCAGAACCAGAGAGACAAGAGTACAAAATACAGGGAAATCGGAATTGCACCAGTACTTTTGCTGCCCCACAGAATAAAATTCAATACTGTAAGGATAACAAAGACAATTCCAGGAAAGAAGCAAGCAACCAACCAGGAAAGAGACCACCATCCTTCGGAAGTTCCCTTGAGGGTTCTCCAGAGACGGACAGCAACATACCCAGCAGTGATACCCAAGAAAAGATAAAGAATAACCATCCCGGTCAGTAGCATTCCTCGAGAAGCCGGTGACATGAAACCAAAGGCAGCGAAAACTATAGTGACAACTGCCATTCCTGTAATCTGAACTCCATCTCCAATTATCACACATAGAAGCTTCGGACAATCCGGTTCTCTGAAAACATCGCCTACAACAAGCTTCCATCCAGAAAGCTCCTCGTTCATTTGTGCTTGAGCTTCTTTGTCCAGTTCCTCATACCTTGTCAAATCCCTCCTCACAGTCCTCAAGAAAATGACAAACACAATACCAGCTAGGAAAGTGATCACCATCAGCGAATTTAGAATTGAGAACCAGTGCACACGTGCACCTTCCATCTTCAAATAAGCATCCCAACGAGACGGCCATCTGATATCACTTTTCACAAATTCAACCTCATAAGTAAAAGAGATCCTCTCTCGTTCTTTTATTATCTGTGACTTTTCTAGCTCCAAGGGGCAGTTCACAGGGGAGACTTTGTCATACATGTGAAGTTTTGTCATGACTTCAGGATCATATTTAACACTGCACGGAACCACCTCAAAACCAACAATCTCAAAACCAGAGGCCTTCGTCTTGTCAGCTTCGGAAATTACACCCATCCCTTCTTCCCCAGTTCCAATTATCTGCGCACCACTCCCCTCGTACTCATGAACCAAGACTTTGAACTTGAGATGATTGATAATGTAATCATCATTACTATTCGGTGGAGTATACCCGATCGGGAATCCAGTCCACTGAATGTTAACCCCATTTTGTTTAGCAATCCTCATCACTGGCAAATTGTCTAGAATCATATTCACTTGATATAAATCGCGAGTCCTCTGTTTCAAAAGCTTAACCTCATGCTCATTCAAGGGGCTAGTAGTGCAGAGGTAGAGAGATTCGTTCACATTCATTTGAAACCGATAAGGGGAGTTATCAATCTGATCTCCCATGAGAAGTTCACCGAGATTCTCGGCACTTTTCTTTATTCCACCAAGAGGTTTGCAGTAAGGTAGACTGTAATAACTAAATGGAAGCTCGGTTTCAATGGAAGTCAAGGAATTAACTTTGGCAAATATAGAATCCATAGTCGAATACGTGTGCATGTAACTTCCAGGCAAGTAAAACCCGCGACAAGAATGGGCAAACAGAATCACTAACAGAAAACCCCAACAAATTCCGGGCATCTTCCTTTCTGAGAAAGCCATGATAGTGGCGCAGATCTTGAAAAATAAGGCTTGAATCTAAGCTACCTAAACCGAAGCATTCAGTGTCAAAACAAAATCTACACAAAAACAGATTTTCAGCATTCAGCTTCAAACAAATTTATCCCTAACTTAGCATTAATTAAAATAACAAAAACCCAAAAAGAAGAAACCCCGGATGCCTGAGAACAAAATAACTTCATTGCATCAAAGTAAATCCATATACCAAAATGCCAAAAAAAAAAAAAGGCCCCCAAAAATGAAAAAGAAATAGCATTTTCAACAAAAACTACTAAAAATTTTTTGTTTCATGGTAATTCGAAGTCATAAAAACAGATCAGAGTAGTGAACAGATTGAGAATTTGGCAGATTGGATCTAGAATCAAAAAACCATATAAACAGAAGGCAGAGAAACAAGAAAAGAAGATTGGAGGACGAACCTGAGAAAGAAAGATCTAAAGAGATTTGAAGTTGGCTTTCGAATTGTAACTAATCGGATCTTGGATCCCGTACACCACAGAAAACGCCGCCTGATAACGAAGCAGAGTCCCCTTGCTTTTGCTTCTCTTTTGTTATTCTTTTAAATGGTTGCAGCTTTAAGCTATCAGGAATTTTGCGAATACTTCGAGAAGAATAAAACGGAGATTGGGTTCTTTACGTATAAATATAATACAGGTGAGGAAGGGAAGAACATCGAATAAAACAAAAGGGAAATTTGGTAGAATAACTTCGGTGTCGGCTCTCAAATTTTCAACACTTCCACCATAACTCCGGTTAGATTAGATCTGTCTACTTAAATAATTTTAACAGATTTTCGGTCGTTAACATAAATATTAAATATATATTAAGGGGAAATTAATAAATATATAAAAAGAAAATAAAGAAAAATAACTAAAATTACTTTTTTTCATCATTTTATTTTTAATCTATAATTTAATTTTTGTTTATAAATATTATTCATTATAGTTGTTGTACTTTTTTTACAGTAGAATTTATTATATATCAAATTACCAAAGGAAGGTTTTGAAAATGCAGTGTCTTCCTTTATACTCATGCTAAGCTTGAGATTGGATAAACAAACAAAAATGAAGCTTATCTCTCGTTATAAGATCAGAGCATGTCACACATTTTTAATAAATAATAAGGAAATTATGCAATCAAATTATTATTAAATAAAATAATTACATAAATAAAAATAAATACATAATTAATTA
>JBBYHM010000025.1:7251854-7263780 GCA_038381775.1 Adansonia rubrostipa
TAAAATATGTAATATTTTAAGGGACAATGAAATACATAAGTGTGTGAATTATTAAGTCTTACCATAAGGATCCAATCCACCACATTTGGGGATAATTGCTTCTGTAACACAAATCTTTTTGTATGCTGCAACTAAATGAAGGAAAAGTTTGTCCTTTTTTTTTTTAACATCAACAATACATATTTAAATAAGAATAGTCTACATAAAACTATATAAATATAAAAAATAAATATATTTATTTATATATGATATTGCATTATTTTAATTTTTATATATTTGTTTAAAACATTGATATAAGACATTTCCAACTATACAAACCAGTATCATTTAATCTAGTTGCTCATTTATATTTAAACAATCTAATATGAAAAAGTTTCAGAGACTTTAGTAACGTATATGTAGCCAATGAAAATATTTATAACTTTTTATTAAAAGTGCGACTATAACTTACTTTCGTTCAACCATTTAACATGTCAAAATTTATTTAAATAATTAAATATTTGCAGTCTAAACAGACAAATAGTTTTAAAACTAGCCAACTGAAAACAACAAAAAAAGAAAAAAGATATTTCTAAAAGATTAAGGGATGAAACTTATTACATTCTAATTTATCAAAGATTAAGAATATCCAGTTTTATACAAAGTCAAGACTTTAATGTATTAACTGTTATTTTTCCTTTTAATACATAAGCTTCATATACAAAAGTTCGTACCTTTTTCTTTCTTATATAAAACTGAAAGTTAAAATCACAAGATATGTTATCAATCACTTATACAAAGCTTATAATAGAGCATATATATAAACTTGTATTTCTTAAAACATAAGGTTTAAGGGTTTTTTTTTTTTTTTTTTTTTTTACATTTCAGTCCTTTTTATATAATTTGATTTGGACAATCTCTCGGTATAGTAGATTTTATAACCAATCTTCAAATTAATTTACTTTTTTAGGGCCAATCAAACTATCAATTAACAAATTTATATATTTTTAAAATTATATATTTTGACTATTTTTAAAATTAAAAATTTATATATTTTTAATTAACATACCAAAAATGACTCTTCAAAATATTTTTAACAAAATTTTGGTGTTGCCAATTCTTAAAAAAAAAAAAAAAATGTTAGAAAGCTAAACGCGATAATTAAAAAGAAGGAAAAAAAATAGTGACCTGGAAAATGCATATGACCAACCAAACTGAAAGACGATGGCGGTCAGCATTGACTGCTCTCTGTCTTCCATCGTTCATTTTTCCTTGTCCGAGGCGAAGTCTCAATAGATAACGCGGTTCCTCAAAGTTATTGATCCACCCAGAGGCCATGGCCTCCAATTCCTAACGACAACCAGGTCTTTGTTTTTGTTTCTTTCTTCGAATAAATTTCCTTTTTTCGTAAAAAGAAGCTAGTAATTTTGTTATGGTTTATCATGTTTTGGCCGATCGATTGATTCAATGTTGAACTTTTCATTCTTAGTGCTCTTTTTGTTTAGTTGCTTGGGCTTCTTTTTTTTTAATGTGGATTGTTTATGATAGAATTTGGTCCAGGAATTAAAGGATAATTAACTTGTTAAAATTTTTAAATGTTTGGAACTGATTTTTTTTTTTTTTTAATTTGTATTCTGTAACTGCAGCCACCGGTGGCTCTCCTAAGCCATGGGAGGTAGCTAGGGGCTCGTCTGGTCCAGGACCCTTTAAGCTACCATCGCCTGGCAGCACCAGTGATGTGGTTGAGGCATCCGGAATAGCAAGACGGGGTAAAATTGTTTCCACTGCCAATAGAACTACGGCTGTGAATAGAAACGCTGTTGGTAGGCCTCTACCTAGCAGGCCTTGGGATCAACTAAATTACGTGAGCACAGATGGAGGTATAGGTTTAATTCGTCTATTATAATTTGAACGGTTACTAATTGTGGAGCTTGTCTAAGTTTGGAGTTTGATGAAGGATATGGTTCTGGTTTAAACTGCAACTCAGGTTATGGTTCGGGAATGTATGGTTCATCATATGGTGGATTAGGGTCTTATGGTGGAGCATTGTATGGTAATGGCATGTATAGAGGTTATGGTGGTCTATGTGGGAACTCTGAAATGTACGGTGGTGGTCTCGGTGGCTTTGGAGGTCCAATGGGTGGTTATGGGGTGGGCATAGGTCCATATGGTGAGCAAGATCCAAATAATCCTATGGTATTCCATCATCTCCACCATGCTTTTGGATTTCTTTCTCTGCGTCGTAATTCCTTTCTTATCTTTAATTGATTTTTAATTTATCTGATTCCATGCAAATAATATCATCTGTTATTTAAAATGTCCAACCCTTAGCCGCAATGTCGTGACTGAATGTTATAGTTGATAGGAAGGAACTTTCAATCTTCCTTTTTGTCCTTTCCTCTAGTTCTTGAGCTTAAAGTATGCTCTACGCTCTATGGGAAATATTCCTGTATTTCATATCTTTACGGTCCATCTCTAAAGTACTAGGACATGATACGCGGAGAAAATCTCAGTTGGGATTTTGGGGCGACTTGGGTTTGTTTTATCGGGGGTTACCTAGGAGATTGCATGGAGGGCATGTCCATTCCATGTTGGCTTGTTCTTTTAACTGTAAAATGTCAGAAACAGTTGATGAGCTGTTGTTTAATTCCTTTTTTTTTTCATAGATCATTTAGATCTTTGCTAAGGAGCTAGATTACTGCAAGCCGATTACATCTTATTTGGGTGAGAAGGAACTGTCCATACCAGAAAAGAAAAATATATTTTCACATTCAGGAGCTAGTTGTTGCTTGACGCAGTTTAAGGACTATCCCTTTGTGTAAAATTTGCTCTCTTTAAGCAGCATTCTTTCAGTCTGTCATAGTTATAATTGCTTCCTTTACCGATTCCAGATGCAAGGTGTTGTTAACTTCTTTGGCCGATATCTATTCTGACAGACCAGAATACACAGGCATTCCACATTTTTATATCTGCTCTTTTTCAGGTGCTGTTTTGTTTACTTTAATCTTTCCATTTACCCAAATTTTATATGGACCATTAAATTGTAATCTCTTTTCATTATGTAATAGTTTAATTGAGGAATATTGTCTTTTGATGAGTGAAATTCGTAACATGATTCATATCATCATTTGGATTTTGCAGCTATTCGATCGCGCAGGAGTATTGTGTGGAGAATTAGCTAGATTTGTGTTGGGACTGCTGGGAATCAAAACAAATCCCTGAGAGATCAATCAACCAGGACCTGATGGACTCCTAGGAACCCATAAACCTCATGGGAATCAAAACTATATTGAGGGGTTGAAGGTTGCCCCAAGCGGTGAATGAGATAATGTATGCGGAGAAAATGCTAGCAGTTAGTTTGGTACCTCAATTTCCATCCCACAGTTACTGGTAAATCTGACCAGGAACAGGAAAAAGGCTTCTCGAAGCATGGAGGAGACATACTTGCACTGGCTGTTGAAGGCTGGGCATTGCTCATGCTCGTCTGAAGAATGTTTTTGGCTAAAGCTTTTCTGCATGGTTTGAATGTACCAAGTACTCTCACAGTGTTAACAACAAGATGAGACGTATAATAGCCATTAAATGAGCTTGTAGGCTTCTTGAGATTAAGGAAAGGAAACTACGATGCTTGAATGTTGAGTCATAGTGATCTATTTTTCAAAATGAATAAATGTTTAGTGTTTTTGGTTATATATATGGTTTTTGCAACCCGTAAATCATGTCATATCCATGTCATTTTTTTGTCCTAATCATATTTTATGGTGTTACATATTTATATAAATTTTAACACACTTAGAATTATAATTTATTATATATAAATCTCGATATGCTTACGTACTCATATTGTATTCATGTAATTTTTTGTGTCATATTTCTTATTGAATTTTAATTATTTTTTCTAAGTATCATGTTCATCTTTTATTCAAAATTGTCAGGTTTAAAAGATACACATATGTTCTAGACAACGGCTTGGTCATTCACAATAAGCAAACACAATCTTGCAAAATCAACATAAATTGCAGGGTATATGATGCTACACACTTAACAGTAGATCGAACAAAAAGTTAACGAAAATGAAAACCTTACCATAATTCTTAAGTTCATACTGTCTATATGTGCAAACAGATCTTATCAATGCAACTAAATAACTTAATGTTAGAGAGGTGACCTTATCAATCAAGACTATAAACTTGTCTCAAAGTTGACAGGTACACATGCATGAATAGCTTTTGATTCCAAATAAGATGGTCAATCTCTTCCCCAAATTCCGACATTATTTCTTCACCCTTGACCTCAACCTCGCCTCTAAACGAATTGAAACAACTCCACTGCTGTATCTGATATCCTACAATTTCCAATTGCTGACAATCTATCTCTGAAGTTCAAGCAACTTAAACCAGCAATGTTTAAAAACTTAAACCGCACCTCCACTAACAATTGCCGTTATTTCCTCCAGTTCGAGATTAAAAAATTCAGCATCCATGTAAACCAGAATTGATGAACAACCTCTTAAGCTGACACCACTTAAACCCTGCAAGTAGATACCTTAATTGCTCCAAGCTGACAGCATCCTCGAGGAGGAGCTCTCAACCCAAGAGCCTAAGACACACGGGCAATAAGCAAGATTCACATGTCTTGAAGCCAAGCAAGTGTTGGTTAAAGCTTCTAGCTGAGCATCAGTAATGTTGCATCGGTAAAGTCCAATGTTAGTCGAGGAAGGACAACCAGTACCAACCCAACAAAGCTGATAGTCAGTGAATCCAAGACAACAATCTAGAAATAGGGTTTGCAATCTTGAACCATAAGATTTCAAGTAGGTTAGGACTGAATCAGGTAGCTCTATGCAACAAGAAAGGGATAAATACTCTAAATGCTGAAAATGGGTAAGAATCTTATAAAGATAATAAGCTGATGTCAACACAACCCTGAGATAACGAGGACCGGCTAACAATACCAAAAGAACGTGGAAATTGTAAAGATTGATGATACAAGTTTTTGAAAGTTAGGCCAAATGATCTATGGTCTGCGCTACAGTTGATATAATTGAGAATAAAAGAGAGGCAATCATCAAGTAGGTGCATGATAGAAGTAATACCATCCACTAAAGGCTCTCCTATTTCAACCTTGTTAGCACTTAGCACTCTTCCGAAGGCTGTAGAGCACGGATCTTCATAGCAAACTTTTCATAAGCAGCACTAGACGAGTTGGGAGAGTCAAAGCCACAAAGAGCAGGTTCACCTCCATATCCGTAGCCTATATGAACCCCACATTTACGACAAAGGAGTTTAGTTTTTGAACGGTAACGGCAACAACTGACCGGGAAGCAATGTACCTCATCGACCTGCGTGAATTTACTAAGATCAACGGAAAGAAAGGAGATGAAACCTTTCTTTATGGATTCACGATATTCGGAGCCTATGCCAGAGGTGATTCGGTTAGAAGATGTCAAGTTCAAAGGGTATCCACAGGACCCACAACTGCAAGAAATAATCATGAAATACATCAGGAGAGAAATATCAATAAATTCCGCAATAAATCATTGCCAATATGATGGAGAAAGGGTTAATTATCGACCTCGATTTCAAATGATGATGCAAAGCCTTTAAATATAACGAGATTTAGCAACATCCCAGGAGGGGAAATCAATTTCCAATTGATGAATAAACTTGCATAAATAGAACCATCATAATCTTGCATTGACTCTAAACTCCAATTATTTCACACCATACTGTCTTTTTTTTTTATTTTTTTAAATGCTTCAGCCTTTCAATAACTACACACTACTTAAACATCAAAATCAAGAGTTCAAAAGAAGCAGCTTTCATATAGAATTCTTGAAGATCATTAAACAACATTCAAAGAAAGAAAGAAAGAACGATCATACTTCTACTTGATAAAATGCGATGATTTCTAGATTTTTTTATTTTTATTTTTTGCTGCAAACCCAGATGAACCAGAAACGAAAATATTGCAACGGTGGCAATAAGAAAAAGGGTAGAATAAGGATTTGAAGGGTGCAAATATTGAAATACCTGTAAGAGACGCCAGCTTGGGACATCCTTCTTTGAAGATCAGGGAAATAAAAAGGATCCCATTCTACTTGGAGATGGATTGTCCAATGGCAAAATCGTTTTAATATGTCTTGGGAAAAATCAGTGGGGGGGCCAACCAGATCTGGAAGATTGTGGTCTGCAGGCTACAGAAACAAGGGAGAGGTTTGGCTTTTGTCTTTTTCAACTTCGGAGAAACTGTTTTCAGAATTCAGTTGCGTCGACTTTTGAGTTTTGACCTTTAAAGCAGCTCATTCGGCCAGAGAGGTTTGACCTTTATTGGGTCGCATTTAAATAAGATTTATTTTTATTCGGCGGATTCAATTTGATCCCCTTCTTATACAATAAAAGTATATTTTAATAAATTTAATTAATAAATATTAATATAAAAATACTTTTTAAATATATTTTAAATAATAACATGAATTTTGACAGTCCAATCCGATTTTTAATAACTAATCTGTTTCTCTCATTTTAAAACAATAAAAATTATAAAAATATTTTTTAAAATTTTTAAACAAAATAAAAATACTTTAAAATATAATGTAGAAAACCAATTTGCTAGCAACACACTAATTAGATTTATTTATTTAAATACACGTATAAATATATAAGATATTAATATTTAAACTTTAAGATAACTATGATATAAATAAAGTATTTAATAATTCATAAAAGAATTAAATTTTGAGATAAAAATTTGATGAGATTTGAAATATATGATAAACAAGGTATCGAACTAGAAAGAGATAAAATTAATTAATATAAATATAGTCTTTATATAGTGATTGAACAAACAATAGAAAGTAAAATCTTATTATAGATTAATAAGATACAAACCTTCACAAATTGGTTATCGTCATATTGAACTTCCTTATAACTCTCACTAATGCGGAACTGAATGTTAAATAAAAGTTTAGAATCAAATATTATATCCATTTGATTTCTAAATTTGCAATAGAAATTGAAATTTAATTCTTTTTTTTTTTTTTTGGGAAATCATTGAATTTGTAAGTCAACATACGATTTTAACAAAAATATAAATGTCAAAATAAAAACTAATATTAATTTAATTAAGATTTAATTGTTCAGTAAATATTTTCTTGGATAGTTAAAATGTCCCCCCCCCCCCCCAAAAAAAAAAACTAAGAACATTATATATATTTTTTAATAAATAAGTAAGCTTTAGAAATCCCCCAATCTTGCAATATTAATTTAAGTATTAGCGACTATTTATATGCTACCAAATTTAATTGTCAAAGAAAATAAGTAATTTTGAACAAAATAATTAAGCTCGATTAAAAAATATGAATTTGATAAGTCAAGTACCAATTAAATTGGGCTCGATCTCCAACAAATCGAGTTCAAATAGCTCATGCTTTTGAACAAATCAAATTTAATTATTCTAATATCATGAACAAACCGAATTCCAATATTCTATCTTCCAACTTGAGTAGTTTGCCAGCCTAAACAAGTTTTGTTTTAATATATATTTTTACTATTTTTAATTACTTTTGAAAAAAAAAAATTAAACGCAAATTTAAACATAACTAATCAAGTTTAAAGGCAAGCCTAAAAATCAATTTCATCTTTTACTAGATAAGCATACCTAGTCGAATAAATTTAAACAGTTCAATTTTTATCTCACATCGAGGTTGAAATTAAGAAAAAAAAAAGAAGATCAAATTTGATCCTAGTTTCGAGTTGAAATCAAGTTTTATACCGCTTGCGCCCGGCTTTACTCGATTATACTTCTAATTACTTCTGCAGCTGTTAAAGAAACATAGCTGTTGCCCTAAGCGGTTCAGAAACCAAATTCCCTTTCCTTTTAGTCCTCATCAATAAAGCGGTGTAAATTCAAGACGAAAAGATATAAACCACAAGATCAGGCTTGCACAGGAAGTCTGGAATACGATGCCCTTATAACAACAAGATAATTAGCTCAATTCTTCTTCATCCAAATTCCAATTTTTCAATCCAATTCTACAATCAAGACATACTCAAGCCAAACCTCAGTCTGCTAAAACATTCTCCGCCGTTGTTTTTCGTCATGCACAGAGGGTAATTTGGAACATGGGCTATGCTTTCACAGCAACCAAGTATTAACAGGCTTACTCATCATCTTCTGGACCGAAATCTCTAATCTTCACATCAGCATCTTCACCGTACTGAATGCAGTTGTCAATTTGAGCCAACACATACTGTATGCTGTAAAAGCAAAAAAGCCCACCATTATCAATGATAAAATTAATAGTACTTGGACTCGAGTATAAGTGTCCGATACAGGTATATGTCTCCGATAGGTAGTTCAATTATTTCTAAGTTTTTTTCATGTACTTGAGGGGTCGTTAGAGGGTCCTATCCCAATAATCATGTTTGGATATGCGTTGGACACAAGTGTCGGACGTGGGTACTCCAACAAAAAATGAAGAGTTGAAGCAATATAAGATCAAACAACAAGAACATAATTTGTTAAACAGAATAATCTAAATCCCAGAAAGAGAAAGTTAGAGGTGGTTCCTCCTCAAGCATAAGCACTCCCAAGAACTTGGTGTTCTTAGTGATTATGGGTTCTAAAACATCAAACTTACAACAACATAGTTCTCAAAAAGCAAAGCCACCATCTTATCCTTTTAATTCCTTTTCATTTAAAACTTAATTTATTAAGAACTGAGTCAGCCTATTTACGACCCTACCATAATGCATGATTCAAATTGGGAAAGCTGAAGATTAAAGTGTTGCACCTACGCAAGTGCAATCGGATCAAATCTCATAATACCAGAGTGTAATCCAGCCACCCAATACCACAGACACAGAAACAAACAGAGTGAGAGAATGTACCTGCTTTCCTTCCTCAAGTCAAGGGGAATAAAGCTCACCATGCTATATTCATCCACCTAAAGAGACAACAATGTGACAAGCTTTAACATGATACAACAACAAATGGTGAAGATATCCCTTACTGAGATAATGAAACCTTCATTCGAAGTTAACTGTGTTTGATATAGTCACTCAACTGGAACTAAATTATGCAACTTTATGGGAATTTACCAACAAAATAAGCACATCTATAGTATGATTATAGAATAATTAAAAGGAGAACCTTGTAAGCACTCCAAGAGACTACAAGATATTGTTCAAGATGACGAAAAAAACATAAAACAATTCAAACCTCCTTTCTTCTGAATTACTTGCCCAATATGAAAAAGAATTCATGCCCCTCCCCCCTCTAAAAATGAGAAAAACGCCAAATAGCCAACCAAAGGTAGATATGGGATAGTGAATGACATAGTATCTCACCAGTTCAACCAAAGATTTATTTAGCTTTTTAAACCGAGGAGCCATCCGCTCATTCAACTCTGACAGTAGATGATGAGGCTCTGGATCCAAATAGCTATGAACAATAAAGGCATTGGTTAAAGAAAAGAAAAAAAAATGGACTGCAGGTTGAAGAAGGGTTGAGTATAAGATACAAATACTCACTTTTCGACATCCCTCTTGTTTGTTACAAGGTCCATTTTGGAAAGGATATTAACATGTGGTAATTCAAGCTGGACCATTGCAGAAAGTGATGCCATGCACCCACTTATGTACTTAGTAACATCCGTGATAAACTGGCACAAATAAAAAATTAGCAATGGTAAATGTGAATAATCAAATATGAAGACATGCCAACTAAATATGACTAGGAGTCAGGCATGTTTTGAAAGATGCAGAGCTTAGACAAACCTGGGAATCAAGCAAGTATACAGCGCACACATTAAAATTCTTGTGCTTCAAGTGCTCCACAAAGTTACGGAGAACAGGCACATGAGAAAAGAGTTCTATTTGGCCTATAAAATAACTGAAGGTTAGCATAATTTATCCCCATTTCTAAGAAAGTTCAACAGATAATATATCACAGCAGACAGCCTAATTCAGTAACATAATACCCAAAGTATATATCCCGCCAAGGTAAACGGTAACAAACTTCAAAATAATTTTCCAGCTTTTACTGACAGAATACTAACATACACATCCAAGGAAGATAGATACCTGGGCAATCAAACACCAGATAGTCATCATCCAAGTAATTGTCCAATTCTTCAGTCAGCCAATCATCCAGATTTTCTTCAAGATGTCTAGTTGGAGATTAAGGTTTACATTTCTGCTCCCGAAATCTAACTAAGAAAGGAATAAAATGAAGCTCCTCATAATATAAACTACAAAGATGAGAACGAAGGAAAGTGGAATAAATTAGTCAGCACAACTCCATAAACATTCAGAGCATTTGAACACTTGAGCACCAGCAATAATCCCAGATTGATACAATGATGTAGCAGGATTCGGATAACTGGAATAACAGCAAAAAAGGCTTTTCCAGTAAAACAATCAAGATAATGACAAGATGTAGAAAAATGAAAATCCCACTTATAGAGTAAGACAAGAATAAAAGAAGGATACTCCATACAGTAAATAAGGCCACCATTTGGACCCAATCCAAGCTCCTCCATAACATCATCCAAAGTAATAAGCTCTCGAATATCTGCAAGCAAACAAAACTCAATTGTAACAAAATCAGAAGGGAAAAAAAAAAAAACAATGAGAAACATTCAAGCAGGAAGTTGATGATTACCCATGGCCACTGGATAGTCAAAATTTTCTGCAGCAGGATCTAGGTTCACAATATGTATTGACCGTCCAAGGGTTTCGCAGTGCTGGTACAGGCTAGAGCAATAGGTTGACTGATTCCAAAGAATACAAAGTCACTTTAGAATACATACGAGATACAGATAAAAAGTAATTGGCCAAGCAGACCAAAAACAGCCATAGTTATTTTTCCCCCTTCCACAGAAGAAACCAGAAAACCCAGGGAAGATAGACCTCATTTCAAACCCTGGATCAAATTATTGATAGACTAACTCACCTTTCCACTGCCAGCAGGACCAATAACTAGTTGTGCATAGCCCATGATAACTTTTCCCACTTGTCAAACTGCCACACTAACTCAGAATGAACAGAAGGAATTTACGATCCGCAATGATGCAACAATTGCAACAGTAATATATGCAGTACACCACACACCGATAGCGAACAAGAAGATCAAGAAATCAGAGTGGCCCATAAAGCAGTGGTGAGAGAGAGACACAACATTAGATAACCTGATTTATCAAAATCATAGAGAAAACTGGCATCACATTTTAATTAAACAAAACATAGAAGCAAATGGAAAGATATCCGACCAAGCAAACAGGAAAAATCCCATCCTCAGCTCTAAATATTGATAAAAATGTAGATAAAACAATAGAAACATGAACTTTGGATCGAGATTACGGCTAGAAGTACTGCAATTCGTATTTAACTCCTGAATACTATAACAAATAAAACTAGCTTCATCCAGTTCATCATAGATAGAAAATTGCGATTTTAACACTAAGCCAAAAAAAAAAGCATAAAAGAGATCGTAGAATAAATACTATTTGAAAACCCTATAAGCAAAAAAAAAGCTTAAAAAAATAGACTAACTGATTTTCTTCACACAAGAATCTTAACCATTGAAGAACAGCTACATAATCGAAATAAGCAAGACATGCAAAAAGCTTCCCACAAAGGAACCACCAAAAAAAAGCACCAAATATTATTAAGGTGAAAATCAGTAGATTACCTGGATGATGACTCTCCGCTGAGAATGCGTATTGAAAGGGAAACTTCTTTTTTTTCCCTTTTGTATAACGTAAAAGAGAATACGCGGGACACCAGGCTTGAAACCCACGCCAGTTTAGGGCTTTGCCTTCGCTCGGTTGTACAATACTCTGAAAACGACAACGTTTAATCAAACTCAATATTGCATCACCGTATTGATGCTATTATTAATTATTGTATTTGACAATAAATAAAGTTGAGAAATCGTATTTGCA
>JBBYHM010000025.1:7267385-7279108 GCA_038381775.1 Adansonia rubrostipa
TGATCGCCTCTACCTCTGTATGCCTAGTTCGTAGCTTGATGTAAGCTAAAAATGTGATTCAAGTTTTAACCTTCCTATTATGTATTGCAAACCCAGCTTTTAACCTCCTGGAAAATGCCAAAGTCGGAGTCATCATCAGTGCGCAAACATCAATATTGGAAGCAAAGTTTTTGGCTGAATTAGGAGATCAGACCAAAATGCCAGTAATCTCCTTTTCTGCCCCATTTGGCTCATCTCCATCCCGCAACAATCACCAATACTTCATTCAAATTGCACAACATCAAACTGCTGAAGTTAAAGGAATTGTTGCCTTTATAGAATTACATAAATGGGAAAAGGTCATCTTCATCTATGAAGATAATGACAATTGGATTGATTTCTTTGAAGAGACGAAAGTTCATATTGCATATAGAAGCGCATTGTCTACCTCTTCTAAAGATGATCAAATCATTGAAGAACTTCATAAGCTCAAAGCAATGGAAACTTCGGTATTTATTGTGCATGTGTCACATGGCTTAGCATCTCGTCTTTTCTTGAATGTGAAAAGGTTGGGAATGATTAGTGAAGGGTATGCATGGATCGTGACTTCTAAGAGCATGAATCAGCTGCAGAATTTAACAGATTCATCGATCGTTGACTTGATGCAAGGAGTCGTTGGTTTCAGGTCTTGTACCATAGAATCAAAAGAGCTCCAGAATTTCACTTCAAGAATGAGAAAAGAAGCTTATAATAAGAAGCTTGATATGCTAGAAATGGTGCACCTAAATTTGTACGGTTTAAGGGCTTATGATGTTGCTTGGGGTCTTGCAAAAGCAGCTAATAAAGTTCCTGAAATAAGCAATCCAGATGCCAAATTGGACTTGATGAATTTTGACAACTTCATTAATGGAAAGCTAATCTCAAGCACTTTTGAAATAGTAAATTTGATAGGTGAGAGGGAAAGAAGAGTTGGGTTTTGGACTTCTGCGGGTAAAATCACCAAGAAATTAAATGGATCTACTCATGGAAGGCTTTTATCTTCCACTAATGACCTTGAAACAATAATCTGGCCTGGTGGGACTTCAACCATTCCCAAAGGTCGAATGATGCAAATGAGTGGTAAGATCCTAAGGGTTGGTGTTCCAATATTAAAAGGGTTTACACAATTGGTGAAAGTGGATCGTGATCTTCAAACCAATGATACGATTGTCACCGGTTTCTGCATAGATGTTTTCAAAGCTGCATTGGCGGGTTTGAATTATAAAGTGCAATATCAGTTTGTCCCCTTCGTGAACGGTGAAAACCAGAGTTACAATGATCTTGTTTACGGAGTATATCTCCAGGTATGATTCTTAATTTGGTAGTTTGTATGGAGCTTATCAGTTCTAGATTCTAATATTATCAAATATTATCTGGTTCATAACAACATGGACTAATAGAATATGGTACTTCTCTTTTTGTAACTTGCTCGTATTACTTGCTTTTATTGATTTATGATTTATATGTTTCATGATGGATAAATAAAATAGAAGTACGATGCTGTTGTTGGGGACATAACGATCACAAAAGATAGATCTTTGTATGTGGATTTTACCTTGCCATATACCGACATGGGGATCGGGATGGTAGCTCGGCTAACTCATAAGGAAAACAGAAACTTGTGGATTTTCTTGAAACCACTCACAGGAGGACTCTGGCTTACAATTGTTGGAGTTTATGTCTTAACAGCTTCTGTTGTTTGGCTAATTGAACGTCCTGCACCTGTTGAACAAAGCTCGCAATCTCATGGGCAAATTGGAAGAATGCTTGGGTTCTCGTTCTCCATCCTTGTTTTTGCACATTGTAAGCATCCTTATACATCCGTGTTACACACTAGAGCTACATGTTACAAAATTTGATGATTTCTTTTAATTAATTTGATTTTGTAGGGGAAAAATTATCAAGCAATTTGTCAAGATCCGTGGTTCTCTTGTGGGTGTTTGTAGTGTTCATATTGGGTTCGAATTACACCGCCACTTTAACATCAATGATGACAGTCCAACACATTGAATTCAACTCAATGATGAGCAATATAGGACACCGAATAGGTCCTGTTACCCAAGGAGTTATCGCCAATCTAAATTTTGAAAATACCAGTTCTACTTCTATATGGCTTGCTTCACCTGAAGAATATGCCAACGCTTTAGCAAAAGGTTGCGAGAATGGTGGCGTCTCTGCTATAATTGATGAGATACCATATATCAAGATATTCCTAGAAAAGTATTCTACGCATTATTCCTTGGTCGGACAAATCATGCCTAACTCCAATGGCTTTGGCTTTGTAAGTTATCAACTCCTTTATAGAATCAGGCGACCATACATTATTATATATTGACAAAAATTATAATATGAAACACAAATTAATCGTCTGAACTCTGACCATAATGCTATATATATGTATGATGTATGCTAGCCATAGTGTTTAACTTTGTCAAATTTTCAGGCTTTCTCTAGGGGTTCACCCTTGGTTCCGGCCATATCAAGGGAAATAGCAAAACTAAGAGAAGATGGAAGGCTTCAAATGCTTGAAAAAGCGTGGTTCAAAAGTCCAATCAATTTTGCTTCAGGGGATACTTCAAAAAGTGTCAACCCACTTTCAGTAGATGATTTTCGAGGCTTGTTCCTTATCAACGGAACCTTTTCAGCTTTAGCCTTTCTCTTGTTTTTAGCTTCCGTGCTTTACAGAAACTGGCATATTATGAGAAAATGGAGTCAACCTGAGTTTGTGAAAAAGTATGTCTGCATGCTAGTTTTCAAATGCAGACGAGAATCTAATGTAATACACCCAGAGTTGGACAATTTATAAGTTTCTCAGGTTATGTATTCTAAGCCTTATTGATTTTTACAGATAAGGCTTAACTCTAGTTTCTTCGGTGATAATTCTATGTTATCCGAATTTTTTTGTTTTCTTAAATAGATGTGTCTGACATATAATTGAAGAATATAAGAGTAATTATGATTAATTGAATACATAAAAATATTTAAAAATTTTAAAAATATTCATATTTAATACATATCTATATCCGATACTTCAAATTCAAATAAAATAATTTCATGTTTCACAATTTACTTTTCTAGTTTTGCAAGACTGTTGTACAATTTTAAAGGGATTAAATTATAGTCGGTTGTTACAATAAAAATTCCAAAGAAAGAATGTATACAAAATATATAATTGGAAAATTGGTAAAACTGTTATACATAATTTTAATTTGTATGGAGGGAATCATGCATTTCGGTGACTCGGGTAGAGTAGAGATCAAGATTTGATTGCTTGAATAGCTCTGCACCACGTAATTGTTTGCATACTACGCTTCACTTTCGCGCTACATGTAAAGTGATGTTAAAAATACAGTGCTGGAACATTGAAACAATTTGCTATCGATTATTAAGATTTAGAATTTTTTTTTTTATCTAGATCCAATGACTTTAAATATGTTATAATTATATAATATGAATACGATATAATGAGAAAAATAATTAAAACATGATAAAAAACGTAATACAAGATATAAATATATGAATACTTTAAAATTTATGTAAATAAATTATTAAAATAAACCATGAATCTTTAATATGTGTCCTACTAATCTCACTTTTAATTAGTACATAAATAAACCTTAAATAAATCAAAATTTTTGTTTGAAATAAAAGATTATTTGAATACAAATTAAAAAAATAAAGACCTATTTAATACAATAAAAATTTAGATTTAAATAATAAAAGTTTATGTGAGGTTTTGGCTTTTGAGGTGTTTTTAAACAATTCAGATTTCCTGAACTATTGCTAGCCTTGTTTTGTTAATGAAATCTATGACTTAGAAAAAAAAATAAATGAATAATTTAAAATCTTTTTTTAGTAGTTTAGCCTAATGAAAAATAGAATTATTGGTACAACATAATTCAGTTTAATTGCCATTTTCTGCTTTATGGATTTGTGAATCTCACTGCATATGAGTTTAGGTATTCATTTCAATTTCCACTTGAAAACAAAATTGAACGACTTTCAACTAAACCCTCTTCTCTTTCTTTCTTTTGATTTTTCCTCTTCTTCTTTTTTTTTTTAATCGAGAAAAAGATAAGATTTCCTCTTTAAAAAAAAGATCAAATCGGTAGCAGGCCGTCCAATTAGTGCCTTCCAATAGGGCCCAAATAGCCTTTTATGTGGCTTTGTACCTTGGGTTTCATTATTGCTCTTGCCGGATTTCTAATTATGTTTAGTCTATGTGTAGGGGTGGTAGTCCTCTGATTGTTTCACAATGGGTCGGTGATAATGGTCCATGTCGTTTTTTTTTTTTTTCTTTTAATTTAAAAAATTTTAACGAAGTCGAATCTAATAGTATTATTACAACGGATCGATAAAAACTGAAATCTTACAGGTTTAAGTCATTGGTTTTTTACCCTACCATATACTGGCATGGGATCGGAATGGTAACTCAGATAACTCCGAAAGAAAGCAAAAACTTATTGATTTCTTGAAACCACTTACACGAGGACTCCGGTTTACAATTGTTGCAGTTTATGTCTTAATGGCTTTTATTATTTGCCTAATTGAACGTCTTGCATCTGTTGAACAAAGCCCACAATCTCATGGGCTAATTGGAAGGATGTTTGGATTCTCCTTCTCCATACTTATTTTTGCCCGTCGTAAGCACTCTCACACATCCACGTTACAGTACAAACTCCAAATTACATATGTTTATGGTTTTTTGAGGATGAAAGATTGTTGAGTCTGTAGAAGGGTAAAAGAAAAACGTCAGAGCAGCGTTGGAATCTATACTGACATGCTTTAATGCCTAAGTTCTCAAAACTTAAGAGGAGGGAATAAAAGAGGCCGAAAGGGGTCAAGCCAAATTAGCATGTAGAAAATTTTGATTTAAGGTTTAGTGTCATTACCTCAATCCTTTTATACTTAGATTCTCTATAGCTGGCAATAATTGAGATCTGTTCTCTTTCAATACATGGATCCCATATGTCTGACTGCCGGGTCTGTCTTGAACTTCTGGTCTATTTAATTAGTGACTATAATAATTTAATTTAGCCATAATTTGGTGATAAGGATTTAGGTGTTGCAATTATATTCTATTCGCGATCAAAGATCTACCAATATTTATGATTCCAACTCAGAAAAAAAAATATGCCTGGTGAATTATAGACAGATTGAATCGCTGTTAAAAAATATGAGGGCACTTGGGTGCCTATAAGTTCATGTAGTCGCTGTTAAAAAAAAATTTTTACATTAGAGCTACACATTCGCGGTTGACTTTACAAGAAAATTAATGATTCTTTTCATTACTGTGATTTTGTAGGGGAAGAATTATCAAGCAATTTGTCAAGATCCGTGGTTCTCTTGTGGGTATTCGTAGCGTTCATATCGGGTTCGAGTTACACTGTCACTTTGACATCAATGATGACAGTCCGTTAGACTGAATTGAACTCGAAGATGTGCAACATAGGACACTAAATAGGTCCTATTACGCAACAAGCTATCTCCAATCTAAATTTTGAAAAATCTAGAGCTACTTCTTTATGGCTTTTTGGAGGAATATGCAAATGCTTTATCGAAGGTAGTAACAACAGGGGCGTCTCTACTATCATTGATGAGACACCTTACATCAAGATCTACCGAGCAAAGTACTCTCAACATTATTCCATGATCAGCCCCATCATGCCTATCACTAATAGCTTTGGATTTGTAAGTTATCAACTCCTCTAGAATCCTGCGACCATGCATTCTTATTCACAAGACTTATAATATGAAATGTAAAAGTAACCACCTATACATATATGTTCCGGTGTTTTGACTTTATGTCCAATTTTCAGGTTTTTCCTAGGGTTCACCCTTGATCCCTAACATATCATGGGAAATTGCAAAACTAGGAGAAGATGGAAGGCTTAAAATGCTTGAAAATGCGTCGCTCAAAAATCCAACCACTTTTGCTTCTGGTGATACTTTAAACGGTGTCAACACACTTACCGCAGGTGACTTTCGGGGCTTGTTCCTCATCAGCTTTGGCTTTTCAGCTTTAGCCTTTCCCTTGTTTTCCGCTTCTGTTCTTCACAGAAACCTGCATATTACGAGAAATTAGAGTCGACCTGAGTTTGTGAAGCACTATGTCTCTATGGCTCCATGATAGTTCCCAAAAGCAGAAGAGAGAAATTAGAGTCGACCTGAGTTTGTGAAGCACTATGTCTCTATGGCTCCATGATAGTTCTCAAAGGCAGCCCACAGACAATTTATAAGTTAATGAAGTTATATTATTAGCCTTAACTAACAGAGTAAGAACTGAATGTAATTGATCGTCGCAGATAGGCCTTAACTGTATTTTTCTTTTTTCTTTTATCATGTTATACGGTAATTGATTTTTTTCTTTTCTTTTTTTGTTTTAAAAAATATTCGTGCTCAAATTTGTGTCAAAAACAAATTTAGATATAAATAAAATATAATCCTTCAATTATATACAAATATTTTTAAAAATTTAATATATTATATCAATATGACACTCGAATCTTGATGACATATAATCAGTAACGTGTACATCATGTTTTACAAATTTACTTCGATAGTGTTGGAAGACGTTTGTACAATGTGATTAAATCAAAATATATGATAATATGAGCTAGTAGATAGCTGTTTTTTTTTTTTAATATTACTTACACCAGATCATTGATAGTTTATCAAATAAAAAAATTTAATTAATTTTAATTAAAAATAAAGATTCAACAATATTAAAAATACATTTCATAATGAATCTGAAGTCTAAAAGAATGTTTAAAATCAAGTTACATTTTGAGATATATAAATACTTATACTAACAATAATAATTAGTATAAGTATTATTAAAGGGGTTGGTGTTCCTATATTAAAGGGGTTGGTGTTCCAATATTAAAGGGGTTTACACAACTGGTGAAAGTGGATCGTGATCTTCAAACCAATGCTACGATTCTCACTAGTTTTTGCATAGAAGTTTTCAAAGCTGCATTCGCGGGTTTGAAGTATGAAGTGCCACATCACTTTGTCCTCTTCTTGAAGGGTAAAAACCAGAGTTACGATTATCTTGTTTACCGAGTATATCTCCAGGTATGACTCTTAATTTGGTAGCTTGTATGGTGCTTATCAATTCTAGATTCTAATATTATGAAATATTATCTCGTTCATAACAATATGGACTAACAGAATATAGTACTTTTCTCTATGCAGCTTGCTCTTATAATTTGCTTTTATTAATTTGTGATTTATTTCTTACATGTTGGAAAAATAAAATAGAAGTACAATGCTATCGTTGGGGACACAAGGATCACAGCAAATAGATCTTTGCACGTGGATTTTACCTTGCCATATACTGAAATAGGGGTCGGAATGGTAACTCGGCTAACACCGAAAGAAAACATAAACATATGGATTTTCTTGAAACCACTTACAGGAGGCTCTGGCTCACAATTACCGGAGTTTTGGTCTTAACGGCTTCTGCTGTTTGGCTGATTGAACGTCCTGCACCTGTTGAGCAAAGCCAGCAATCTCATGGCCAAATTGGAAGGATGTTTGGCTTCTCCTTCTCCATCCTTGTTTTTGCACAATGTAAGTACCCTCGCACATCCATGTTACATTAGAGCTACACGTTACAAAAATTAATCATTTCTTTTAATTAAATTGAGTTTTCAGGGGAAAAATTATCAAGCAATTTGTCGAGATCCGGGGTTCTTTTGTGGGTTTTTACAGTGT
Organism: Adansonia rubrostipa; assembly: GCA_038381775.1. NCBI lineage: Eukaryota > Viridiplantae > Streptophyta > Magnoliopsida > Malvales > Malvaceae > Adansonia > Adansonia rubrostipa. The sequence continues at coordinate 7,275,123 of JBBYHM010000025.1, forward strand.
TCATATTGGGCTCGAATTACACTGCCACTTTGACATCAATGGTGACAGTCCAACAGACTGAATTCAACTCAAAGATGAGCAATATAGGACACCAAAAAGGTCCTGTTATTCAAGAAGTTATCTCCAATCTAAATTTCGAAAAAGCTAGTACTTCTTTATGGCTTTTTTCACCTGAAGAATATGAAAACGCTTTATCGAAAGATAGCAAGAATGGTGGCGCCTCTGTTTTAATTGATGAGATAACATACATCAAGATCTTCTTAGAAAAGTATTCTGCACATTATTCCATGGTCGGACCCATCAGGCCTACCACCAATGGCTTTGGCTTTGTAAGTTATCAACTTCTTTATAGAAATATGCGACCCTACATTATTATACATTCACAAAATTTATAAAATGAAGCGCAAATTAATTGTCTGAACTTTTAACGTAATGCTATATATATATATATATATATATATGTGTGTGTGTATATTAGCCCTAGTGTTTTACTACTTAATGTCAAAATTTTCAGGGTTTTCCTAAGGGTTCACACTTGGGTCCTGACATATCCAGGGAAATTGCAAAACTAAGGGAAGATGGAGCGCTTCAAAAGCTTGAAAATACGTGGTTCAAAAGTCCGAACAATTTTGTTTCGACGAATATTTCAAACAGTGTCGCCCACTTACAGTAGGTGACTTTCGGGGCTTGTTCCTTACTAGCGGAGCCTTTTCAGCTTTAGCCTTTGTCTTATTTTTAGCTCCTGTGCTTTGCAAAAACTGGCATATTATAAGAAAATGGAGTCGGCCTGGGTTTCTGAAAGAGTATGTCCGCATGATAATTTTCAAACGCAGAAGAGAATCCAATGTAATACACCCAGAGTTGAACAATTTATTAAGTTTCTCAAGTTGTATAGTCTGAGCCTTATTGGTTGTTGCAGTTGGGGCTTAACTCTAATTTCTTCTTTATTACGTTCTATATTATCCAGATTGTTATAATTTTTTTAAATGTACGTGTTTAACACATAATTAAAATATATAAATGTAATTATGATACATCAAATATATAAAAATTTTTAAAATTTTAAGTATATCCACAATATTTAATATATTCATGTTTTACAATTTAAATTGGAGTAACACACGTAATGTCGGAACACACAAAATGTTTTACAATGTACTTATTTTAGTTTTGCAAGACTTTTGTATAATTTTAAAGAGATTAAACTATAATAGGTTTTTGCATACAAAATTCCAAAGCAAGAATGTATACAAAATATATAATTGGAAATAAGATTGGTATATAACTATTATACCTAATTTTAATTTGTATGTAGGAAATCATGCATTACCCGAGTCGACTCGGTAGACTAGAGATCAAGATTTGGTTGCTTGAATACCTCTGCAGCAGTTCATTGTTGCATGCTATTCATCTTTTTGCATTACATGTAAAGTGATGTTAAAATATTATATTTGAAAATTGAAAAAATTTGCTACTGGTCATTAAGACTTGGAAACTTATTGCCAGTTTTCACTGAAGAATTGCACATATCATAAATAAGTAATATAGTGATAAAGTAAAATGTTAATCTCATGAGGAATTGATATTAAATTTGTTAAGTGCTAAAATTAAAATAACTTCATTTTATTCAAATAAACAATTATAAATTATAAATTAAAACTAAATAATACTAATAATGCTTCAAATAATAAATAATAAAAGCTTACGATTATAATTTCTCTCAACATTTCATTTAAATAAAATTTTATTCTCTTAACTTGATTAATGACAATGAATTGCTAACCTTTGCAAATTGAATTAAAAGAAACTCATTAAGCTTAGACTCTAATTTAATTACATATGATATGCTCGCATATTCTTATCTAACATGCAGATCAATTCATCCTAGTGAATGAATATGAAATATCTGTTATTCAATCCGAGTCTAAACACAAAATTCTCCTTTCTAAGGTTTCTAAATCAATCTAATTGGTGGTCAATCAACTAGAAGCATTACGAACAAGATTGAACAAACAATTTAAATATCATTAAAAAGAGTAAAATGATCCAAACTGCATGTTAAGTTTCATTTTAACCTTAGAAAAATAAATTTAATTCATAATAAATAAAAAAATATAAAACCAAGGGGTTTCGCCATCATAAATAATACAAAAAAGATAACAAGAGTAAAGGGAAGGAGAAAACTAAGAGTTATCAAGTCTTTCAAATTTCTTCAAAATCTCTCTAACTTTTTGAATATTATGCTACCTTCTCTCGTCTTCAGAAAATTAGAGAAAAATAAAAATATATAGCATTTGGGATGTCTCTAAGTTTAATCCTAAGCATCCTATTTATACGTAAAACTCTAAAGGGAAGAAACTTGGATGCTAATTAGTGTGAATATATTATTTTTGAAAACTGTCAAACTTAATTACTTTGCTTGATTGAGTCTACATTATTTTTTATTAAATTGTTCTGCTTTTAGAAATTTTTTTAGGTTTTGAGTTACAAAAATATGAAAAATATTTAAATAACTAAGTAATTAAAATATAAAAAAAGTAAATAATAAGAAATTAAAAACTACTAAAATAAAATAAGACTAAAATAACAACTAATAAATAAAATTTAAATAAAAATCTCTAGAACCTGGCTATTTTATTGCTCACAATAGGACTAAATAACTCCAATTTATTGCACATAATATGTTAACAATTTTAGACACAATATAATTACATAATACAAAGACAACATGATGAGATGAGAAAAACAACTAAAATACAATACAAAGCATAATACGGCACAAATATATCAAAACTTATATATATGAATATTAACATATTAAATATAATATTATATAATATCTTGAATATGATTTTAACACGTGAAAAAAATGTAAATACTACATAAATAAATAAATCGTTAGTTTTTTTTTCACCTTCTTTCTTGACAACAAAATTCTAGGTCATTTACTCAAGGTTTGTATCCGTAAGAAAGGCTTGGTCCACATTAAAATTTTGGCTTAAATAAAAAAAGGCTTTTGTACTAGACATTTTTTTTACCTTCAATATTCTATGTATTTTTTTCGTGCTTGATGCCTATACTATAGTCTATTTGTTAATTTGATACTTCAACTCTAACACCATTAAAAAAGTAAATTATTGACTTTTTTTACCTATAAAATTATATTATGTGTCATTGATATTAATAGTATTTTTCACGTTTCATAATCTAATTAATTTACATTTTCATTAACTAACGGTGTTGTGGTTAAATACTAAATTGATTGAAGGAATTACAAGATAAATATGAAATTAAAAATAAAAACTTATAAAGCATATAAGTAAAAAAAAAAAAAAAAGAAAAAAGGTAGAGTATAAAGGCCATTTTTTATGTTAAGCCTAAAGTTTTTAATAAAACCACCTCACTTTCATCCAAGGTGAATCAATTGGTTGAAGAAAGAAACGAAAAGATTAAAATAAAAAAAATGAAGTTTATCATTTTATTTAAATAACTTTTATATTTTTATTATATCCAAATAAATCATTAATTTTTAATTTGTATCAAACTAAACTCATATTTAATTTATATCTAAATAAACTTTAAACAAATTAAATATTTTATTTGAAATAAAATATTTATTTAAATACAAATCAAATAATAAAGATTTATTGATACAATAAAAGTTTAGGATATATTTTAAAAAATGAAATAATTCAAAGATTTTTTAGCAGTTTAGCCTAACGAAAATAGAATTATTGGGACAACATAATTAAGTTTAATTGCCATTTTCCGTTTTATGGATTTGTGAATCTCATTGCATATGAGCTTAGGTGTTCACTTCTATTTCGACCCGAAAACAAAAAATGAGCAACTTTCGAATATACCCTTTAGCGGCCCGTCCCATTAGTGCCTTCCAAAAGGGCCCAAATAGCATTTTTATAGGGCTATGCACCTTGGGTTTCATGATTGCTCTTGCCGTGTTTCTAATTATATTACGCGTGCGGGCG
>JBBYHM010000025.1:7281530-7294882 GCA_038381775.1 Adansonia rubrostipa
ATATATATATATATATATATATGCAATGGCTGTAAGAAAAAGAAAAGAAAGGTAGGCATAAACAAATTTTGGGTTGCACTTTTTTTTACCAGCATTTGCATGATTTGCCGTTTTCAGATCCAAACGTCGAATTCTATCATCAGCTTTGGTCCTTGCCGTTCAACTAGTCATTCGTATGCTATGGTCGAATTTGTATTTTTCTTTTTACATAATAATTATATATTTATTAAAATTTTAATAATTTATTATATATTTTAATTATTTTATATTATTTTCAAATTGAGGCATTTAAAATTATCAGATGGACCGCAAAGGCCAATAGTTTTGTGACCAAAACCACTTGGGGGCATTTTAGTGAATCTAGCGCTATTTTAAAAACTACAGAAGTTGACATTAACTCCACAAAAAAGGACAACTTCTTCTCAGTCCCACGTCCACTGCCATCGCGTGCCCCTCACAATCACATTTGACTTAATCCGATAATTTATATATTAATATTATATTATATATAATATATTATTATAATTATATTTAAAATATTTTATATTTTTATTAAGTTATACATTATATTTATATAATTGTTCTTAAAATTCTAAGTCTAATTTATGTCTTCACCAACGTCCTAAAATCCCTTTCTTACCGTACGTTCATTCACTCGCGCTGAACTCACGGTAACAATCGAGTACATTTGGTGCACAGCGACAAGATTTAGTTTGTCTTGTACTTTTGACTTTTTGGTCCTTTTAATCTTATCACAAGTTCTGTACCACACGAAGGACGTGTCAATTGTTGGACTGTTGGATCAATCCATGAGTAACAAAGAGGCGGATTTCGAAACGGTACCTTCTTCAAGCCATTAATTATGCAAAACTCTCTTCTTCTTCTTTTTTTTTTCACCCTTAATTAATCATCCCTAATTAATCTCTTTTAATAACAGTTTATTTTTCTTGACAATGTTTATCTTTTTTCCTGGGATGAGATTGAAAACTGTTGGAATTCCGCATTTTTATCAACTACCATTTATCAATCCTTCGTCCTCTGCTTTCCTTTTTGAAAAGTCACTTTCATTTTCAATCTGTTTCTTTGACTATGCAGCAGTGCAAGTGGCCAAGTGGGTGCTTTTCTGCTTCATTATTGTGGGGTTTATTTGTACTATAAAATGAAACCAATTTTAGGTTTTTCTTGGTTGAAATTTTTGGGTCTGGATCTGGGACTTGGGTTCAAGTTTGTGTATTCAATAAATGTCTTCTGGACTTGGTTTTTTTTGCCCTTTTTTTTTCGGTGAATTTTAAGGCTAGGGTTGGTTATTGCTTTAAGGTTTTAGCATATTTAAGTCTTCGTGCTTTGAATTGCTCTTATAAGACATGTTTTTTTGGCTTTGAGTAAAGAAACTGAGCCTTTTTTTTTTTCTAGAAATTTTAGTACTGTTTTAGTTAGGTCTTGGTTACTGAAAAAATATGGAGAAAATACAAATAGTAGAAAATTTTTGTTTATTTCCCATGTTGTTTAAGTTTTAACAATTGTAATACTTGAAACAACCCTTGATTTGTTATTTAGCAAATTAATTCAGCTGTTCGTTGTAGTTTTAAAATCCAATAATTTTTTTTTTTTTGGCTATTGAAGTTTTTAACTAAAAAAATTGTAAATGATAAGATGTTTGATAAGTTATAAGAATACTTTATCTTTTGTTCTTAGAAATTGTTTATAGCTTAAGCTAAGCCCTTATAATATGCATGATCATTACACAATTTCCCCTCTTTTTCCAGCTTGTCCAGTCAGCTAGGAAGACTCCAGAATCTTCGGTGAGTTTTTGGTGAATTTAATAGGCTCCCAGGATATTTCTTTGTCTGATTTGTCATTTACATCAAAGTTATCATCTGTCATTTCATGTGATATTACTTATTTTCAGTTTCATTACTTATTTTCAGTTTCAATGCCTACGAGATTTTTTTTTTTTTTCTTATTAAATGGATGTATACCATCCATAGTTCTAAATTGCTGTCATGATCATGGTATAATGAATGTTACATTCAGTCACAGAAGTGTAAATTTAGTTATGTTATATCAGGAAACATGAATTTAAAAATTTAGATTTACATTTCATTTGTTATATAAATTGTGAATATGAAATGTATATATTAAGTATAAATTAGTTAAGATTCAACATGATTATATATTTTGAAGGTATAAAACATGAATTTCAAACTCACAAATATCTAATGTCGCGATTGGGAACTTGGATTTCAAACAATGGATTTGGATTTCAAAAATAATGTAATTGTGTAATGAAACAAATGTAAATATAACATTCATTATTATTTTGCAAATTCATGGATTTGTTGGATATCTATTTAGTAGTGACTTTGAAGTATGTATAGATATTTTTGGATTTGAAATTCGTGTTTTCATACCATTCAAATATATAATTATATTGAATTTTAATTAATTTATAAAAAATGTATACATTTAATTATCGCAATTTATCTAACAAGTGAAATTAAAATCCAAATTTTCATATTCATGTTTCCAAACGTGACATTAAAGAATTTTCCAATTCCTCCAAAATCCACTTATTTGTAGATCACAATGCAAAACTATTTAAAATTGATAAAGTTGGATGAAAAGGAAAAAAAAAAAATCACTTTAGTATACTCAAAATTTATATGAAGCTATTTTGATGTGGCATGAAATCCAATAAAATCTAAATCCTTCTAGTTAACACTTTGTGAAAATTTGTAACCTTAAGATACTTTATTGAGTCAATTCAAAATATTAAAAACCATATTCTAGAATTAAGTACAAATGAATACTAGAGATAAATCCTCATATAGAGTTTAGGAGATTCAAACCTTTGTTCAATCCCATCTAAACGGAAGTAATTCCACATCTTGAAACGGTATTCCATGGTTTCAACCCGACATTGAGTTCTACCTATTCGTTTAAATCAATGGTGTTTACGAAACATAGGACATTGGTGACTTTAAAGAAATGTTCTTAAATGTCACTATCTCTATAATAAAGAGATACTGTGCATAGAGAATAATGTAGTTATGAATGGTTTCTTTCATGTAGTTACATGTTTTTTTTTTACATTTATCTTTAATTATTCACGATTATTAGAATCATGAGTTATGACTGCATTTCTATTGCTTTGGGGTCAATGAAAATTGACATTCTCTAATAGTATATTACCAAATAGCTTGTACTTTCTAAGTTAGTACTCAAACCATTATGTATAGAGCATCTTTTTTGTTAAGTAAAACTTCTTTCAACATATTCTTAATATGTCTTTTTTTTTTTTTTTGCAGATTTTACTTTGAGATTTGATACATTATCATTTGACAACGAGAGAGAGCACGCTCGTTGCCATTCATGCAACGACATGGATGTGTACATACGAGCGTGCTCCCTATCGTTGTCATATGATCTATACAGATTGTTTCGTAGTATCTATCTCTGTTGCTGCAATAGCTAGCAGGTGATTTTGACTTTCTTATTCAACTGTAATTCTTTTAATGAAATATTAATAATAGGTTGATTGTTATTGTCCTTATTTTCCATGCGTTTCTGATTGTTTATCCAATGCTTCATTTATTTGAATATATTTTTTTTCAAATTTTTGTTTAATAGGTTATCTTAACCTAGGCAAAGGTTAGAAAAATCCATTTCTAAAATGTATTAAAAGTCAAGTATATTTCTTTGTTATCATTACAAAGCCATTCAATAGAAAACTCTAATTCTAAGTCACATCTTATGATAAATAGAATTAGGAGACTTAATGAGATTTTAAATCCAAGTAGCTATGTGTATTATCTATTTTGTTTGAGGATTCATTAATTAAAGCTCTATTCTTAGGATTGTATTGTATATCTATAGCAGTCTTTTCCTCGTTACATCGATACTCACTTATATTTGGAAACTGCTTGTATCGTTGTTAAGATAGTAGGATGAAATTTTGGTGTATTTTTAGGCTTTTGTTTGTAGTTTGTGGTTTATTTCACAATGAGTACAAATCATTTTGCTAGTTTTGATTCATTGTGATCATTTGAAACATATTTAAATGATTGTTGAAGGATATTTTTACGGCCAAAATCAATTGTTCCTTAAATTCCTAATGTACTAATTATATATTCATGTTTTTCAATTTATTTTCTTATTTCAACCTTATAAGATCTATTGTTTGTTTGATTCAATTGTTCTTCGTAAGCTTAATTCATATCAAGTTTTCAATGTTATGTGTTGTACAAGAGCTTTGTTACTGATGTAAAAGAGATGTCCGCTAAGGTAACTTCTTTACCTATGCTTGTTAGATATGGCTTATATTGTATAATAGCTTTTACTCAATTTCTACATGAAAAAGAAAAAAATTACGAAAAATTGTTTAGATGATTCCTTATCTAAAATGGAGTAGATTGCTTGAATAAAGTTCTTTTGGTTTTATAGTTTATTTAAAGATATATGATATGAAAGGAAAATATCTATCATAGCATTTAAGGTTGACATAAAATAGAGGGTGCTTGATGAACTTAATAGGATAATATAATTTGGACATCTTTTAAAGGTAGTTTAGCCCAAGGCTAATAAAAGATATCATTGATTTAGCATTGCCATTAGCCATGCAAGCATCAGATGTCATTTTTATCTATTTGAATTTAATAATAAAAATATTTGTATGCATGTCAATAGTGTCCTTTACCATGATAAACAATTTATACAAAGCAGTATTAATAATATCAATTATCCTATTTCAGTAAGATGGGCAAGCAAATTGACGAAGAATCTTAATAGCATGACTGCTAATTCAGCACTACTTTTCTTCAAAAAACCAAAATATGTCCCCTGACTTTATTTTGATACTATAATCTCAAATATATAGTTGTAATCTTTGTGATAGGCAATTATATATAGATACTTCAAGAAAAATGAAAAGCTTGGGTAATATAGGATATCTAAGCGATGGCAACTTAAATCTTAGAAATTTGGATTTGTAAAGTAATATAATGTCCATGACCATTCATTAGGAGTCGGAGCACCGAATTGAGCTATACCAATTTTCTAGTGATAATTTTTTCTTCTTGGAATAGGCCTTGTTGTGGTCTACTTAGTCTTGTCTTGGTTTAATTAAATTTTTAGGGTTTTTATTTTGCCTAAGTTTAGCCTTATTTTAAACTCTAATTATTTCATGATGATAGTTTTAGTTGGTTTCAATTTTTTATAGTAATTTTAAAGTATTTATAAGTGCTTATGTGATCTTTTATTCTCTAGGCTTGTGTTTGAGGAAATTGTGAGTTTTTTGTTTCTAGGCATATAAGCTTAGTTGTATGTTTTGTGCTACTTGCTTTCTTCGTCATCATCTTTCTTTATAGCTAGGGCATTTTTGACACGTTGTTCACAACACAAAATAGAAAGAAAGAGGTAGGATTTCTCCAAATTTGTTACACATAATGGAAATTTTACCGTAAAAGATAATAATTGCATGCAATAGTGAATAACTTTGATGTTTGAGCGAAAGATTGGAAGCATGTGTGGAATTGAATTTATTGAAGATATTAATTGATAACGAGAAAAAAATTTTTGAAATTTAACTAATGCTATGTTTGGAAAGATGAAATCAGAAGAGTGGCATTATATACAACTTAGTCAAGATTCAATATAGTTGTACATTTGAAAGGGTCTAAAAAGATGAATTTCAAATTCTTAAGCACGTATTTCAAATTCATCATTGAATAGGCATCCAACGAATCTATGGATTTGAGAATAATTATTAGGATCCTATTTAAAAGTGCTTTAACACGATATATACTAAATTTGAAATGAAAATCTTTTATTTTAAATTCATGTTCTCAAACTCAACCTAAAAGAATTTTAGAGATTTATTATAGTTTCTTGATTTTGTTAAATTTTGTTTGAAGAAACCGATAAATCCATTTATGAAATATATTAGCATATTTGTATATATTGACTTTATCTAGTTTGGTGTGAAGGCTTTTGGTGCGCAAAGATAATTAGTTTTTATATTTGTAATGCACTTAGAGTTTACTCGAGCTTATTTATTTTCTATAGGATAAGTGATGTACAGATATAAAATTTCAAAGAAAAGTAAAAATAGATACTAAGAATATGTGAAAGTATTGTTGCCTTTATTAGAAAACTGATTTAAGTTGTGTTAAGTTGAAATCTTATGCCTCTTAATGGTATATATCTCTGTTGTCTAAGTTTCATGCTACCAATATTTGGATCTACTAGAAATTTTAGGAGTTTTAGGATTTTATATTACCTTTTTTTTGTGTGTTATTAGTAGTTTCTAAATGTTTATGATTTTTTTGTTATTCAAATTTAATAATCTCCTATCGGTGGTGTGCATCTTTGTTAAAGTCTTTTATTGGACTAAGAATGATTGCAGTCTATATTTATATACCTATTTTTTTTTATTTTGAAAAATAACTATTTTTTTCTTCTCCTTGCAATTAAGAACAGGTGTGTGAGATTTGAGCAATTGTTTTATTTCTTTTTATGAGATTTTAATTGCCTTTTTTATTTTTCATCTACCAAATCCTAACTAAACCTAACCTTAATTCAAAGAAACCATCAGATTTCAACCTTAGCCCTAATTTTATTGTTTATAGTCATAGCATCGTACCAAAATAGTTTTCTATACTTTGATATTATCATAAATACCCATCTTTTTAGATTTACCTCAATTAATTTCAAACATGGAAGTTAGTGTAAAACCCATATTTTCATAAGTTATTACAACATTGTTTTCTGGGATAGCTAAAATTTTTAATTCACTAAATAACAGCAAGAATGCTAGAAAATCTACTATAAAGAGTACAAAAGCTTGTAACTACCAAAAAAAAAAATAAAAGAGTACAATAGCTATGGAATAACACTAAATCAAAAGCAACCAACAAGCAAAAAAAATAAAATAAAGATAAACAGACCTTCATGAAATAGGAAATCAAAACATCAAAACATCTAATATTTCCTCGAACCCCCAACTTTGACAGAGAGCTTTGGTTAAGGCTTGTTGGCTAACATTCAAAAGGCTGTTGAATGTATCTTGGATAATACAGCTACAAGGGAGAATTACCTAAAGGTGGCTTAGGACTTTTGCCATTTCCCTGTTGTTTCTCACTTCTCTTTCCAAATAAAGTAGGTGAAATGTTAAATACTGCTGCTAGGCGTAATTTATGTATTTTTTCTTGAATTTAGTAAAAATAATGTATTGAATGCAATAAATTTACCTAAAACAACTATTAAATAATTCTTAATTAGTGCCTATAGATACCTGTTAAACGAATTCATGAAATAGATTTAGCCTAGCCAAGAAACTTCAAGGATAATGAGGTTTTATCATTTTATGAAAATTTTTGCAAGCAAACTAATGATCCTAGTCCTTAGCACCTACTTGTTCTAACTTCAAACAAATGGCTAGGGGATAAGGTCTAAACTTATCCTTGAACTTATTGTAATGATCAAATTTAACACTCATTTTTGAACATAAGGAATTTTTTTATTGTGATTTTCATTTAGTTCAAAAATAATCAGAAGTTAATAATAAAAAGATTATTCTTTGAAGAAATCAGGGAATATTTCATGGAATATTTTAAATTTTGACCATTTGGAACCAAATTAATAAGTAAAATTGCACCCGTTTAAAGCTGGTTGATAAATTCAATCGATCATTCAGAGTATAATGATAAATTTGGAGCTTATACCAATAGCTAGCAATTTTTCGCCTACAAAGATCAACCTATTCAGTTTGATTTGTAGTAAGGCATGCATGTTTCTTTGCACTTTCATAGGCCATTAATCTTGTTTACATAAGCTCCGAGAATGCTTACACAACTTGTTAGAAGACAGAAACCTCTATAGCTAGAGAAAACCTAGATAAAATTTTTCAACGTAAAATACTACTGCCTGACTATTTTACTTAGACTCTTCATTTTTCTTGATATACTTGTATCTGACACATATCCAGACATAGGTGTAAGGATATAATCCTCCAAGATTTATATTAAATGTTCAAGTGATTTAAAGCTTTTAGTGATGGTTAAAGTTTTTTCGTGATCAATTATCTTCCTTATAAATGCTATATGATACATAACACTTAATGGTCAGAACTAAAAAGTTATTATATATGTATCTTATACTGCAAAAAATAGTTTGCTTGGGCCTACATGAGTTACGCTCTTTTCTAGTTTAAGTTTTTCATTTGTATATTATGGTTTAAGTTTTTCTTCATAAATTATTTCATAATTTATATTTTTTAGGCTTAGCATAAGAGTTTGTACCCTTTTTTTAGAGTTGTTTTCCAACAAGGCAACGTGATCACGACCCATTCTCCTCCTACCATCTTAGTCGCATATCGATAAACATGATGGTAAGTGCCTTTCTTTTATCTCTTCCTTTAACCCCATTTTTCTCGTAGGAATTTAACTTTTGTTCAAAGATAAAGGGTTCAAAGGCTTCCAACTCATGCATTTTTCTTCTTTTTGATCATTTTGCTATATATTTTTAATTTTCTCTAGCAAATAAAAAGGGAAAACATAAATATGATTTGAGTTTACCTCTTGTATTTTGGTGAAATAGTTTGTGCCTGTAACAGCATCACAATGCTTGTTATCTTAATTTCCTGGCCTCAATGTTTTTATTGTCAGATATACTAAGTCATGGAAGAATCTACTTCATTAATAACTTTAAGCTTTAATTCTGCTTATAGTTACAATGTGCCAGAGAAGCGATAATGTCACTTTTCTCTATTTATTTTTGTTACTTTGTATTCATTTGCAATTTTTTATTTTCATATCTTTAAAAGTAATCTAATCTTACTGTTGTAGGTATCTATAAGATTTTGCCTAATCTACAAGAAACTTACTGAAATAATTTTGTTATTTGGCTATGGGTTTATTATTCATAGGGTAAGTTTGTGAAACTGCATTAGGATTAATTTGGAGAGTTTTGTCCATAATTTTGGTCTATAATGTGGAGAAGATAAGCCTAAGAAGAAGAATCTTCACTGCTTTTCTATTGTGGTTCTAATAGAAAATTTAAGCTTTTTTTATGAAATGTAAATATGTGACAAATATAACGGTGTCTATCTATCACTACAAATTTAGAAGAAATGAGGACAATCAATTATTTCTAAAAACTGAAAAATAGTCCTAAAAGTTTTAGGGATGATTTTTCATTTTTAACTGTCATCTTCTAAAACTGTCTTTAAAAAGTTTTGAGAACAAAATTTATCCCCAATACTATTAAATTAAGAATGATATTCACCTTCAATACAGCTAAAATCAAGACAAAAATGATCTTTATTATCGTCCTCTTATCTTGCCCTTGAAAGTCTCTTGTTTTGTAGTATATGTTAGATCTTGAAAAATTAATTTTCAATCTAAAAAAAATTGTTGTCGATTAAGTATATGTTAGGATGAGAATACATTGCAACAATTAGGGATGGCAATGAATAGTAAAAAATTAGACATCTAACACCGTCTAATCATTTTTTTGCAAATTCAGATGATTTATGGATTCTTATATTAAATTTACTATCTGCAATGGATTTTGATATGAACCTTGGATATAATTATTTAAATCGGATATGAATTTGGATGGTATGTGGATAATTAATGGATTTAGATTTCGAATAAATTAAACAAATTCAAATATTTAAAAAATTATAGATATCTGTATTGCTGACATCACTAGCAACAAAGTCTTACATCCAATAAACTATTTTTTGTTTTAATACTTTTGCAAGGCATTATGGATTATGAAATAAAAAAGATCCTCTTGAGTTGGTGTTATGCCTTTGACTAAATGAAGTGGGTAATAGTAGCTGAAATCTTTTGTTACATTGTGTGTTGCTGCTTGAAAGTTGATCTATTAATTTGTAAACTTTTAGGTTTAATAGGCCATGCATAAGACTGAAGTGAGCATCAATCGGTTCTGTTTAAATTAGATCTAAGATACATTTCAAAGAGGTATTTTATGGTTCTCTACTTTCAAATCTGTAGATACCGCTAAATCAAAAAATTTAAGGTTTTAGGTGAGGATTGATGAACTGTTTCTAGATTGAATAATGTGAAGCATTGACAAAAAAGCTTTGATACCTTGTTAAGTTTCTGTCAACCTAAAACCTAAAGATGTTAGGGTAGGATTTAATAACAATTTTAATTGTAAATGCATTCCAAGAATGTGTTCGAAGTTGATTGGTATCAGAGCTTATATATTAGAAACAATTTTTCCTTTTGTTTCTTTCTTTTGTGCATGCGGATAAACATGCGTGCAATCTCTGTTGTATAGATTAGCTAGCCCTTTTGAGCTCTAAATCTTTTATATGCCATAAATGAATATGCTTCAGCTTGAACTACCTTTAAGTATGTTTTGCTGACCTAAATTTTGTTGATATGTTACTGATTCGTCTATATAAAGGTTATTGGAGGTCATTACTTAGTAGTTTTTTTTATATTTTAACTTAACGGTATAATTTGATTGAATTGATAGTTGATTTACATTCTGAATAGCATTAGATTGATATTTTCTTTGGTAAGTATTATCCGCACCTTTCATTCTATCCTTCTGTTTGTTAGTATTTTGTTTCTCATATACAAATATCTTGAATTGTTGAGAAGAGGATGGGTATTATTCAATTTTATTTTTACGGGTAATTAATTAATGTGATGGCATATTTTTCTTAGTTATAATGTATGATATATTTTAAATCGCAATCATCAAGCTTGTTTTGCCTTAATTAAATGTTTGATTTCCATGGATTGGCTTGCTTCTTTTTTTTTTTTTTTTTTGGTATAAAAAAGGCCATAGCCTAGAGGAAAGGAAGGTTTACAAATGCTAGAATTCGAACTCTAAACCCTTTGAATTCATCTTGTCTTTTAGCTTTAATGGTATAACTTGTAAGTTGATATTGTTTTGATCCTTTCATTTTTGGGTCATATATTATCCATGTTGCTTCATTGGATTATATAATATTATCGTTTCAGTATTGAATCTATTTTACGGTTATTTCATTTTACAGCACTTTTATTTTGTTTCTGTTATTATTGGGTAATGAAATAATATCTTAATGGCATGATTGATCTTTGCCTGCAGGAAAGAAGTTCTATGCCTGGAAATACATGCAATCGCCTATTAGATTTCATGTTACCGTAAAATATTAGCAGATTATTAGTTTCCTTACATCTCGCGCTTTGTGAGACAACGTGACTACTTGATAGGACGGCATGCACTTTTAATCTTTTCTAGCAATCTATTGTCAGCTAGTAACAATATTATTTGAGTTTTTTATTTTTTTTAAAGTATTTGTATTTAAATATCTGTGTTTAATATATCTTTAAATTTAAATTGGAGATATAATTTTTTAAATATATAAAAAAATTCAATGAAACTTTTGATCGAGCACATATCCATGTTGATCTAGCACTCACCCTGCGCTCAAGTAACATAGGCTAGTAGAATTTTGTTGAATGGGTTGAACTCTGAACTGTGTCAACATTGCCATGGCTTAGTTCCTGGATCCGAGATCCTTAGTATCCATGCATTAAACCAGGCTTCTGAGTGTGATCGACCATAAAACCTTTGTTTTCTTCTTTCCATTGGTTTCCAGTCTTATGTCTGTGAGCAGATTTTTCCACAGAGATGATTTCTTGTTGCTTGATGCTACTAAGCATAAGCAGACTAGTACTCGAGCTAGTCCGACGATGAAAAAGATTTTTTTTTTTTTTTTTGTATTTTTAAGTGTCAGGTTTTCTAGATGTCTTGCTTTGTATGTTCTTGTTCCTTATTATGTTTTACGGGGACACGTCTCCATGGCTTGAAGAAACAATTGGAAGAAATAAACGTTGAATCCAAGTTGTTAGGCCGATGTAGATGATCCACATCAAACAAAGCTTGCTTATCCTTAAATGCTTTAGAAACTGGAGTGGGTTTTTCTTGATAGATCAACTGATTATAACTTATGTTTCGCATTTTTCAGTATTCTTTAAAGTATTTATGTACAATAGTTATATATATTTGACATATATTTAAATATAAATGTGAGAATATAATTTTTTTAAATTAAAAATAAATTATTATTTAATAAACTAATAATAAAAATATATACTTATTATCTAACGTTCATCTCCGAGTCGAGATAGCATATGCTGTAATTGCTTTGTCTTTTGGTGATGGTATGCTTCTTGATGCAAATACTGATTTTTTTTTTCTTTTACATTCACGACTATTTCTTTAATTTGTCTTATACTTCTATTTCCTTACTCCTGTTATTACAAAGTATGTAATTCTTTCCATTATATATATATATATATATATATATTTTAAAATTCTTATTTAAAATGTCGACTTGATCACTATGGTTGTGCTCTATTAACATATCACACTTAATTTTTTTTTTTTCCAACAGATTAAACAGTTATTATTCGCTTTCGTTGTGTTTTTATATTTTTGTTTTTCTTTTACTAAAATAAAATGTGTATTTGGAGTAAAAACACTTTTAAAGAATTATAGAGAAAACGTGGGTACATATATTAAATAATAAAATACATAATTTCATAAAAATTATACTTTGATTTTTTTTTTTGCCTAGTTTTATCAAATCATGATTTTTTAGCCTTTTCTTTTTATGTGGAGTCCTACGTTCATAAATGGTGAAATTTTTTACAATTTTCATTATGATTGGGCAATTTAATAATTGTAGAAAAAAAATTATAAATGAAATACTTCAAAAAGTTAAATGTTAAATTTATGAGATAGAGATTTTTTTATTTTTTTATTAATTATTGTTCAAAATAATTTTAATTACCGTTTATAAATTTAACTTTAACAATTTATAAATGAGTATTTATAGATAAGAATAATGTTGATAAATGTATTAGAAAAAAATAGATAAAAAATATAACGAATGAGAGTACAACTCTAAATTTATCTTATTGAAAACTTGAATTAATTTATAAATACCTTAATTTTCAAAACACTTTAGTCTCTACGAAAAAAGTAATCGAACATATAAGATTTTGGATGACGAACTATCCCATTAAATAAAGGATAATTATGATAATTATCTCATATGAAAAAATTTTATGAGCACAGTTTCTATTTTTCAGCAAAGTAATTATCTTTAAATAATTATATGTGACAATTATTCTTTTAACCCAATTGTAAAATTAAAATGTTCTTATTATTAGTGTATCAAATATTAATTTTTTAATTTGACAAAAAAAGATTAATTTTTTAATTTGACAAAAAAAGATTAATTTTTTAATAGTAATTCGTAGGTTTAATTTAATGAATTGCCATGAGTGTAGTGTTGTTGAAATCAAATTAGACTACCT
>JBBYHM010000025.1:7304858-7316844 GCA_038381775.1 Adansonia rubrostipa
AGTTGATATTCAATAAGTTTATAGTTTAAATATAAAAAATAACATTCAATAAATCTAAAATTCAAAAATCGATATTTGCCATTCTTTCACTTATTTTTGTAATGTAACCTCAAACTGAAACTGCAAGAAATATAAAATGAGGACTTGATTTCGAATAAATATTTAAATATGAATCTTAGCACCCTAATTTTATTAAATTAAACATGATGATCGGAATCAAAGATGACAGTACATATTATACACATTTTGTTTGGTGAAACTTCAAAGTCAATATCACGACATATGATTAAGCAAGAGTCCGCATTTTTCTATCCATAAATGTCTTTCTTTTCCCTTCTATTCATTTTTTAGAAAAAAAAAAGTTTTTTTTTGTGTTAATACATAGCGGTGCATTATTTATTTTTCTAAATACTTTGTCGTTTTAAAGTAAATAATAAAAATATCATTCATATGAAAACAAAATCCAAATTAAAGAGTTAGCTATACTCTGCTTCCATTATTTTTCTTTTCCTTTTAGCTCTTAGGGTCACATATGTCTCTACCAAGTTCACCAAAAGCCCATCATATCCGAAGATTAACGAAGTGGGCTTTTCCATTTTCATGCAATTGGTTAATCATAGAAAGCTCGACATTGATCATAATACAAAAAAATACCCATAAAAAAATTCTAGACAGATCTATATAAAAGTAGACTTATCCATGTATACCCAACTCCTGCTAATGCCACTATTCCCAAAACATCCCAAAGTTCCTAGCTCTACTTGAAACTTTTCTTAAAAACTTTGGTTAAAAAAAAAAATTTTTTTTGAGTTAAAAAAATATAATTAAAAATATAATAAAAAATATAATTTAAGAAATATTTAATATTATTAAAAAAATATTTTTAGATTAACATATCAAAACAAAATATATTTAAGATAATAAAAATATAAAAATAATAAAATAATAAAATTATTTCATCTAAAAATTAATTTTTAAATCACAAAAAATTAATTTTAATTTTTTATTTGTATTATCAATCCATAATTTTAAAAACAAAAAAGTCAATTTTTATCTAACATTGCATTTGCATAAAAGGAAAACAAGTTGTCAACCTCATAATCCTAAACCTGGCCTGTTTATCTTGTTGAGCTGAAAATGCACACAACTACTCCTATCGCATTTATAAGATATGATAAAATAGCGAGCGCAGATGACAGAAGCACGCAAAAAGCTTTTAAATCTTTGGGCAGTACCCTTAATATTGAAATTCACCAATAAACAGAATCTGTCTTTTAAAGTCAACAATCCTCACAAAAGAGAAGAATTCAGTACAACTCAAATTCTCTGTGCCAAAGATTTTGAGTTGTCCTACAAATGGAACAAAAGTAGTTAAAAACCATTTTAAAAAGAAACACAGGCATCAACTCTCTTTTGGTTAATCAATTAAGGTCTAGATCTTCCCACCTATGCCTTGCTATCTATGCTCATTGGTTCGGGTTCCTTCGCGGCTGACTTCTGCCCACTCAAAGAAGCAAAGATATCAAAAGCAGGAATCAATGAAACCCATCAAAGAAGCCTTACAAACAGCCCAAATAATTCATCAATTATAGGGGCAAATTGTAACACTTACACTGGCACCAGCAGAATCTATTTTATTCATCTTGGCAAACATGTTACCATAGAATTTGGCTTCCTTCTTGTTGTACTCTTTAATCTTCTCTTTCAAAACTTTGTATTCGAGCTTCACCTCCCTGGTACCAAACAATAATAAATATATATATATATATATAATTATAGAAAACAGAAAACAATGGTAGACAGGCAAATACAACTTTTTTCCTTGACAGTTGAGTTCAAGAGTTAGAACCATAGAAGGGTACATTGGCTTGTTAAGGCAAATTACCTATTATCAGGATCAAGCTCAAGGGCTTTCTTGATATCAAACTCCGCCAAATCCAAATCACCCAGATGGATGTATGCTTGAGCCCTTCTATACAAGGCTTTCACGTTTGCACTTTCTAATTCTAAAACCTGCATGCAGATGATATGCGATGGTTAATATTGCTAGGAGATCTAGCTTAAATATTATGATTGCAGTTATGAAGATTATTCCTACCTTGGTGCACAATTTCTCAGCCGGCTTGTAATCCTTCAGTTTCAATTTGCAAGCAGCATTGTTCAGATTGCAAGCAACCTTCAATGCCTTAGCCTGCTTTTTCTCCTCTTCGCTAAAGGAAGAATCATACTCAATATATTTAACAGCCTGCATATACAAACACCAATAAAACATGGTATTGGAACATTGTTCAGATTGCAACCAACCTTCGATGCATTAGCCTGCTTTTACAAGGTCGCATACGCATTTGCAATGCATACCTTCTCATATCTTTTAGAAGCTCCCACATATTTGCCAGCCTTGAACAATATATTCCCTTCTTCCTTCTTTTTACCAGCAGCTTCAATTTTTTCTAGGGTGTTCATATCCCATGATTCCCTTTCCTGAGAAAGCAATCAAAACCACTTGTAACATATTTCCAAGAAGAAATCTTACACATACACAACAAAGAACTCAAATCGTAACAAGTACACTGATCCACTAACCTTGACAAATGATACCAACTCAACTTCATAGTATACCGTTGAGTTTGGCGGTACCACAGCCAACTCCTGCTGTGACTCAGATGACCCAAAAGCATACTCTGGTGCAACAGTCAACTGTGCTACTTCACCCTTTTTCATAGTCATCACAGCTCTATCAAGACCATCAATAACTTGCTCTGTAACAAAAATTCGAGCAGTCACAGTTCAGCTCAAATCGTGAAGTCAAGTGAGTAATGGCAAGGACGCTTCTGTTACCTTCATCTGTCTTAAACTCGAACAAATCCTCTCCTTCATTGTGACCCTTCTTCAAGAAGACAGTACCATCTTGCAGTTTCCCTATTAATTTCACTGCCAAAAGGAGTATAGAAAAAGATAATTAAATTACAATTTTTCCTTTTTGGGGTATTGGGGAAAACTGAAATTTCTTTTCTCATAATTTAACACCAACCTTGGACAACAGACCCCTCATTTGGGCGCTCATATCCCTCTCCTTCCTTCAAGATCTTCTTTATAATCTTCTTGTCATCAGTGACCTCAGTCACAGTTTTCCATGAAAGCAACTCTAAGGTAATCAGAAGGGTGGCATTTGGAGGCACTGCACCTTCAGCACCAGTGGCTGGCTTCCCCTTCTCGCCAAAGCCATCTTTATTATAGTGAAATGGGGTTAAACATCCGAAACAAGAACCGACCATACATTCATGCTAAGTGAATAAAGAGAAAATAACTTACATTGTGGCTTCACTGTAAGAAGTACCTTCTCCCCCTTCTTCATTGTCTTAACTGCTCTTGCCAATGCAGGACAGAATAGACCTGTTCATAGAGGAAGAAGCAAGCACTGGTATTTTAGGAACTACAGGTGACATAGGAGGGAAATAAAATGAAGAAAAATGGCATAGACAACACAAACCATCCTTCACAGTGAACTCTATGCCATCAACTTTTGCCACCACCGTGCCGTCCTCAAGCTTCGCTTCATAGTTAACTACATTTAAGATTCAAGTCCATTATTAAACCTTGCTCATTCAAATAGTCACGCCGTTGATATAATATCATTATTATAAATAATAAAAGAAACCGATTATGATATGTACCTAGCACTTCATCAAGGTCCTTTGGATTCTCCCATTTCTCTCCTTCAGTAAGTATCTTTTTAAATAGCCCACCATCTTTGCATATGTCCTTGACACTTGTCCAAGATAGCAATTCAACATCGAATTGGAGGGTTGCATTAGGGGGAATGGTTGGCGGTGAGCCAGACTCACCGTATGCCAGCTCAGGAGGGATGGTAAAAATAGCATTTTCACCTTTCTTCATTGTCTTAATACCTTCGTCCCATCCTTTAATAACTTGTCCTGCAAAAGTATAAAGAAAGGAGAAATACCACACTAAATTTTAATGCCACTTCACCGGAGTTTCTCACTTCGACAAAAAGATCCCTAGAAATCCGATACTAAGTTGAAACTTTAACAACAAAGGATTCAAATGGCACATCTTGAACTTAAGAGGTCTTGCCCCTCAATATTGTCATCAAAGACAAAAACCCATTAAATAGACCAAATTATTTACCATAAAAAAGCAATGAGCCAATACAAAATAATATCGACACGAAACAAACTATGACGATGCAAAGAAAAATGCCTTTATTACATTCCAATATAGTAAGTTCAAAAAATGAGTTCTTACTATAAATTTGAACAGCAGGAACACAAAGGTTATATTTCAGAAACTCCCAATGGTTTTAATATAAATTCCAAAATCTTAAATGCAACCACAGGAAAGGAAACAAAACAAGCTTTAATTGGTCTAAATTAAAGTTCATATTATTTATAAACAATGCTTTGGACTAGTTGTCTATTAATACTGCGAGACACTAGAATCAAACGTATACTTCCCAGATTAAGTTCGCCATTTTTTCCTTCAAATTCAAATTTACACCTGAAAAGACTCAAATTCCAAAAGAGAAATAAACGATCTTCGTTTACCTTGACCGAGAGTGAACTTAAAAGGAGTCCCTCTATCACGGCTCGAGTCGAACTGAGTTCCATCCAGCAACGTCCCCGTATAATGAACTGCAACAATAACAACCAATCAGAATCTCAAAACATATTCAAAAATTAAAAAAAAAAAAATTTTGGCTTTTACTTTTTTCAATTAGTCTAATCTATTTATACCTTCAACTTCGTCGCCGATTTCAGGATAGTCCCAACCTTCACCTTCCTTAACAAGCTTCTTCTTCAAGCCTTGCTTGCCGATCTCCTTCTCTTCTCCGACTTTCAAAAGGGGACTCTCGTCGGGAAGATCCATATCTTCGTTCATCATGTCCGCCGCCGCTGGGATATCGAAATCCTCATCCATTTTCAATCGAAGAATCTAGACAGATAGATCGAGCGTGTGAGTGACCGAGCAGGCGAGAAAACGAGGATAACAAGCGCGAATGGTAAAAGCCCTGAGAAGCTAAGAAACTATAGTGAAGGCTAAGAAAGAATAAGGCGATTGTGGGTTCTAGATGCTTCTAAAAAAGGGTTTAACGTTAGCCAACAATTTGATTGGAGCTGATTGATTGTTTATCAAGGATCAGGAAGCTTCCAGAACTTCCTTTATTTTATTTTATTTGGTTTAAATAAAATCCAATCGAAAAATCAGACGGTTTATATAATTATACAAATATATTACGTATAAAATTAAAAATATATAATATTATATGTATTAATATATTTTTAAAGTTTATCTTATATAAATTATAAATATATTAAAATTGATATAAATATAAAAAATTTTAAATATAATTATAATATATAAAATATACGAATATAATATAAAAATATGATTTTATCAAGTTAAAAATGAGAGACTGCTTGCAACTTTCTTTTTTTTTAAAGAAAAAAACATTTATTTTTTTATCATTAATAAGTAATTGCCATATGAAAGCATCTCATAGATTTTACAAGATTTTATATTTTTCATTTTAAAACGTGTTCCTGAGATTCTTTTAAAACAGTATTAATTAATGTCAATCACAATTAAACCAAGCTGATTTATCAGATTTAATCCATTAATTTCTTCTAGATCAAAACTTAAATATGATTGCAATTTTGTTTGTACTAAGAGCTTCAACACCCACAACAACATCATCAAGTTGACCTCAAGATCTGCACAGTAAACTCTTTATTTGATACTATTTTAATGAAAAAAACAAATCAAATATGCTTTTTTATTTTCACAAAATGTAGAGTAGACATTTTAGCTTTTGGTTTTAATCACACCCTGGTTAGGAACAGAGTCTGGTGCAGTGCAGTGGAGTGCAGTTGTGGCCATTCCATGTGATTGTGAACTTTGAACTTAGTTTTGCTTGGTTACAAGAATTTGTCCCTTTGAAGCTGCTACTATGCGTGTATTACGCAGTATGTATCAACAATAGGATTCAACCGAGGCCAAAGCCAGTACCTCAAATCTTCTATTATATTCTTTACTTTGAATTATAAATCGGGGAAAAAAAATACTCCCTTTGGTCCTAAACATGGACAAAAATCGTCCTTTTGTATAGAAAAGAGGAAAAACTCTAGAATCTAGAAAGCCATAGATGATATCTTCACTTTCACAGTTCCACCGTTCACCCCCCCCCTCCCCGGGGGGCCATTGTTCTCTTGACTAGCCTCTGCTTGGAGCCTCGGAAACCTATTGGTTTTTTGGTTGTTCACCTCGAGGGTAGATTTTTATTTGATTTTCTGTGCCCACTCTATCCACTTAAGTGCTTTTGGAATTGTTTGCATTCACGGCACGGCACGGTACAATTAGATCATCCTTTTATTTTTTTGGGGTCTAATCGTACCCTGTTGTTAATACTACATTTCAATTGTTTCTAAACCGTCCCGTGCAGGAGAAAAAGGCAGAATCAAATATCAATCATTCACGTCTAACAGTTTAAGGATCAAGCAATACATTGAAAGATACCCGTCAACAGTAATGTGATTTGCTAATATAATATTAAATTCTTATTTTCAATGAGTAAAGACAAAATCTGATAAAAAAAACCTGATAGTGCACTTTGATTTGGGCTTATAATGTGAAGAAGTGAGATAAAAATAGGTAACAAGATCACAAGAATGAAAATATGGGACTAAAGAAACCGGAAAAAACACACGCAAAAAGAAAAAAAAGGTTCTAAGAGTAGGAACCAACTAATAATGGACAAACCAGGCAAGGAACTAGCGTAGCACCAAGCAATATATGGGTTTCGGTAGGTGTTTAATCAGCCAGCTCGGTTAATTGATTAATTCAAATTTCATTGATCGAATTAATCGAATTCTATTTCTTTTACTTATTAACCGAATCAAATTAGAAAAGAACTATATTAATTGAACTGAAATTATTTTATTTAATTTAGTTAATTTACTAAATTAATTGAATTTTAATTATTCTATATCAATGAGATAAAACTACTTATTAAAACTTTAAATTTTAATTTTTTATAATTTAAATGAATATAATTATTTGATAAATTTTCAATTAAGTAAAATTTTAATAATTTAAAATTCAAAACATCTATTAAAAATTTGAATAATTTAATTATTTTAACCGAAGAATGAACACTCCATGTTTTCGATTTTTATGAAGAACAACAGCAGTCGTCTGTGAATGGGCTGAAACGGTGTTCTTCTTGGGTTCTTTCGAGGGTTAGTCGTCCAATGAAAATGATGGTTCTTACCATTTTATGGATTTCGTAATATTGTTCCAGCTATTTGTTTTTCTCGGATCAAATTAAAGCTTCACTAATTGCTTGCAATTGAAAAACTCCAAGAAATTAAGGTCTGACAAATTGAGTCCACTAAAATTGTTAATGATCATCCTTTTGTTGAAATTACATTTGTTTTAGTCTCAAAAGAAAGAATGAACAACATGATTAAAAACGATATTTTCAAGATCAAAACTGTAGAGTTTAATTCAATTCAAACAAAAGAAAAAATAGAAATTTTGAAGCTTTAAACACCTGTATGCAATGACACCATTTTTTGTTGCAGGCTGTAACATATTAACTGCTGGTAGGACTCAGTAAAACCCATCAATTATATAAACTGATATATAATATTGTTCCACGGGCGAGACATTTTATCACCCTTTTTTCTCAATGTTATCAACTGATTTCTAGCGGCTAACCGCTATTGAATACCAGCAGCGAAGCTGGCTGAAAGAAAACTTGGAACTTTTCGGATCCTTCTACTGATGAAAAGCCGATTTGTTCCTAAAATAACTTGAGTAGAGTCTATAACAAATTGCAGTGTCAAAAGGATCGATGTGATTTCCATTACTCTAAACGGGGCATCCAGCTGATAATATGCAAGAGCAATGTCTTCCCTCCCTCCCTCCCTCCCTTTCCTCCTCCTTCACACTGATTGCGGAAGTTAACCGTTGGCAATCGACACACTGAACTGTAAATCCATTTTAAGGAAAACCTCAAAAGATAATGAGTCAATTAGGCATCGCACTTTCATAAGTCAAGCTGTTCAAACAAGTTACCCTCTTTGGATCTCAATGACAGCTAGAACTACTTCATTTTCTGTCCATACACGATAGTATCATATACCAGAGTAGAAAATTCGTTCTTGATTCTAAAAATGGAATGCATTCAACAAAATGCTGTATTTTTTTTAGACCATACACAAATCCCTCTTCTTCCATTCCTCTAGCAATTCAAATGCATCATTACTCCTCCCTCCCCAACACAACTCTGCCAGTACAGTCTTATAAGTCAACAAATCCGGTGCATCGAATCCCCCAACATATCAGAAACATCGTCAAGCCTTTGTTCCATCGCAAGACAACAAATCAGAATCATATAAGCACTCCATTTCGGCACCAATCCTTTCTCCCTCATCTCCTTAAACAACCCAAACCCCTGCGGTACCCGTTCCTTTCACACACACACACCCTTGAACATATAAGTAGATGTATAGGTGTTAGGCTCGCATCCATACATCTTCATTTCGTGAAAAATCTGAATGGCTCCATCGACATCTAAACGCTTTGAATGGCCATTAATTATCATATTCAACACGAAAGTATCTTGAATAATTCCTAAAGCTTTCATTTGCTTCGTTAAAGACCGGAAAGCGTGTAAATATACGAAACGAACATTTTGTCTAGTGAATCTTCTAAGCGAAGAATTAAACAATAAAGCGAATCTCTCAAGCGTGTGGGTTCACACTCATCTGATCTCAGCATTTTCTTGTAAACATCAAATCGCTAGGTTGAGAAAGAGCTTACGACCACAGCAGAAACGGATTATGGCGTTGTAAAAAGGGACACCGATGGGGCAGGCATCGTTGATGACTTCTTTTTTTAGTGTTTTGGCGTGGCGGTAGTGAGGCTGGTCGTGTCGGCGTGCTTGTACCTGCGTTGTAAAGCAGTGCAGCGGAAGATGTCGATGGCGAAACGGTGTCGGGTTAGGCTCGTAAAGCCTCCTCCACGTCAGCCAGGGTTAACCGGGGTTTAAGCTTGTCGTCGACTTGATGCACATATTACATATATCTTCTGAGCCTAAATCAACTCTTTCTGAGATGGGCTAGGCCTCATGTTAACGATTAACCAGACTAGGCTTTTAGGACGGGCTAGACTTGATTATGGTAAACAACTACAATGGCTTTTGATTTGTTTCAACATAACTTTGGGCTGTGAAATTTGAGGGTTCTTTTATTTGAAAAAGGAAAGATTACTTCGAACTTTAGGTTTTCCCACCGGAGGAGGCCACAGAGGACTGGCTTTACTTCTGCTGCTTTCAGTAAACGGAAGGTAATCATTGGTCAAAGCCAGCGCCCGCACCAACCACTGCGACTTTAGCAGCTTTAATGCGCCTTCTGAGCGAAGGTCAGCTCCGGGGAAGTTCTTAATCAACGTTCTGCATTCTTCCACTTCACCGCTGCCGATGGACTTAAACAGCTCGCCGTTGATCTTGATGCTTATAACAGTTGCGTTTCTCTTGTACACTAAAAAAGTGTAATTTTTATCTGTTGTTTAAAGGGGTTATTATACGTTGATAGCCTGTGAATTAGGAAGTTTTCATTTTTGCTAATTATGATTGGAGTGTTCATTTGGTGGAATAGAGGTTTTATTATGTGATGGATCTAGTTTAGTAGATCATGTGTAGGAAAAAACTCAACCTTGATTTATCAATGATATGCCAATTTGTTTTCAATTAAATTCAAAGCCCTTTGGACTTTGGAATGTTCAGCAAAGAATGTTTTGAATTGAATTGAACTCTAATTAATTGGTAGTGTTTTTGTTAAATCATTTTGTGTATTTGATCTACTAAATAAAATCCATCAGATAATAAGTCTTCTTTTAGTTACTTAGGATGTAAGAAAAAAACTCATGAAAGTGGCATGGGCTTCATTCAAGGTCATTAATGAAGCATCATTCATAATATGGAGGGTATGGCATGAACAAGGGTCACATATTTTATTCTCTTGTATTGGCTTTGTGCTTTGTAGATGTCATTGTTCCTAATGCCTTGTAGATTGACTGATTCTAAGACTATGCTAAGCCTTTTGAATAAAAAGGTTAGTTGACCTTAATTTTTCAAGGGTCACAGGGGTATTACCAACGGTATTGGCTTTATCTCTTGGTTGGCATTGTAGCAATTTACAAATCTATTTGGGCATTTATGAAATCCCTTATTTGTATCAATTCTTCAATTTTTATGTTTTTTTTTTTTTTTTGCTGTCGTTTTTTTAATGGATATCCTCGTTTATGAACTTCAATCTTTCATAGTACTTTATTATTAAAAAAGCCATCCATATATTATTTTCCTTCCACAATGTATTATCTGAGAATATCTTCCTACTTAAATATTTCGTAGCTGATGCCCTAGTTGTAGTGAAGCTTACTTGGCAAAGATGAAACATTGCCACGTCATATTCAGATAAGATTGCTGAAAGTCACTCCTATCTGATGTGAAAATCACAGACAATGAGGCTTTCTTCATTCTGTTATTAGTCCAAGGCTCAAAAAATTTACTGTGAAAGCTCTCCAGGTGCATTTAATATGGTAGACTTGAGATACCACCTTCGAAGGACTTGGACCCAGAGTCCTTCCAATACATTGTGGTTTCAGAGATGGTTAGGGAACATCAGCACTGTTATTGGCTCGAGACAAACTCCAGTCTCACTGACAAGTGGGTACTGAGATCCATAGGCTCCAACTTGCCCGAGTTTATGCAGCCTCTATCTTGTATGGTTATTTTCTCTAGTCTGCCTCCTTTAGACACCAACTGGAATGATGCCCAACTTTGGCTCATCAAGAGCGTCTGAATCATAGGAACTCCCTGCAGTTTCCAGATTTGTTACCTTGCGGATTTTAGAGTCTCGTATTCGGCCATGTTAGTGACGTGCTGTCTGTTTCGTTTTGGTCAAGGGCCAGCTAAACAGGAAAATAATCTTGAAGAATCAAGGTGGTAGGATTTGACCTCGAGACATTGCAGAGGTGTGTCAATCCGAAATCCAAAGAGGCTGTAAGTTTGATCGAGAAGCACAGCTGTGCACTCTTCGGAGATGAGCAGAGAGGTATGCTGGAGACCAGTGAGGTGATTCTGACTTTGAGGTCAATTTTTGAAGCTGTTGCCTTGGGTTCTTTTCTTTGGGACATAGAACAATTCATTGACACCATGTATGAGCTGAACGACAACAGACTCGGGGAAAAGGGGAAGTTATAGCAGTTGAGTAAAGTCTCTTTGTACAGAGGAGTAAACAATGTACAGCATAAAACTTTTCAACTGTCTCGTTGCAGCGGTGGAAAAACCACCATTGTATGTATCATTTTGTATTAGAAACATCGATGATATAATTTTTCTTGTTTTCTACGTGTGTTAATGACAAAATTTGATAGTGAGCAAACCAGTTGCAGTTAATGTTCCTGTTCGATGGCTATATATTCAATTGTCAAGTGTAAATGGATGGTTTTGAGTTCCTGGGCGTTATTTTAGTTCAGAATTCTAGACTTGTATCAAGACCTATAACAGTGTTCTGCTGAGTTAATTCAGCCCAGAAAACGTTTAAAAGAAAAAAAAAATTAAAAAAACTAGTTTAGGACTTATTTTTTAACTCCTATTTTGAAACTTGGATTCGGAGTAGGGTTTAGATTGCGGTTGTAGATACGTTTTTAGTCGTATCGTGTTTATTTGGATTTTGGATGTAATGAATATTATAATAATCAATTACGATAAATATTGACGATAAAAAGAGTTAAAACTGTAAAATAGCAGCCAAAATGTTGTATTGTAATTGCTATTTAAGTTTGTGATCGGGAGCATAGCCACTTCAAATAACCCAAGTTACCGATGCTTAAAAACCTGGATTGGAAATCCCTCCACTACAAGTAACCTATGAACATGGTCGATCACTTTCTTTTGAAG
>JBBYHM010000025.1:7340099-7353732 GCA_038381775.1 Adansonia rubrostipa
CTCGAGTTGTTCACGATGGGGGAACTAATAGGCCTTTTTCTAGCTCCAAATATTTTGTAGTAGCTGTTTGGAGCACCATCCGTCCAAAAAAGAAGAAAGTCCCTTGGCAAATGTTGCTTTGGTTTAAATTCTTGGCACTCATTCATATCATAGATGGCAATTCTTGATAAATTTCCAATCAAGGATAGCTGATCTCATGGGGTATAACTATAGATGCAAATTGCTTTCTCTGCAAACAAGAGAATGAGACAAGAAAGCATCTCTTCTTTAGCTGCAGATATTCCAAGCAAATTTGGTAGCAGGTACTGGATCTTCGCAGAATTCATAGAAGAGCTTCAGATTGTAGGGGAGAATTCCTTTGGGCCATAAGATTTTTCAAAGATAGAGCTTTAATGGCAGCTATCTTATGCATAGCTTGGAATGCACTGATATATTTTGTTTGATGAGAAAGAAACACTAGACTTCATACTCAGATTGAGTTCAGAGAAGCTAGATTAATGGATCAAATTAGTAAAACAGTTGCCCTGCGCCTTCATGATCTCAAAAATGTTAGGATGGAACTCTGTAAATCTTGCGTTATGTAATGATTGAGGGTTTAATTTTGCCATTTTTTTCTCAACTTGCTTTTGATGTAATGGGGTTGGACAATGCAATATTTTTTCTCTTGCTTCTGATGCAGTTCTTATACAATGAGGAATTCTTGTACACTGTTTCTTTTTAGCAGTTTACTGCTTCTTGGATAATAGAAAAGCAATCTACTTATCCAAAAAAAATTTACATATACGAAAGAGGTGATTTCTACCCTTAATTTGGTCCCCAAAATGGGTTTAGAAAATTTATATTTTTGTTTGGTATTAATTTTATAATTCTTAAAAAAAGGCTTTCCACGTCTGCTTTTATTTTAAAAATTGGTATTTTGTTTTTGTTTCATGGCAGGATGATACACTATGAAAGCAATTCATATAATGCGACAACTTAAATTGGATAATGTCATGAAAAGATTTACACAGTTTTTATTTATTTAGATAAAACTTATGATAGAGTACATATACATATTCTATGGTGGGCTTTGAACAAAAAATGTAATTCATTTCAAATATGGTATGATAATATGGGATATGCATGAATGGGTAGCTAGGAATGTAAAAACTTGTCATTCATTGATATATGAGTTTTTTTATGTGCACCAAGTATCGACGTTTGGTTAATTTCGTTTTATTCAGGATGAAATATTTTGGTGTCTGCTATTTGTAAATGATATGACACTGGTTGATGAAACTAAATAACTAGTCAATACCGTATTATAATTGTGAAGACAAACACTAGAAGTTGGGGGGATTAGGTTGAACATATCAAAAATTGAGTATGAATTGTTCGTTTAGTGAAAGAATGAATAACGATTAAGATATGATCATACTTAATGGTAAGTGACACCAGTTAAGTGTTTGAAATATATAGGGGTCATAATTCAAAAGGATTGAGAGATTGATGAAGATATTTATCACACGATTAAGATTGGATGACTTAAGTGAAAAAGTGCGAGAAGAGTTATTTGTGATTGCATTATGCCTTTAAGTTTGAATGGAAGTACTATAAGGTGACTGTCAGACTTGCTTTGCTACATGATACGAAAAGTTAAACTAACAAGGACCAACATATACAAAAGATAAGCTTAAACAAGATGCAAAATATTAACATAAACGCATAATAAAAGTGTAAATGACAAAGTTAGAAACAAAGACGTTCATCTTTAAGTTAGGATAACTCTTATAAAGGATAAGGTAAAAAAAAATATTTACGGCGGATGACCACACAAAGACACAATTAAAGGATGCACTTATTAAAAGGAAGAGCAAATTGAACCGCTAAGCATGTGGATCAAATGGTTGGAGTTATTCTATCCTAACTAGAGGTCTTAAGTTTGTATTTTGTGAGAGAGCTTTGCGGCTCTTGTGGTCTTATTCAACTAGAATCTGAATTAATCGATACCCAATGTGATGTCCAGATATCGGGTGGGCTAGAAAAAAAAAAAGAACAAATTGAATGTTACACGAAGTAATGAAACTATTAGAACATGAAGAGAGAAAGATGGATAGAAATAAATGGAGGAAGTTATTTTTATGATTTAAGTTAATCAACCCTAAATACATTGGAATTAAAACTTATTAACTTGGTTTGATTAACTTTGTTTGATTTGGTTATTATAATAATCTTTTGTAATATAATTTATCCATTTTTGTAATTAAAAAATTGTGACCACTAATTTTAAAATACAAGGCTACTAAATCCCCTTAAAAAAAGCTAAACGATAATGAGTAAACACTCAAACTAAAACCCAATTGATACTATATGAAACAAATTTTCGTTATTAGTATTTCTTTTAATTTGTTTGAGACTTTAATTGTAGGAATGATATGCAAACCAATGTTAATGGTTTGATCATTTTACTTACATGACCTCAGAGTTTAATTTCATTCAAAACCCAAAGTCTAAATTTTATTCATAGCAATTATATGAATACTTAAAATGCCATTTCAATCAAACACCAATTACAAAGAGAAGTTGAATTCTTAAAAGATTTAAAGGTTGACTCTATAAACTAACTTATAATCAATGTAATTAGCATTATATGAAATCCTTTATTGTTTAAGCACTTCTAAATTTAATCACAAAATATACTGATCAATATCAACATAAATTATATAATTATTTATTTAAATTAATAGTAATATTTTTATCATATACAATAATATATTTTTTAATCAAAATATTATTTTATAATGAAGAATGTTAATGAGTACATAGTGGCATTGGTTAAGACGTGTAATTAATGATTTTTTTTAAATATTTAATAAAAGCAACGCATTAAATGCAAAATTTTGCTTAAACTAATAATAAAATAAGCTTTAATTAGTGGTTATTAGAATTAATTAAGCAAATTCTTACATAATTTGTAAGAATCTTTAGAAAGTATAATCTTAAATATATTAAAATAATATGAAAAATACCTCTGTTTTTAAATGGTCATAAATAGATTAAGTCCATCATAAAACCTAAAATTTATAATTTTCTTGTTTTTATTGGTTTATTACTTTTTTATACGAATTACTTTTTCTTGAATTAATAAAAATAATACATTAAATATAAAAAAATTAAATTAATAATAAAAAAATTATTAATCAATGTTTATAAATATAAATTAAATAAATAATTTTATAATTTATAAGAATATTTGGAAAGTAAAATCTTAAATATCTTAAATTAATATGGAAAGCATGTTTTTAAAATGGTCAAAAATAGACTGAGTCGGAGAATAAAACCTAAAATTTATAACTTCCTTATTTTTATTTTTATTATTATTTTCCAGCTCACAAGTGGCCAGTGGGACCGCGGATTCTGATCCAACGGTTCAAATTGATGATTGGCGGATTAATCGGAACCGTTTATTGCATAGATGTATCAACGTGGTGGACATCGGAAATATCACTACCAAACCCGGGTTGGAGAAAATAAGGTAAAAAAAAAAACTAGAAAACCGGAAAAGGCAGGGGCAAAATCCCGTAATAACAAGAAAATCCAAGGGCAAGAGTAGGAATTTTCCAATAATTAGATGACGGACGCAGAAGTAAGAAAGGAAAGGAAGGGAAATAAAAAAAAAAGGAAAAAATAAATAAAAAGTAAAATCCAGCAACCAAAAAAGTGATCCAGAAAACCAAAAGGACCCTTCGTTTCTCTCTCTCTATTTCTCTTGTGGATTTCTTCTCTTCTCTTGGCGTGGCGCTGTTGTTCTTTGTTGGTGTTATATTTTTTTGAACAATCTCATCTTCACAGATTGGTTCTCGTTTCGATCTACAAGTTAAGTGTAAGTCGTTTCTCTCTCAATCTGAAACCCTAAATTTGCCATTCCGCCCTTCGATCTTTTTTCTTTAACACCCTTGATTTCTCATATCGAGTTTGAATTATATAAAATCTTGATTCATCGGGATGTTTACTTTTTTTTTCTGGTTTGTTTTCTTGATTTCATTTAATTGCATGTAGGCAATTATCGATTCGGTATTGGATTGGGAAATTCGATTTTTTTTTTTTAGATTTAATTAGGTGGCTTCGGTATATTGATCTGCTAAGTGGTCGAGGTTTTTCTCGGTGATTAGTATATTTTTATTCTGGAAATTTGGGGGTTCGGATTATTAAAGTTTGAAATAGGGATTTATAGGGTTTGCTTTGGGATTTATCTAAATGCAGTGTAAGGTTTTGATTGTGTTTTTCTTTTCTTTTTGTAAATGGATTGGGATTTTTGAGGGTTTAGGTAATTATAACGTAACGATAAAATGAATTTGTGAGTATTTTTTTTAATTTCTTCTTGTAAATTCATTGAGTTCAGCTTTCAGTGGCTCTGCTTGCAGAGGATAATAGTGCTCTTTTCTTTATATAATTATTTATTTGTTCCGAGGGTTCAGGCAAGCATGAGTGACGAGGGAGAAAAGACCTGCCCCCTTTGCGCGGAAGAGATGGATTTGACTGATCAGCAACTCAAGCCTTGCAAATGTGGCTATGAGGTTTGAAGCAATTACTTCTTTTTTTCTTTTAATTTTCCTACATTTGTTTGGCAATTCAAATCAGAGAAAGAAGTAAAAGAGATAACAAAAGTGACAGAGTAGAAAAAGGAGTATTATTAATTTGTGTCTTAGGCCTCATTTGTATTGATCTTCGAGACAGATATGTGTTTGGTGTTGGCATCACATAATGGATATGGCTGAGAAGGATGATACAGAGGGGAGGTGTCCGGCGTGTCGTAGCGCTTATGATAAAGAAAAGATTGTGGGGACGGCTGCTAATTGTGAGAGGTTATCATCCCACGCATCATTTTATCATAAAATATATTGCAATATTTACCCCCTATGGTCTCATTGTATGTAGTTGTTTTAATAAGCAGGTTGGTTGCTGAAGTTAGTATGGAAAGAAAAATGAAGTCACAAAAGGCAAAGCCTAAATCATCTGAAGGAAGGAAGCAACTGAGCAGTGTGCGAGTTATTCAAAGGAATCTTGTTTACGTAGTTGGGTTGCCAGTTAATCTGGCAGATGAAGAGGTACTGTCTTTCTATCCTCCTTGCGTACATTTGCAAGCTAATGATTATATTTGTATCATGACCTAAACAAGTATTTCTTCTGTGCAGCTTCTCCAACGTCGGGATTATTTTGGTCAATATGGGAAAGTTCTAAAAGTATCCATGTCTCGGACTGCAGCTGGTGTCATTCAGCAATTTCCAAACAATACATGTAGTGTGTAAGTGCAGAAATCTCATGTTTTGGTTTTAAATCTTCTAAATATTCAGGCATACTCGTTTTATGCATTGGATCTTTAAGAGAGGCATAATATATCATGTAGTTGGATTTCTTATATTACTATTCTGATGATTTTTTTGTCTTTGTCCCTCTTTTGCAGTTCTCTGTATTTTAGTATTTCTTTTTCAACTGCATTTTTTTACCCTGTGAACAGATATATTACTTACTCAAAAGAAGAGGAAGCAATTCGTTGTATCCAGTCTGTACATGGGTTTGTCTTGGAGGGTAGACCATTAAAGTATGAGAACGTGTTTGTGGAGCTCTTTCTTTTGTTAGTGATTGGATGCATACATGGTCTTGGTTGTCATCTCTAATACTTGGAATATTCATTTCAGGGCATGCTTTGGTACAACAAAGTATTGTCATGCATGGCTGAGAAATGTGGTATGTTTATAGGTGATTTTGGTTAATTTATTTTGTCAATTAAAGAAAGTTTATTTATTGCTGCTAGATTTATAAATTAGTATAAAAAGTAGAATAAATTTAAACCGATCCTTTATCAAATGTAATTGAGGATTTTTTTGCGGGTTTCAGCCTTGCAGCAATCCTGATTGTCTATATCTGCATGAGATTGGTTCTCAAGAGGACAGTTTCACAAAAGATGAGATTATATCAGCATATACAAGGTATATTCACTTCGAATTTGCTGCTCTAGTTATTGCTGTCATCTCTGTTTCTTTTATTTTAGATTATTTCTAGTGCATTTGCATGCAACTTTCTTTGTGAGGTGAAGAACATTAACTAGATGATGTTTTCTGATTTAAATGAATGCATGTCGGATTGATTGAACTTCATTCTCCTCTTTATTGTAAAAGCCAATTACAGCTGTCAAAATACATACATATGTACTGTTACAATAAGAATGCTATCATATGTACTCAGAAAGCTTTTTAGCTGAACTATCTATCCAAGTAGTAAGGAACGGATGATAAATTGACATTTATTAATTGGAAAGTTAACTCCCGCAAAAGATGTTTTGGCAGCTTTTATTTCTTTGGAATATAAGATAGTTGTATCATTTTGATAATGCTTCAAAAGGATTTTGGCTTCCCATTGATTCTTACTGGATCATCACCATTTCTTTTGCAGGTACCAAATGTAAAACGGTTTTCTCCTTTTATAAGATGGGTTTACTATTGTGGTCCTCACTTTCCAAATAGTTGTTTCAAATCCAAATTTGGATTTGTTCTTTTGCAGGCATGGAATGTCAATAGGTTTTCTCCTTTTATAAAATGGGTTTACCATTGTAGTTCTCACTTCCAAGTAGAAGTTTCAAATAAAAAATTGGATTTGTTGCTCTGTTTTTTAACTTCTTATTGCAACTTTCTAAGATGCGTTCTAGGTTCTCCGTGAATATTGAGCAATGTCTTCTCTTGCATGATTTATAATCTTAGTTGTTTAAAGTAGGGTTCAGCAAATAACTGGTGCAACAAACAATATACAACGTCGTCCTGGAAGTATGTTACCTCCACCAGTGGATGATTATTGCCCCAACAATTCGGCTTCTGCAGCAAAACCCATTGCTAAAAGTGCTTCAAATGTAAGTTCATGTTTTTTAACTACAAACAAAAATGGGAAGGTGATTTTATACACGAAGACTTTTGGAAAATAGGGAATTTGTGCCCTGCTTTCAAGCAGACCTTCTCCAAACTTCTTTGGAGCTTGTTTGTTTTGAACTTGAGTCAATGCAATAAGAATTTGTGAAATAATGGGGTTGGTGGGTTGAGGTGGCAATGGATTAAAGCACCATGCATGATTTGTCTTGGCTGCATCTCATCTGGTTGTGATTTTATATATGGTACAGAATACAACAGTGACCATTCCTAAAGGTTCTCCCCCAAATGGAAGCTCTGGTAGATCTATCGCTCTTCCTGCTGGAGCATCATGGTATGTCATTTAATTTGTTCAATAATTTTGTTACCTTAATTTCTGGTGCTAAAATTCTGAATCATTCTTCCAGGGGAATGCGTGCTTTAAACCAGCCACAACCGGCCGTTTTAGCATGTTCAAATGGACCTTCTAAGCAGAATTCTGACACCGTTAGCAGCACATTACCATTTTCATCTGCAGTAACAGGCACAAATCAGGCTTGTTCATTACATGCTGATATTATAAAGAAGCCATCAGAGGAGATTCATGCTCTGCATATGAAGGGTAGACCTGATTTGTTAAAACCTTTAAAACA
Source organism: Adansonia rubrostipa (assembly GCA_038381775.1). Taxonomy (NCBI): domain Eukaryota; kingdom Viridiplantae; phylum Streptophyta; class Magnoliopsida; order Malvales; family Malvaceae; genus Adansonia; species Adansonia rubrostipa. The sequence goes on from JBBYHM010000025.1 coordinate 7,347,628, forward strand.
GAATGTTGGTTTAGATTGTCGAACAACTGCACTAGAGAAACCTACTCCACCCAATGGAGTTTCTGCGTCTAAATCATCGAGTAGCCAGTTATCTTGTACGCTGGCATACAATCATAATGGCCAGAGCACTAATATACCATCAACTGATACAAGCTCCACCTTTGATCATGCTGGTCAGACTTCTATTTCCTCTGGTGAGAAAGCAGGGAGTATTTCCTCTATGGATGGGAACATCCAGAGGTTTTGCTCTGATGTGTCTACATTGAGCTTAGATAGGAATGTCTTGAATGGGCATTCCGATGTAGTTAGACCATTCAGTTCTGCTTCTGAACATGGATCGAGCAGCTTACCTGGTAGTCAGGGGTTACAACAATGTTATACTGATTACTGTCGAGAACCATTAAGTTCAGCGGCTGCTGGGAGACCTGTTACATCTCCCAATCGGGTGTGCATTTCAAAAGAGCAGTCTGATTGGAGAACTAATACACATACTCAAGCCATGGCAAATACAAGTTCTGAAGTAGAGGAAGACATATTGTCTTTTGATAGTCAAAGACTCAAAGATCCGGAAGTCATTAGTCATTCAAATTATGTGCCAAGTTCACCAATTTCGCTCCACTTATCAAATCAGTCTAGGTCCCATTCTTTGCAACATGGTGAGACTTTTGGTGCCGTTAATTTGAATGCTGATACTTCCGTTGTAGATAATAAAGTTAGCGACGGTTCATTTCTTCATGGAGCTAATGTTTCGTCTTTGTCAAATGGATACGCTGAGAAGTACATAAGCAATAGTATTAGATCTGAGATTTCCAGGGAAGGCTCCCTTCTGCTTTCAAATGAAGGGAAAGGGAAGCAGATGGGAAGATTCCTTGTTAATGCTGAGAGCAATGCTGCTAATGATACAGGAGAGAGCAGCATAATTTCAAATATATTGTCACTAGATTTTGATACATGGGATGAGTCCCTAACTTCTCCACAGAACTTGGCTAAATTGTTGGGAGACACTGACAAGCAGCAGCCCAATCCTCTCAAACTATCTAGTTCTTGGAAAGCACTGAATAACAACCAGTCGAGATTCTCATTTGCAAGACAAGACGATTCTAAATATCATCCTGTTGATGTTGAGTCCTCGTTTAGTGTTTTTGGGCAAATGCTGCAGAGCCATTCTTCTAGCCAGGATTTTGGAGAAAGCAGGGATCTCTATCAAAACAAGATTGGAATTTCTAATGGTATATCTGTCAGTAGCTTTGAGGAATCTGACAAATTTACAAGCAGTCCTTCAATTTTTTACAATAAGCATTCTGGTGAGTGTCTAGGAATTTACTCTGGACCTGCTATCTTAGTTCAATCTGATTGTTGTTCATAGGGAAATTTACTCTTGGTGTCTGAATGTTGAGTTGAGTGGTATCTGTTTTTTATTAATTGTAATCATGCAACAATCTTGCTTGTTGTGATCTTGAACATCATTATGGATAAATTAGTTTAATATTAACAGATTTTTAGTTTTGTATGTGATCTTCCATTGTTGCCTGAAATTTGTTTTGTTTTGTTTTTTTTTTTTTTGACTTCTGAGTACACAACTGACTTGTCTGTTATTTTTTTTCTGTCTATATTGAACATTGTTTTTTCATGTCATTTCTTTTCGATTTTTGTTTAAGTTTGGCTTTGATTTAGTTCATTCTGATCCTTTATTCAATGTTGTCTGGCAGCTTCAAGAGCTCAAATTTCAGCCCCACCTGGATTCTCCGTTCCTAGCAGGGCACCTCCGGGCTTTTCTTCTCTTGAGGGAGTAGACCATGCTTTTGACACCACATCTGGTAATTTCTTTTTCGGTTGCTTCAGTTTTGGGGTTCCTAGCCTGCAAATTAATATTGACTCCTTTTTTATATAGGAAATCATTTGATGGACTCTTCAGCCTTGTTAAGAAATTTTTATCAGGCTCCTCAAAGTGGTGGTGTTGGTGGCCCAGGGGATATAGAATTTATTGATCCAGCAATTTTGGCAGTTGGTAAGGGTAGAATTCAGGGAGGGCTCAACAATTCAGGCTTAGACATGAGATCAAATTTTGTGCAACAGTTAAGTCCCTATGAAAACGAGGCCAGATTGCAGCTATTAATGCAGAGAGATCTGTCTCCTCATCAAAACCTCAGATATGATGTTGGGGATAGCTTTTCTTCTCTGAATGACGCCTATGGAATTTCTTCTAGGCTAATGGATCACTCACAAGTCAACAATATGTCCGCATTTGCACAGTTGAATTTCCAACAGTCAAGAAATTCACATATGTCGTCAAATGGTAATTGGGATGGATGGAATGAGGTCCAGGGCAGAAACGGTCTTGGTGTGGCAGAGCTCCTAAGAAATGAGAGACTGGGATTTAACAAGTTTTATTCTGGGTATGAAGATTCAATGTACAGGATTCCCACTTCTGGTGATCTATATAACAGAACATTTGGGATGTGATGTGATTGTTGTTGGAACCAAGTTGGTTGCTTCATTGGCAATATTGCTATATGCTAAGAAGTAGAAAGAATGATTTTGTGCAATCTTGGTTTTTGCATGTTGATGGGATGTTTGACTTGTAATTTGGTCTCCTCGGGCACCCTCACGAAGGATCGACTCCGGGTAGCTTGCCCAAAAAGGCGCTGTCTGCAAACGAGCACAAGCTGATAAGGAAATATCTTAGGATTATTAGTATTAACTTTCTGCCTGCTTGTTGTATCTGCACCTGCTTGTTTGGGCGAAAAAGCCGATTCGAAGCTATCAAAACCCTGGTAGGGTTTGGAGGTTGAGTTTGGCTAAAAATGGGCAAAGATTGGAGGCCGAAATGGTACAGTTATAATTCAAATTGTACATTTTACTTTGCATTGCATTGTGTTTAGGGGCTTTGGGCTTTGGGGAATATGAAACAATTTTTTTTATTATTATTTTCTTGTGTTATGTATCTGGTCCAATATTTGTCTTTCTCTTCCCAATCCTAGTCTTTCTTCATTTTCCCCCAAAATCATATATTCAAGTTATTATTTGTTGCTTTAAAAAAAAAATCATATTTGTTAATTTATTTTTGTCTTTTTTGATAATAATTATTTTTAAATAATGAAAAAATTAACTTTCTTGCTAGTAGTTTTATAACTCAGGTCCAAAATTATACATCCCTTAGTCTATCATTGATGAACCCCCCCCCCCAACAAAAAAAAGGGGGGGTGCTTAAAGGATTGGGTTTTAATTCGATCCCTGATATTCATGAATTGGATCAATTTGAGTCTTTTAAGATAATGCATTTGTTGTCATTAAAGCCAGAAAAAAAAAAGGAGAAAAAAAGAAGAGAGAAAATTAACCAAAGACAAAAACTAGCAGAAACATGATACATGTGGTATCCTTGAGAAACCTATCATAATATATATATATATATATATAGATATATAACTATATCTATGTGTGTATTTTTAGCTTTGAAGAAAGGAATAAAGTTCGCTTCAATTTAGGTGGCTAATTTGATGCGCATGAATTGCTTTTTTTTTTTTTTATTAAGGATGCATGAAAAAGTGAAAAGAGCTTCAAAAATTAGAACGTCACTATCCCCCTAAAAAGGGCGAAAGCCCCTTTAGCTACAGGCCATGGCACCCGAAAACTTAACCCAAAATTGAGTGGTGGGGCACCTTGGCAAGGGCAATGAAGATTGATTGGAGTAAATGTGGACCCAAAACAGAATGGCAAAAACATAAATGTAAGAGTTTTTGGTTGTTTTTCTTTTCCTTCATTGTATTGTTATGAGAAGGGATACTCAGAGGAAAGAAAGTATGATAAGTTGAAATGAAACCTTGAAATGAAACCTTGGCTGGCATTTATTGAGGCAGAAAAGATATGCTCCAACAGGAATCGAATCAGCATTTTCTTGATACTGATAATACATATATATACAAAAGAGTTTTTTTTTTTAGTTCATCAAGTCAGAGACTACTAAGTCTGAAAGTGAATCGGATCAGTATTTGAAGAATTATCATACAATTAAACTTGGAGACTGAATCGGATCAGTATTTGAAGAATCATCATACAATTAAACTTACAATTACACTTGGAGACTGAATCGGATCAGTATTTGAAGAATCATCGTACAATTAAACTTGGAGACTATCTATCGCTGCTATTGTTGCATTCCACTGAAAATTATGTTTTGAGAGATGTGACTAAGGTGGTGCACTTCATGTGGCTTCTTCAACTGAAAATACGTTTTGAGGGAGATGGTGGCAGCGGTGGCGGTGGCAGTTGATTGAGAGGTTTTGGCAGAAGAATAGTAGCAGCGGATCAGGGAAAGGTCTCCGTGCATGAGAATCCTGATGATGCTACAGTAGCAGAGAACAGTGGCATTATTAGCGGAGCGGTGGCACTGACCTGATCTTGCTTTTGCCACGCCCATTCAGGGAGACTTGCGGAGGACCTAATTGCCTTCTTTGCCAAACAAATATCAAAATTCCGATTATGATTAGAATTACATAGACACCAACCATGAGAATTTACCGGAGGATGTTTTTCCGGCAACAGTAACGCGAAGCAAATGAGAAACATCCCTCATGTCCATGAATGACCATATTACAGCAGGCAGCCATTGTTTTATTTATCAAAATATTTAGATATAATTTTGTAGGCCCTGAAGGTATAACCACTGACATATTATGACACCCATTATTCCCATTCAAATCTGTGAATAAAACCCTTCAAACTTTCATCATGTCCTTATGGTACAAATTGAACACCATTGTTTTGAACAGATAAATAAATTCAGTTCAGCATCAAATTTTAGGCAGAATCTATGCAAGTAATTGCCAACATAGGAATTATCCGGGATATGGAAGTTGGCTGTTATTTGGTGCAAAGTCCAAATGATAAAAAGGACTGAACAAGGTTACAAGATCCGCAAGAAAGCAATGAAGTTTACCTCAGTAGGAAAAAATCTAGGGTATACACTATTCTGGAAAATGTGATCTGAAGTCCCCGCTAGCCCTCTGAAAGCTGGAGCCATTGTTGCAGCAGCGGGATTCTCTGTCTGCAAAATTAGATCATAGGGTCAAGATACTGATTTGTCACCCACGCCTGCCAGGTTTATTTCTTAGAGCTAGCTAAATATTAACAAATTAGAAATGATCTCATCCTAATACCCACAACAGACATCAATATATTGCTGGCAGGTCGAACAATTGTCCTTTCAATTACGGTGCTTCAACTTTTTATTTTTTTGAAGTAATTATGTCAAACAATGTATCTGACATTTTTTAAGATATGAGTATAAAGATATAATCTTTCAAATGCATAAAAAATTTTGAACCAACCTTGTCAGACACATACATGTATCCAACACTTACATCCGAGTTAAAGTAACGTAGTTTTTCAATGTCACGAAACATCCTAGAAAATTACAATTATTAGATTGAAAATTTACTCTCAGACTCTTCCCGACATGCATGCCATAAGGGTCAGAATGGAAACGACGACGTCCCTCATTTTCCTCCGGAGCGTTGCCAACAGGTGGAGATATCCCCAGGTTCAGATCAAGTTTGTGAGAGTTGGCTGCATAAAGGAGCGTTTTGTTTTGTACACAAGTTAACAAGAGCAGTGATTAGAAAATTATTTTACAACAATATATACAGAGAATTAAAAGCAAACAGTGGCAAAAATACCTTCATTACTGGTATCCAAGATCATCTTCCCTTCATATGAACTTGGCTCAAAGTTGGTGATCGCCTCCCTTCCATTAAATTTGATAGCTGCCTTGTCGTAAGCCCTGATTTCCAGAAAAAAAAAAAATCAAAAGCTAGACATGTGTTGGATGGGAACCCTATTGAGGTTGAGAATTCAGGGTAATAAAATTCAGTATCAGGTGAAAGGTAGTTCATGATCATTAGGACCTTGCAGCTTCTACTTCATTGTCGAATAGCCCAAGATAAATATACCTGCACGCAAACATCGTAATCCCCGTGATGAAACCACCGTCCCCACGGTAAAGAGAACTGAAGCCGTAAAATAATAACCATAATTTCAGGTTAAAGTCATTTTTTAAATCTCTGCACCTAAATGACATGTTTAATGCAAGATAGAAATTTCCATTAA
>JBBYHM010000025.1:7380291-7395205 GCA_038381775.1 Adansonia rubrostipa
AAACTAAACATCACCTAAAATAAAATTTAAAAAAAAAAAAACGTAAAGAGATAACGAAGTGGGGAGAAAAATGTCGTGTAGGCCCGCGGGGGACAGAAGGAAGCGTCCAATCAATATCCGGGCGCTCATGCATGCATGACGAAAGCAATCTAAATTGCCATAAATGAATAACATTAATTAAAGCGGCCTCAGCTGGCTAAGCTCTGACTTTGGTTGAGGTATTTGTCCTTGTTTTTTCGACAAAATTTATTTTGGAAGGGTACTGATATAGATGACTACACTTTGAGAGTTAAGCTTTTAATCTTTCACAGCACTCATTTAATTATGGGGGTAGGGAAGGAGGAGATATGGAAATGGAAACCCCCTATTTTAATTTTAAATTTATTAAAAAAATAATTATATAAATTAATTAAACAAAATTTGATTGTCGCTAATCTATCAATGTTAGAAAGTTAAAGCATGTCAAGAAAAGAAAGTTAGATATTGAAGTGAACTTTACAGGATATCGATCCTTAGAAATGACCTGTGATTTAATATGGGTAGCAACCCTGATAATTCATTGGGAATTAATCAAAAAACTGGAGTCAGATACTCGAACAAGAAAGCTTTTCTTGAGAGTTCAGAGACGTTTGGAGTAAAGATAGAGGATTGGGGGGGAGGGGGTTGAAATGGTGGGAACAAAGAGAGAATAAGGATAGTTAATGAACGGTCGAGATTTAATGGGAATGTTGGCAGAGAGATAAGGCCGTGCGCAACGTAAGCAAAAAAACAGTTGCCTTAGACTGCATACGTTTATGGGTTAGTCCACGGCTTACGTTTTCTCTACAGTGAAACTAATTGAGAGAGAGAGAGCTGTTCAATAGCTGAAAGAACCTCGGTTGTAACTGTCGTGTGTTGAGAACTTTGGTTAGAAGTTAGAATTGAAGTGTCTTGTTTTGTTTTTTTATTTAATGTATAAATATAAACTAATAAATTTAAACCGTAATAAATATATTGTGTTAATCACTTAAATATATTTTATTTATATTTTATTTTTATATTATATTCAAAATTATTTGAGCCCCTACCTATGACAAAATGAGCTTCATAAGACTTTACAGCTAAACGCGGTTGGAAGAGGGAGCTAATCAATTAGTGGGAGAGAGTCTTAAAGATTGAGTCGATGCTATTATTGATCATAAATATATATATATATATATATAGAGAGAGAGAGAGAGAGAGAGAGAGAGAGAGAGAGATTTCACAAATGACAAGACCTGGGTGCTTCCGTGCTTGTCTAGGAAGGAGGGACAAGAAATACACGATTCAGTTATCGCATAACATACCACGAAGACACCAAAATTTATGAAAGTTTAAATGTAGTTATAATAAAACATGACAATAAAAAGTAATTTTTTGAGAGCAAGCAATAGTCTCCATCTCTTCTCCAAAATATGGTCCAGGGTAAATGCAATGGAAGCAAACATAATAAGTAAAAGAGTTTATTGATATTTATAAATACCTATTAATCATTCAAAATTTTTATTTTTAATTTTTTTAAATCAAATCAATTATTTTTATAAAATTTGTTTTTTAAAAAATTATATAATAATTACACTTTTATTTTTATTTTGAAAATTTTCATTATTATTTATAAATAACTGTTAAACTTTCTCTAAATGAAAAGTTAAAACACAATAAGAATTCGTGATCGAATATTGAATGAATAGTGACAAAGACAAGATCTTTTACGGAATGTCAAATGGTCTTTTCTTTCGTGGTTTTTCGATTTAAATATCTGCAATTTCATTAAATATAGCCATGCATTCCACATGAAAGCCAACATATTTTTTTTTCCATTTCTTAATGATAACTTTACCCCATTTTTTTTTAATAATGATGAAAAGAATGGGGCATTGGGCTATTTTCGGCAATGGATATGGTCCTAAAAGCTGAGAAACCTCCTTTACCTACATGTACAAGTATCATTAGAACCTCAAGATTTATTAATTTTTTCAAGATAGTTACATGCATAAATCAATTACAATAAATCTTGGGTTCAGATTTTTCTTTTATTATTAAAAAAATATTGATAGATGTTTAATGACATTAGCTAAAATCATGTTTTAAACAAAAATGTGATTGGTAATAAAACATCAGCATGACAATCCCTCTCTCTCCATTCTTTTCGTCTCTTTTTATTTAATACCCACCCCCCCCCCCCCCAAAAAAAAAAAAAAACATTGGGTTCCCAAATTTTAATGTAGTTTTCTTCTTATTTCTACTTCCTCCTCCTTTGTCATCCATCTATTTATACCTGTTGTTTTGAAACCCTTCTCAACCCAAAAACCAATACCCAAGTTTCAGTTCCAATCAAAAAAGAAAAAAAAGACTTAAAGAGACGAAGAGCCAGCTCTGTTTTGTTTTGTATTTTGGTGTTTGAAATGTCTCCAGGAGGCTCCTCAAGGTGGTGTCCAACACCAGAACAAGTTATGATCTTAGAAGAGATGCATAGAAGTGGGATTAGAACCCCAAATGCATCTCAAATCCAACAAATCACTTCTCACCTCTCTTTCTATGGCAAGATTCAAGGCAAGAATGTTTTTTACTGGTTTCAAAATCACAAGGCCAGGGACAAGCAGAAGCTTAGAAAGAAACTTACCAAGCAACTTCAACTACAGCACCAACTTTATAATCATCATTATCAGCTTCAACAAAACCATAACCCTAACCACCCTTTTCTTCAGTTCTTTGATTCCCCAGCTACCTCTCCTGCTTTTCAACATCTTCCATACTATAACTCAGCGGCCACTCTTTTCCCTCAGGTAAAATATATATATTTATATATATATATATATATATAGATAATTAGGGTTAAAGAGATTATCTACTCCTGTATTTGGTTTTCCTTTAAAAAAAAAAAAATTCCTATGAAAATTTTCAAAATTTTGAAACATTCACCAAACTATTTCACAAGCTTATGTTCGCATCTTCTAAAATTTCCAAGGTGAATATTATCTTTACTATTGTCATATCCCTTTGCTTTCTTTTGGTGCTTTCATTTTATACGGTAATAAATCAATCTCCCATAATAATAAGTTTTTTTTATCTAAGTAATATGTGTGTGTATGCGCGCGCGTGTAGAAAAAATAACATGAAAATTGAGGGTTACTTAGGGTTTTTCTTAGAAGCTGAGTGAAGGTTTATTTACGTAGGAAGAGAAAAATAATAACTGATGAAAGATATTGTACATATATAGAACTTAAATATTAGAATTAGGTTTTTTTGGGAAAAAAAAAGAATTAGGGTTCAGGAAACCTAATTTTATGAACAAATATTAATACCCAGAGCTCAAACATCGTCCACACGTGCATGCATGTGCTTGTTTTATTCTTCGAATTCAATGACACTAAAATCAAAATTCACTTATTTCATTACTAGAAATGAAAGGGACAGACATAGTGGAATTGCAAGACTTACTGGTGCCATTGTATATAATACGCACGTCGATACATAGAGGTATAACATTGATGTATAGGGAATGGTAACTGCTAGTTGTACATATTACAGAGTTTCATTTTGCAGCAGAATTTCTACTTTCTTTTGGATAAATAAATAATCTTATTTATCCAAAAAAATAAATTTCACTTATTTGCTATTAGCTTTTAAACGAAGTACATCAAATTTGTGTTAAAAAAATATTATTTAAGGGCTAGTCCAGTACCTTTATAATTACAAATTAAAAACTATTTAATTACTATTTTAATAAAATCTTTGGTATTTAACATATTTATTTTATTAAAATTTGAAAAATAATAAAACAATATCTTTCGCTTATAAATATTACTTAATTAGTAGCATTAACATTTATTCTTCTTTTTTCTTTTTTTTTTTTTTACTACTTAACTAGTTTTTTGGGTGGTTATATTTGGGAGCAGGTAGGGATTCATGAGGATGCAGCAGCAAAGCAAGTGATGAACTACACGTGGACGTTTGATACCCCAGAAAAAGTGAACATGGATAAGGCCATGATGAGAATGTATGGCAGTAATTGGTTGATGATGTTCGATCTGGGTCCCCCTTTATCATCATCACCATGCTACTCCTCCACCTCCTCCACCACGTCCATGCCATTGCCACCCCTTAAAACCCTTCAACTTTTCCCAGTCACTGCTTCAAATCTCAAGGACGAGTGCCACAACAACAACAACCCTTTGAAGCCTCTTTCTTGTAGTAATCAGAACTAAAAAAACCCTAACCCTCCCTTACCCCTCCCCCCAAAAAAAAACAAGAATAAATAAACCCGAAACTCTTAATTTTATCTAAATGCCTAGGTTGTAACTTGTAACTAGGTTTCTAATATCGTTTATTCAATGAAATCTGGGTGTAATTTTTGTTTTTTTTATTAAGTTTCTGCTAATATATGTGTGGTAATTTTTAGGCTCTTACAATGAGAAAAATCTCTATTGTCTTGGTAATTTTGGGGTTTCTGCTAATATAGTGTATAATATGTTCATATATATAGACTCAACTATTTTACAAATTGAAAGACTAAATATATAGGCTTTATTAATTCTGTGTTAAGAACAAGTAAAAAATTAGTTCAACCCATCAAAAGTTTTCTTCCAAACTAAAATCATTTGCAGATATATATTGAGATATATAGTTATACAAAAAGTTTCAAGCATCCCATAACTATTTAAAAGTTAACAACTTTTGAACTAATTCAATTTTTGACATATATAGTTATATAACTGTTGTTTATAACCCACAAAGTTAATTTTTTTTTTTCACCTCAACTTCTTCAACTTAGTAAAAATTTTACTTATTATATATCACCACATTATGTGTATATTTTCGATTACAGTTCTAAGTAATATGAATGGGTTCAAATTTGAACTTCGAAACATTCAAAACATTGGTGTTTGACTAATCCAACACTCAATGTCATTGCGTAATTACATAAAAAAAAATGCATGACATCAAATTTCTTCTTCAAATATAGTGGAAATTTCTTGTTCCTTTTTTCGTGCCCCATCTATTATATTTTTTTTGTATGGTATATAAAATAAAAAAATGACACATGATAAAATGTGATTTATGTAAAAAAAAAACGGATGACATAATAAAAATAGGTGGCCCAAGTCAACCAACAATGTAAATTATTTCTGATTGTGATTATAACATATGCACATTATTTAAAGAAATATATATCTTCGAATCAATGTCTAGTAAGTAAAAAAAAAAAAAAAAAGAAGGAAAAAGAAAGCAGTTGGAGACAACAATTAAGAAAAAGATTGCAAAACAATTAATAGAATATTTCTACTTTAGGGACAAAAGATATAACTGGGGCCAATATAATTTAATTACTATATAAGAAATAAACAAGCAACACGCATGCATGCATTCATGCAAGGCAGTAATAATTATATATCAATTAAATTTGACCCAAAAATTTAAACCCACCCCCCACTTACCCCCGAAACATCGCATTAAAATCTTAGCTATGCCAAAATAGATTGATTTCAACCGGCCTGTAGGCTGCTATAGATACCACCTTTCTTGTTTCTCAACCCTTAATTTTTCGTACAAGATTCTTATGATTTCAATAACTTGTTTTATTTTTTAAAAAATCTACAGTTTGTATGTATATTTATAATGTATCGAGTTGTAATTACTGGCCAATTACACAATTTATGTCCCCCATCAAATTCCTTCAAAAGTTGGCAGAAAAGTTACTGAGAAAATTAAGCACCCACATTTCATTTCCTCTTTTATTTAAGTTCACACTTAAGGGATTCTCTCGAGTATTTCCTCATATATATGTATATATATACACAATTATGATGATAAGAATTTTCAGAATTCTTAATTATCGTCAATTAAATTTAAGTTTGATGCTTGTCTCATATCATAATGCTAACTTTGTACTGTCATATTGCTTTTGAGATAAATTGTATCCCACTTGTCCTTAAAGCAAGATTTAGCATTTTTTTTTTTATTTTGAAGATGAGCCTTGAAAGGTTTTGTCTTCTTTGTTTCTTTGACATTTCCTTAATTTGTTGCCTTGTTAACTTTCATGATCCTAGCTATCTTCTAATTAAGTTAATGTGGATTATCAGTTTCATCTTTAAATTATGGGAAGAACAATATGTTAATTTTTAGTTTTGAAGAAAAGGAATTAAGGAAAAAGTGATCAAAGAGCTCTCCACCTATAGCAAAAATGAAGGCTCTCAAAGAGTGTAATTGATACTGATCAACACTTTAAAACAAGCTCTTTTTTTTTTTTTTTCTTTTGAATAAATATATCTGCAGTTCCAAAGCAAGAAAATTATATCTGCAGTTTGAATTAATTTTATATTACATTAAAAGTTCTCCTTGTGAAATTGAAATCGAGTTGATGTTTCTAAGCTAAATTCGTGACATAGCTTCTTTAATACTTTGGTAAGTGTAGCACTTCCACAGTAAAAAACACCTGCAATAGATATCAGCAGATAATTAAATTAATGGAAGAAAAAAAAATCAATGGCATGAGCTAAAAAATATAGGGTTTAGTTGCTTTTTTGCCTATTCTTGAAGATTGGTGAAGATTAGCCATTTGAGAGAAAACCTTCCTCCAGTTTGGTCTTGCGAAATGTGTTGTTATCTGTGTCAAAACTTTCTCGTTAGGACATGAGTTTAAAAACGAAGCCTCGTATACGAGCTATCTTGCCCCAATTCTACATTTTTTTTAAAGTTTTCATATTTGGCACCTGTATCTCACGTATATTTGGACAAGGGTATTAGGATATAGGCCTCCAATAATCCTTGACATACATGGAAAAATTTTTAAAAATTTGAATATACTTATATTGGTCATATATTTGTATCCGAAGCTTACAACGAAGTTCGAGTAACATAATATATTCAAAACATGTTAAATTAAGTGAACATTACCTTGCTTTCTGAGACAATGTCAACTCCGTTTTTAGCCTGTTGAATTTTCTGCACCATGCCAATGAGGGCAGATCGAGCATCGCCTTCTTCATATACACTGGTTAGGTAGTTGTGCATTTCTATAATTTTCTGCAAGTAGTCAAATAGCATATAAAAAAATATGGCAAGATTGATTGATTTGATATATATCGAGAGAAATAGAACAAGTGAAGTAAAGATTTTTCTAAGCTTTGAAAACCAACATTTTTGTCAAATTCTGCAATGTCATCCATGACTCCTTTAAACCATTCGAAGGAGCCTTGTTCCCTGGTTACCCAATAGAAATATGCCCTTTCAGGATACCTTTTAGGAGACTTCACGCAACCACAAGAATTTTCCTTTTGACATTCCTGTGTTAGTCAAATTCTTTCTAATGTTAAAAACAAACATATCAGATTTTGTGAGGATGCCAACGTATTGGAACCTCTTTTTTTTTAAAAAAAAAAAACTCACCGTTGGCTTGATGCGGCTGAGCAGATCTTTTAAGATGCTGATAAATGGAGTTGCCCCAATTCCCAGACCAATAAGGAAGAGAATGTCATACTTCTTATAGTTTTGAGCTGGTGCTCCATATGGCCCTTTGATGAAGATACTTGGAAACCTGCCAAGAAATTGAAGCTAATTTTATACACCAGGTGAAACAATGTATCGATCCATTGGGAGCCTGTGAAACAACTTTGAAACCAATAATTGACTTACATTGATTGATCCTTTTCATAGTCTTTACTTGAGCCTGATCCTGATGTTTTAATTGCCCTAGTTTCCAGTCTCATTAAATTGCCTCTTCTTGGTCCTTCTTTGGGAGGTTCACAAACCTGAATTCTTTGATTTAGAGTGCATAAAAGAGAAAAACAAAAGGGAAACAAAATGCTAAGAAGACATTAAAGCCAAATTGATGGTAATTGATGCAGCAATGACTAAGATTAGATGTTTATCAATCACCTTTTCAAACATATCTTTTAGTTCTGTAGTCCAGTCTCCCAAGGTCCGAATGTGGACGCTCAAGTAGTCGTCTTTTGGTGCAGAAGTGATGGAGAAGGGATGCCTGTAAACTTATGATAATTCAGAGGCATGGATAACATTTTCAGACAAATATAAAGATAGAGTATTTTCTGATTTATACGTACCACTCAAATTTTGATACATCTGGACACTTGACAAACAGATACATTCCACTTTTGTACTTGAATCCTGGAGGCTTGGTCACGTATAGGGCTAGAACATTTCCTGTATATATCACAGCCTGAAATGTCCGAAGAACGGAACAGATATATATGATTAGAAACTCCGGATTTCGAGACTGAATTAAAGCGAACAAGATGAAAGGGAGGAGGTTTGTATATATGAATACCTTAATGACATTCACCGCATGCTTGTGATCCTGGAACCTGGTAAGAATTCTCTCGCTTGAATAGAGTAAAATCGGAATCAGGAGATACATCCATGTCTGCAGAGCAAAAGAGGGTACAATTCAGTTTTGTCTAACTCATATAGATTTGATTGATGTCGTTCAAGAATGATTTGCAATTTAATTAATCGAACACACCGTCTTCAAGTACCAAGGCTTTTTGAAGATGAGGAAGTAACCATGCATAATGAGCTGGATATAGACTAAGATCAGCAAATGATGTGCATACCAGAAGGCGTTGAACCCGGCCAAGATGGTAAATGGCCATGGTAACTTGACAATACTGCGTCTAAAATTGTGCGTTGCCAGCGTAAAAGAAAATAACATTGTAATCATCATAAGTATCCCAGTAATGCCAACAGTATTGTTTACTAGATCTGCATAAGTTGGTTGGTTATAATCTAAGGAAGGTCCAAGAAGTGTCAGGAATTTTTCTTTGGGGCAGCTAGATATTTTCGGATAATTACAAGCAAGATGCATATAAGTATGGAGAACGGACCAAATGGCTATTGCCAATGCAATCAACTTGTGGAAGTTTATACTGTCATCAAAAGGGATTAGGTTGTGGAGAAAAGTAGATCTAAGCTTAGTAAGGGTTCTTCTACACACTGGAAGGAGAATGAGAGCCATGTCGAGCTTGAGAGCCTCAGCCGAACCCTTGGCAACGCAGACGCAATAACCGGTGATTTGATACATTGGTGACCCGTAGAACTCGATGAACTTCCAACAGAAGAGGATTAAGTTTACGGTTAAAAAAACTAGAATAACCCATATTCTCTTCCAGTTTTCATTAATAAATTCTATAGTGATGGTCTTATATTTGCTTATTGGAGATCTGTATCTTTTGGGGATCATTGCTTTTGCCAAGGTCTGTTGTTTCTTGGTGATCATCTTTCTGCCTTCATCTGAGGCCACCATTCCCCTTAGTAGAATTTCCAATTGCCATAACTGTTTTAAGGAGAAAATTAACAAAGATTATATATTCTAGCTATCTTATATGAATCTGTTCAAACTTGCAAACGAAGAAGTTGATCGATAATTTCTGACCTCTATATATCCCAAGTGATCAGGATCAAGCTCTTCCATGATTAAAGATGCATATGTCGAAGCTTGCTCTTTAAGTTTCCCAAGCTTGTTCGCGGAGGCACTCAATACTAAAATCTTTCTTGCATGAAAATTATGGGGAATCCAATTATGATAGAATAGAAAGATTAAGCAAAATATAAAGAAGAAATCAGATTCAAGTGTTTCATGTGCTCACCTCCTTGACCTCTTCTTCTGATAGCTTACCATCGCCATTTTTATCGCACCTGGAAAAACCAAAAAAGTTCAAAGTTTTTTGAATCCTTTCAAGCTTTTTAAGGGAAATAGGAACATGGGGTTTCGGTTTCATACATATCAAAGAAAATTTGAAGCCTTGAATCGAGATCTTGATTAGTCATTTCTTGCCAGAATGAATGCAACTCTTCCATTGTTATCCCATCTTGTGGGTTTAAACCTTTTCGCCTTGCTAAAGCATCAAATACTCCCCCTGCAAATTCCTTGGAATCTCCCATTCCTACAAGGTTTCAAGTCATTGTTTTTTCATGGTTTCGGAAATCAGCCAAGGAATAAATTTATACAAATGTTGCTTAAGAACACTTACCAACGCAGACACCAAATTTATCCCTAACGAGCTTCCCATCGACCGAGAACTGGTTGAAGCGCCTTTCGATCGATTTCCAAGCATCTATTTCCTTCCCAGTGACCGTTCTGTCAAGGAAACGAAGACTCTGAAGCCCTCTAGCAGCGGAAGATGTAGTTCTTTGCACTCTAGGAAAATCTGGCGGTGGTCCATTGGTTCTCTTCCTAGCGGTACTAATAAGCCTCCTGAAAGATGTTGCCCTGGAAACATTTCGTGGTAACCCTGGAGAATTACTCGTATTATTCCTCGATAATCCGGCGGAAGCACTCGCATTCCTGCTTTGGGATCCAGCGTTGGAACTCGTACTTACGTTCCTGGAGAAGGCTGGTTCGGCGAAAGAATTCGAAATCATGTTCCGAGACGACTCATCGTTTAAAGGAACATCCGCCATTTTATCAATCTCAATGCTCTCAAGCATCCATTTCCTTGAATTGTCTTCGCTTTCATTATCCTTCATAATCGTCCGTCCTTTTTCTGTTTCTTCACCTTGTAATAAAATTCGAAAACGCAAAAAAACAAAACAATGGTGTTGAAAAGAGCAATAACCAGAGATATTGATTGAGAGAATGAGAAGAAAAAACCGGTCAAACATGAGTTGAAGGAAGTAAGAGAGATCATATTCGAGATTCAGTTAGTTATGTTCTTTTGTCTGAAAATAGGAATTGTTAAGCGCTTGTCAAGCCACACAATCTATGAGAATTTTAGAAAAGCTCCTGACACCCTCTCCATTGTTTTCCATTTTATTAGTAACATTAAAAGAACAAAAAAACAAATAACTAAAACAAATGAGCTCATTTGGAAACTTTCATGGTTTTCGAAAACTTTAGTGTTTCTTTCTTTTTTTTCCCCCTATCAACTATTGCAAATCAAAAAAATTGAATAATATGGAATTAAGTGGCTATAAATTTAGCCCGGCACCACACCAAGAATGGGAAATACTCTATAATGGTTCAGTCTCAGTAGCAAGCCCCTTCTTCGAGAGTGTCTAGCATCTTTTTAGGGATGGTTGGGTGACTTTACCTACTTTATAGGCCTATGATGTCATTAGTAATTTTGCTTATTCTCTCGAAAGTGCTTTGTGTCACGTTACATAATATTAGGTATTGTCCTCTTTAAATCCATTGACTCTTAAGATTTTATCATCGTTCAAAGTCCATCTCTTATAACTTGAACTTAAGACATCTCACTTCAAAAGAGTCTTAAAGTCATAATTTATACTATTGAAACAAGGCTCATCCCAGATCCAACCCTTCCCTCAAGAGTGCACGGCATTCTTTCATGGACGGTCAGGTGACTTTGCCTACTTCACGGGCCTATGGCGTTAGCCGTGACTTTGTCTGTTCCCTCGAAAGCATTTGGTGTCACATTATAATATCAAGTGTCATACTTTTTGAACCCAAGGACTCTTTTTATCATCTCTCAACGTACAACTCCCATGACTTGAACCTAAAATTTCTCATTTTGAGGGAGTCTTAAAGTCACAATTAGTACCATTGAGCCAAGCAGGGTCAGAGGTGACGCTAAAGGCTAACAAGGTAGGCAGGACAAACCGACCATCCCTGAAGAGATGCTGTGCACTCCTGAAGTAAGGACTGGATTCTGGGACTAGGCCATTTCATACTCGGTAAGGAGTGGCTATAAATTGCTAATGGCAGAACAGACAGGTTTCGGACCTCACTGGAAAATATGGAAGATTTTGTGGGAGGCTAAAGTGGCGGCTTTACAACGAGATTCTACCAACAAATTCGCAGCTTGCAACAAAAATTGATGGGGTCAACTTGCTATGTGCTAGATGTGGACTTGAAAATGAAACAGAGATTCATGCTCTTAAAGAGTGTTCTATTTGGAAAAAGGTCCTTCAGCTATGCGCTATCCTGCATAATCTGGTGCATGATACAGTGAATAATGGAGTTCAGTGGTCGGAAGAGGCAGCTAAAGGACTGAAAACGAAACAGTTCGATTGGTTTCTAATGATAGTGTGGGCGCTATGGAATACTCGGAATGTAGAGAAAAAAAAAAATCAGAAAAAGAGAACTGAAAGGGAGATTATGGAACAGACAAGGAGTCTTTTGATTGATTTTTTGCATGCTCAGGAACCCAAGCGTACTCTACTTCCTACGCTAACTGGAATATACTGGAAGCCACCTCCATCGTATCTTTATAAGATAAATTTTGATGTTGCTTTCATTGAGAAAGATCAAATTGGAGGAATAGGAGTTATTATAAGAGATTGTGACTGTTGGCTTTGTACTAGGAGGGGCGGCAATAAAGATCAGGAAAGTCCATGAGGCTAGCGTCTGCGAAGCTATGACTGCAGTTAAAGCACTTGAAGTGGCTAGTCAGATAGGGTCTAGTAAAATCATTCTGGAAGGTAACTCTCTATTGATAATCAAAGATGTTGCTGAGTGAAGAAGATTTATACAATCTAGGACCAATAGTGGATGAGGGCCGAGCAAGAATCTGAGGATTTCAATACTGCCTTCCCTAACATACAAGAATACAAGGTAATAAAGTTGCGCATTTCAAAGCTAAATTCAGCCTGTCATTAGAGCATGACATGACTGATTGGAGGACTATCCATGTCTCTTTCATCAAGATATTATGTATGATGCTATGAATGGTTAAATGAATGCAAGTTTTTTCCTTTCAAAAAAAAAAAAAAAACAAGAAGAAAATGAAAAATAATTTTTCAATTTGAAACCCAAAAATGAATACAAAAAACAAATGTCTAACGACAGGTTGGTTTAAATTGGCAGAATTACTCTTCGCTTCTTCATGGCTAATTTCTTGTTAATTCTGGTTTATAATACAGTTAATGAAATTCATGAGACACATATTTTTACGTTAATCGCTTAATGTCGAGGTTGAAACAACCTGTGACCTATATGTTCTTGCTTGTGTTTTATACCCAAAGAATCAAATTAGTAAGGTTCATGACACTTAATTCGGTTACTTGTTAAGGGAAATTGATTTATTCCGCGTTGAGGTTTCCGATATGCCCCTTTAAAAAACACATTTTTCACATGGTTGTGTTTGTAATATAAAATAATCAAACGGGTATCATAATTAAATTAAATATTTTAAGTAATTTTAATATGTCTATAATAAATAGGTATCATTATTAAAAATTTAAAATAATCTTTATAAACCTACAAGTTATATTAAATTCAATAAATTTCATAAATATGGTTAACATGCAATTTACACACTTCCACGAGATAATAAGTAAGACACGATTAATTATGTCTTTAAGTATGTTTTTAATGTTTAACACAAAATACAATTAGGTTAGACTCATATATGATTCATAGTATATTATTTTTGTGTTATAGTGGTATAAAATTTTCAAAAAAGAAAAATAATTGAAAATAGGAAATAATTTTTTTATAAAAAATTTTTGGTTTATGATAAATATAAACATTGTTCAACCATTGTCGCTTATCGGACATTTATCCACACTAATTTTAAACCCATGCTATATGAAAATATATTTATATTTGAATAAATTTATTTAAAATATGGGGAATAAATTTATTTAAAATGCAAAGACAACATGCCTATGTTTATTACTTTTGTTTGGAATATTTTAATTTAATCTAATAATCTTTAAAAAAAAAAAACTTAAAAGTTATTTGGGAAATAAAACATTGGAAAAACAAATGGTAAAGAGAAAAAAGTAGCCAATAAAATAATTAAATTTTTATTTGTATTTCTTGTTTAATATTTTAACAATTTTAAATTTTAATATGATTGCTCAAAAAAATTATAACAAATAAAAATAGTAAACTAAAATTTAATTTTTTTAAAAAAATGAACATAAAAATATATTCAGTACTTAAAAATAAAATTAAAAAATAGTAATTTAAAAGTTTTTACAAGATTTTTTATAATGTTATAATGTACTTGTTTTAGTAGTGAAAGGAAAAAAATAAAAAGAAAGATAGTCCATATAGTAATCTTAATTGAAGATAATTACAAATAATTTGAAAATATAAAAAGGCAGACAGCAAGAATAAGAATAATAAAACATCTAAACCTATATATACGAAAACAAATAAAATATTTAATAATAAAAAAGAGATAATCACCTTTCAACGATGTGACCAACGAATGCTGCAAAGTAAAGATTGTGGTGGAGTGGAGAGTAATGACAAGTTATGTATAATTTGAGGTTGCTTTTAGGGTTTAAAAACATGTATTTATATATGAAAAAAAAAATAAGTGGATACAATTATAAATTTTGGAAGTAACTATTAAAATAATAAATATTGAAAGTGATTGGTGCCAAAATAAATGCTTGATTGCATGATTATTGTAATAATTTATTACAACATTTTATTACCTTAGTAACTGAGATTTTTTTACATATATATTTTGGTATAAATTTCCTTGTATTGTTTCTAATTTATTGCTTATGCAAAGAAATCTTACCAACAGTATCATTAAGCCTTAATATTTTGAAAAACTATTTTTTTTTTCAAATCTAATTTGAGACGTTAAATACTTTATTATTATTCTGCATTAATAATATTAAAAAGATAATTAGTCAATCATTCACTAATAACCTTAAAAGAATATTAATGTATGTATCATTTAAGTCGTTGTATAAATGTTAATAAGTGAATATAACATTGAAATATATGATATCTATTTAATGACTTACATCTTAATATAAAACAATAAACCTTAGTCTTGATGCAAAAATAAATTACATTTTAATGATTTTATATAATCCATGAATATGCACACAATAGTGTTTGTTACAAAGTTAATATCATTAGAAAATATATATATATATATATATATTATTGAATGCTTTGAATAAAACATTGGATACTTCCTTATTTATCAAAAGCTGTAGCCTTTTT
>JBBYHM010000025.1:7402480-7422161 GCA_038381775.1 Adansonia rubrostipa
TAGCCGGAAACATCAGACAGTCAATTATTCTTGTTCTTATTCAAAGGCAATTGGCCTGACCAACAACACATCCGACAACTTTCGTAACACAACAAAGAGCTGATAAAATACCATGTAAGATAGGAAAAGCCTCTCCAATGGACATGAGACATCATGATTTTAAGCCTTTAACCAGAAATTTCAATAGATTTTGTCTGAGGTTTTTTCATCTCAGCTTTAGGAACAGTAATACTGAGAACCCCATTTTCCATTGAAGCCTTAACTTGATCCATCTTCGCATTCTCCCTCAAGAACTTCCCACTACCTCTTTCTATGAGATGCCACGTGTCGTTCTTGTCTTCCTTCTCCACGGTCCTCTCTCCGCTGATCTGGAGCACCCTGTCATCTTCGATCTCCACCTTCACTTACTCTTTCTTCAGACCCGGAAGATCCGCCTTGAACACGTGTGCCTCCGGGTCCCAGTCCACACGTGTGTTGACAAAAGCGGTGTTTTCTCGGGAAAGTTGAGGGTACGAGGAGGGTGTCGGGAAATCGAAGTCCTTGAAAGGGTCCCATATTTCCAAAGAAAATGGGTCGAAAACGCTGTTGCGTCGGCTGCCGAAGAAGTTAGGAATCATTGCCATGTTTCGCTAACTGTGAAGTGTTTAGATGCCGAGAAAGTTGCTTGAGAAAACGCTGATCTTTTCGAACTTGTGATGGTAAAGAAAAATAGCATATGCTGCTGACACATTTATATATGTATGTATATCGAGGGAAGGAAGAATCTAGTAATCTGTAGAATAACCGTTTCACGATTCAAATGGGAAGAAAACCGACTTTGCAGCTAAAGTCTGGAACATTTATATCCTAGGATTTTGCTAGAACCTTCTCGGTTCTCTCTCAAAGACATTTTCGTGCGAAGACTTATAATTTATAACTGAATCGAGATCATTCGTTTTGCCATCGCATTCTGCAAGCTTTTGATCTTCCATTACCAACTCCATTCAGTTTTCATGGTTTGCCACCGACTCATCTTCAACTCTCATTCCATCATCAGACTGCTGAAATGAAATTTAATCAGAGTTATAACTAGACGATCTTCAAGACCCCTCATTGATATCCTTTCTGAAATCTTTTTCTAGTAAAGACACATTGTTCAAGAAACTCATAGAACACGGTTCAAGTAAAGACACATTGTTCACAAAATCTTTGCTATGAGTAGGAGGTAAACTATTACCCTCAGATGCAGAAGAAATCTCAAAAGGAAAAAAAAAAAAAAGCTGCATGTGGTTCAATGTCCATGGCTGATGTTTGAGATAGCGAGATGTCATGTCACATTCTTATTTAGGGCGTTACAGCATTTTGTTCATTGACCTGATTCCTCACTTCTAACATTCTCGCATGGTAACATAGCATTCATTACATTCATAACTAGGAAAAGTAATTATTTTTAATTGCAGATCTTGACTTTTCAGTTTCAACTGAAGCAAATATTGTGTCTGAGCCATCATGAGTTTCTCCGGTTCTTCCTCAGTTGTGGAGGAGAGGACGAGAGTTTGCTGCCGATTTGAGTTTATTAATGAAGAAAGCTTAAACGAATTACAACTGATCCAAAAGCCCAAAACAATTTACATGAGCTTTATTTCTGGCCCGCCAAGTAACAAAATCTCCAAACCGAACCATGGCTTGGTTTGGCGCGCTAGTTTCCGGCGTCCGCTTCAAAAATCGGTTCTCGAATCTTCAACAATAGCGCTTCAAAATATCCGCTAAATTAAATCCACGTCACCGATCGGCGTCGATACTTCTCCTAATCTCAACCCTCTATTATAATTCATGAACGGCCCAAATTCACCGTTAAATATTTCACACGGATCAATCTCCCGACTCGATACTGCCGACTTCCTCTGTAGAATACCGCCGCCGTTTAATTTTTCTCACCCAAATATCCCCAAGTCATCAAAGTCTCTCTTGTCGCTGTTCTGTATTTGGCATTCAAAGATGTCAGGAAGAGGAAAGGGAGGCAAGGGGCTGGGCAAGGGAGGCGCGAAGAGCCACCGTAAGGTCCTCCGCGACAACATCCGAGGAATAACCAAGCCAGCAATTCGGCGTTTGGCACTTTGGCTCGTAGGGGAGGAGTCAAGCGTATCAGTGGCTTAATCTACGAGGAAACCCGTGGGGTTCTGAACATCTTCTTGGAGATCGTGATTCGTGACGCCGTTACATACACTCAACACGCGAGGAGCAAGACAGTGACAGCCATGGATGTGGTTTACGCACTGAAGAGACAGGGTAGGACTTTGTATGGATTTGGTGGTTAGACGACTTAGGTTAGGGATTTTGAAATATTGCTGTGAAGAATGTTCAACCGTAGGGTTACTGCTTGTAATTCGTGCTCCGAATTGCTGATTGGAATGAAATTTTAACTTCATTCTGTTAACTTTGAATGATTTGAATGAAATATGCAAAGAGACGGGAAAAGAAACCGTATTTATGGAGAATTTAGTTTCTTTCAATAAAAGTAGGTGCATCATTAAATGTTGGTCTGCTAAAATGTTATTACAATTAGCGTCTAAGTAATCAATCCGCTTTATACTTTGACGATTTTGATTTAGCTGAAAAGCGCAACCCGGTTGTACATCTTCCTACGAATTTGAGAAGTTCATCGATTAGGATTACTGGGAAAGCGACAGCTATTACCAGTAGCCATTCGTTGAGGCTTAGGGGAACAATTCCAAACACTTGTGCGAGGAATGGCACGTAGAGAATCAAGAAGTGCAGCCCAAATGAGACTGACATGGCTAAAAGGAGCCATGGGTTGACCCAAGGAGGCATCGTCAATAAGCTTCCATCTTCTGACAGGGCGTTAAGTGAGTTGAACATCTCAATGGCTACCAAGACAGAAAGGGAAAGTGTTGAGGCTTTGATTTTCCCCAACTGGAAGTAATCGCACGGGTTTGTATCGAAATTGAACACTTGGGAACCGGCTGTGAATGGCGACACCGAGAAACTTTCCCAAGAAGAGCACTGACCCCAGTTGGCAAGTTGCGAGTAGGTAACGAGACTATGGCCATCTCCACTCAGATCAATGCCCAGGAAGCTGTGGTGCGTGTACCATATGATGAAGACCCCAACTGTGGCTATCCCGACATAGAACCCGATCACCTGCGCCAGTGAAGGAATTAAGTTATAGCTAGCTAACATCTTCGATCTTTGGGTAAATTCCATGTTACGTAGTCAAAGGACAAAAAAAAAAAAAAGATGAATCAATTACCAGGTAGCGGAATAAGATCCAAGCAGTGATTAATGAGTCATCGCTTCGTCTGGGAGGCTTCTTCATTATATCTTTGTCAGGGGGATTGAACCCTAGAGCAGTTGCTGGAGGTCCATCAGTAACAAGATTAACCCACAGAAGCTGAACAGGGATCATGCCTTCCGGAATCCCCAAAGCGGCAGTCAAAAATATAGAAGCAACCTCACCAATATTGGAGGATATCATGTACCTACAATTTTAAGTAGAAAAATATGAAGACTGCAAAACAACATTGCCAGTTCATTTTCTAGTTTATGCATCTAAAAAGTAACAATACTAACCTTATAAAAGCCTTCATATTGTTGTAAATGGATCTGCCCTCACCAACTGCAGCAACAATGGTGCTGAAATTATCATCTGCTAACACCATGTCCGAGGCTTCCTTTGCAACCTGGAAAGAATAAAGTAGCGTGTGAGAGAGAGAGAGAGAGCGGATGAAATAAGAAAATATCACTCATGAATAACTTAAACTAGTACACCAGGCTTCAATATGTCTAAGTACTAAGATTTCCCAAAGCAATACGAATGAAATCCGACCAAAAATTTAGAATTAGTCTACATCTATATAACGTCAGGAAATAGTTATATAGCTGTAGAGCTGTTCCACCTTAAAACATTCTGAATAAACGGCAGCACAACTCTGCATGTCGCACATGCATTCAAATGGGTCTCTGAATCATCAGCCAAATGCTATTTCACAAGGAGAGCCGATGATATACAGTAGCAAAACAGGGCACACAAGCACATAATGAAATAAACACATCAAAAGATGCAAGTAATCATGCGGACACCATAGATGTAATCCCTTAAGTAAAAATAAATATAGAGATGAGGACACTGAATACCTCTGTGCCGGCAATGCCCATTGCCACTCCAATATCAGCCAACTTCAAGGCAGGAGCATCGTTAACTCCATCCCCAGTCATAGCAACCACTTCACCATCTTCCTTCAGCAACCTAACTATTTCTTGCTTGTGTCTTGGCTCAGCCCGAGAAAATAAGAGACCTCCACTCTGCCTCAGATGATTTTTCTGATCAGGGTGATCCATAAAGTCCTTTCCAGTTAAGCTTCTTGAACTGATATCTTCATAAGGTCCAAATACACCAATTTCGCGACAAATAGCTTCTGCTGTGTTCTTGTTGTCTCCTGTAATGACCATAACACGAATCCCAGCTGCTTTGCAGTCCTCAATTGCTTGACGAACCTCTTTCCGAGGAGGATCCTTCATAGTTTAGTTCAAGTGCTTTAGGAAAGGTGGACAGAAGTAAGAAAACAAGAATGTAAATAAACAAGAAGAAGCTTACTCTAAGCCCAACTAAACCAACAAAAATAAGTTTGCTCTCAATTGAAGAATAATTGGATGGATTAAGCAAAAGATGATGAGCTGGATGATCTTCATCACCGTTATATGATGCAAACTGAAAAAGCTCTTCCTTATATGCAAAACCAAGGCAACGTAATGCATCTGTTGACATTTCATGAAGACTCTGTAAAATAAGATCCCTTGAATATTGATCTAGTTCTACGATGGAGCCATCAAGTAGTTGGATAAAAGAGCTCCTCTCCAATAAATTCTCCACAGCACCCTGCAAAATCAAGCATGCACAATCAAAGTGACATATGGAAAGGATGTGCAAATAAACCTTAAACCAGCAGCAAGTATGATAAAATCTTACCAGGGTGTTTACTGGTAACAAAAAGAAAAGAAAGGATATTGGAAGAGAACACATCAGCAAGATAAACAAATTAACAAGTTGTCAGTCCATGCTACGAGGCAAAGAGAGATGACTAAACCTTTACTAGCAACGCCTTTCGTCCTGAGCTGGAATTCACAATAACTCCCATGGACTTCCGATCACGATCAAACTCTAGTGTTGCAATCCTTTGCTCCATTTTGTTCCACAGTTGACAACAGCCTAGTGTAGCATTACAAAAGAAAAGAGAAAGCTCAGTAGGATCCGGAAAACATCACCTAGGAAACAATAAACTTACAGGAAATAAACCGCTAACATACTTTGAGGGTCCTGATGACCTGAAGAGGAACCATACTCTTCTGGAAATCCCATTTTCTCAACCAGAACCTGGAATGAAAAAAGAACCAAATAGGCATCTCAGCAAGGGGAAAATATGCAACATGAACTTTTCGTTTAAACTGAATGGTTACACTTGCAAATTTAGAAAGTAAATCCCAATTTCCATGGGCAATCAAGGCGGTGCTTATAATATGGCGTACAGGAGCAACACAATTTGTATTCAAAATATGATACCAAAAAAAAAAAAAAAAAGTTCCAAAGTTATGTTTTGGCTTTGGTTCCTGACACATGTTAGCTTGGGTGTACACAAATAGAAGCAACATACACGCTTATGGGATTCAATTTCAGAAATGGGGTTTTTTCACCTTTAGTGCAGCTTCCGTTGGCATTCCACTGGCAACATAATGATTCCCAGATTGCTCAACGCCAGCATCGTTGCAAACAGCACAGATCTTTGCAATCATTTGAAGATTGGCATCCATTTGACCAACAGGCCAGCCTTGAATTTTCCCATCAAAAGGATCATATGTAGTCCCTTCCACATCAAAAGCTCGCAGAGTACCAGGCCTTGAGCCTATAGCAACAAGCTTTGAGACAGCCATCTGATTGGTAGTCAAAGTTCCTGTCTTATCAGAACAGATAACAGTTGTGCAACCAAGAGTCTCAACACTAGGCAGCTTACGGACAAGTGCATTCTTTTGAGCCATCTTTCGGGTTCCCAGTGCCAAACATGTTGTAATAACTGCTGGTAATCCTTCTGGAATCGCAGCGACAGCCAATGCCACAGCAATTTCAAAGTAATATGTGCACTTTTCAAATGAGAACTTAAAGTTTCTTGGCCATCCATCAACATATTCCCAAGAAAGGAAGTATTTCACATTAATAAGCCAAACCAATGCGCAAATCACTCCAATTATCATTGTTAGAACCTCTCCAAACTCATTCAACTTCTTCTTTAATGGGGTATCTTCCTCATTCTGCGATGCTTCATGAATCTGTGAATGCACCTTCCCAATCTCTGTATTCATGCCTATCTGTGTGACCAAACAAATACAGTTTCCATTGACCATAGTTGTTCCAGCAAAGACCATACATTTCTTCCCTTGAATATCTGAATTCTCAGGAACAACCTTCACAGTCTTGCTGACAGCTTCACTCTCTCCAGTCAATGACCCCTGTTCAACTCTTACAGTTGAGCTTATCAAACTCAAAACCCGCATATCTGCAGGTACCTTATCACCAACTCTCAGCTCCACAATATCACCTGGGACAAGTTCCTTGGCTGGCATATTTGAGACCTTCTTACCATCTCGAATTACATTTGCATGCTCTGATTGAATTTCCTTCAAAGCCTCCAAGGCTTTTTCTGCATTGCTTTCTTGCCATATTCCAACAAGGGCATTCACTATCAAGATCAAGAAAATAACAAGCGGCTCGACAAAAGCTGTTATCTCCATCTCCCCTCCTTCGTCCCCATCATACCAGGCTAAAACAAACGATATAACTGCAGCAACCAATAATATCCTAACTAATGTGTCATTAAATTGCTCCAAAATTAGTTTAAGTATTGATGTGCCCTCATGTTTTTCTAACTCATTCCATCCATAAATCAGCCTCCTTTTTTCAACTTCAGCACTTGATAATCCTAATTCTCGATTGGTTTGGTACTTCTCTTCACATTGTCTCACATCCCTTGCCCAAGCAGGAAAATTTTCAACATTGGAAGCAGCAGCAACGACATTTTCTTTCTTCCCATAGTCTTCCCCTCCTCTCCCCATTGAAATTCAATGCCAAAGCAAAAAAAATTCTTCAAGTAATTGAAGAAATATCAAGATAACTGAAGATAAAAAAGTTGAAACTTTATCTCCTATCTTCAATACTGGACCTGAAAGCAATTAAATTTAAAGAAATACCATGATCTACAAAGTAAACAAACAAAAACCCAATAATAATAAAACACTACAAATCTGATTGCCCACCGAGAAAATAAGAAAAGCACTAAAAAAAGAAAAGAAAAGTAAGAATAACCTTTTAATCTCAACTAAGGCTTTCACTTTTCTACATATTTACACATTAGAAATCAAATCCCAGACAAATCTATTATCTCTATCGGTCAAGAAACAATTTTCCATCAGTATCTTTTCACTAAATTTTCTCAGCTACCAAACAAAGTAGAACAAAAAATTAATCAAAAGAAAATTAAGAATTAAGGTTTGTGCTTACCAGAATTTTGGAGCTTCTATCTTTTCACTCAACTTCTAATTCATTCTCTCCTTTTCTTTTTCAATCACTCTGTAAAAGAAAAAAATGCTTTTTTCTTTAACAGATTTGGGTCTTTGTGAGGTGAATAAATAGCGAGAGAGATCTGATTTATAGAGAGCGATTCAATTGCTAGAAAACCTCGCTTTCTATCCATGCGATGCGTGTTATGTATATATATAGTCTTTTCGAAGAACCGAGCGCCTTAACCAATATAATATTGCCACGTGTAGAGGATCGCACATAAAGTGATGGCAGTTCCCATGTGGCAACCAAGTAGAGGTTACCTTCTTGCTTGATGGTTGTGGCCTCCCACACTGAATCAATCTCCCCTTAGGCAAAGTTGTAACCTTTATTATTATTATTATTATTATTTATTTCAAGTAGTATTTAATTAATGCTTAAGAAATTTCCTGTTTCTTTCCTTGCTATCAAAGAAATTGTAAAAATTTGGGGGCATATTCTGTTTTTCTTAGGTTCATAATTCTGTTTATTTTTATGAACATTTTAAGTTTTTTTTTTTTGGGTGTTTGCTTGTGGAAAATAAAGATTATTATTATTATTATTATTATTATTGGAAATTGAGTGCATTTGGAAAATATAAAAGGGTTTTCTTTATCCACTTTGCAGCCTTTTTCCAATGCTTGGAAGCTATCTTGATTATGACTTTAAAGATGAAAATGACTCAAAAGTCTTTTTGGATATCAAACTCGGCTATATATAAACAAGTCAAGTTTGTTTTAAATGTGCTTTGAAAAATGCTCTATTTGAGTTTTCAAGTGATTATTTGCTATGCTATCTGATAAATAATAAATATATTTAATTTTTTAAAATTTTTTTATATATAAAATATTATATCTTTAAATATATATATATATGATATAAGTATTAAGTAAAAATTTTTAAATAATATAGATTATATGTATATATCTCCATAATTAAATATAAAAAATTTTAAATATTATTAAAATATCATAAAATATATAAATATAATATAAATATATAAATTATCATATTTTAAGTTAAAGCATACTTTAAGTCGATGCTGGGAGAAAAGACTGGGCCTAAAGAAATGAAAAGAAAAGAGGAGAAATGGCAGGGCCTGGAGGGAGGGTGGGGGAGAGCTAACGCTGACGATGAGTGTACACCTTACTAATCTACATTATTGACCTTCCATGGCTATGAGTTAGGAGCACTGTTTTATTAGGATCTTCTGCATATTATGTTGTCGGGCATCTGAATCCACAATTATTGACAGCCAGAGTCGATGATTTTTTTTTATGCCATTTTGAAAGCTGTGAAAATGTTTAGTTTTACTTTCACTGTATCCAAAATGGAAATTCTTGGGAAATTTCAGCTCCACTTCAGACCTTGCTAGAAATGTTGAATTGATCACTCGAGTTGCATTCGATGGGATTAAGAAATGGCAGGCGAAGCTGCATTCGAATTCCCAAAGTCAAAGGGACAAATTCTTTTGGGGTATTAATGTCAATCGAGTTTTCTTTTAATTGAACTTATCATCAACGGATTTTTTAAACTGTTATGTTAGTCGCTGCCGCTTGTCTTTTTCTGTATTTTCTAAAGAAACGAACAAGTTGCGTATTGGAAAGTATGAAAGCTGCAAATTTTCTCCAAAGCACTCCTCAACAGTCAACTTCATTATAGTCTATAGGAACCTGCCTGGAAGGATTAGGGAAAGCTGCAATTCCCAAAGTCATTACAGATTGTATTTCAATTTTACTTCGTTGCCAGGAAATTTAAGTGAATCGTTTTTTCCTTACTTGACATTAAAAATGGTATGAATGGAATATTGCCTATTTGCCTTTCACTTTCACTCCCTGTGTCATCAAATTTATTGTTTCCGTGAGGGAAAAAAAGGGGACAAAACTGAAAAAGTGAGTTGGAAATTGTCATGTTATTTGGCTTGAGGGAAACCTTGTCACCAAACAAGGTGAAAGGTCAGTTCATAACGAAGACAAGACCAAGCCAACTACCCCTACGGGCGGGGAGCCGCCCCATTCGTCGACTCTAGTTTCCCCCTTTGAACCCTGCAGCCCATATCCTCTTTAATTTCTCAACAAAGGATATTTCGGACCATTCTTTGGACAAAATACAGTGCACAAAGGTTAATTTCAGCTCAGAACAAGTTTGGGCTGTTCACTTTGCACATTTTGGGACATATGGAAAAGCCCACATTGGCTTCTGTCCCTTTTGTTTTGTTTCTTCTTTTTGTTCTCATTATATTTTCTACGAAAGCACATTTGGCTTTAATACCCTTTTCCTTTTCTTGTAAGGTTCTGAACGTTGATGTCTTAAGCTGGATAATCCTTAGAACTTGTCGGGTCAAGGTTGGAAAAAATTTATATATACAGTAAATGCTAAAGGATATTGGAGTAAGGATTTAGATGATATTCAGAGAAAAATTTAAGAATAGTAAGAGGGGCTCAAGTTTATAGTTTTTGGAATTAGGTATAGTTTGATAGATTTAAATAAAATATCTGTGATGTTTGAGTTGGTGGACAATTGTAAACCTTTTTATCCATTTAAAGATATAATTAACTTGAATTAGTAAATATGACCTATATATTGAAATCAAGATTAGCTTTAACTTCATATGTTCCCACGTTGACGTTAATTCTAAACTATTTTTGAACCAATTCTTTACCAATTACCATCTCCCTTCTGCAGAAGTCACACTAAACCCAAAGTTTTAGCTCCCAATACAATTTCAATATGAACTAGGAGATGGTAGTTCTTGCTATTAGAAACTAGGTTGACACTTCGACATAGAACATAAATTCCTAAGGTTTTTTTAAGCCCAAAGTGTTACATTAATCCTAAGTTCCAACATAACAGAATCTTCAATTTTAATTCATGGCTGGCGGCTGCAACATCTTAGCCTCACTTTGTCCAAAAGGCACAACCCTCAATGCAATCTTTTCACTACATTTCATTCAAGAGTCAATGGCCTTATCAAGGGACAATATGTTTATATTGTTTTTCAACCCCTTAACGGTCACACTATCTTGATGTAATCCACCAATTTAATTCATTTGTATCTTTTGAGTCTACAACAGCCTATCCTTATCGTTTGCCACAAGATATATTCCTCTCCTATTTCCTTTTTACTATTATTCATCATTATTATTAAAATCATTATAAAAAACAGATTTCAAATGATAATGACTCATACCTCTAATTTAATAGGCCCTAAACGTCTCCGAATTTTTAAAATATTGAAGAACATACATCAAATACGTAACATTTCTGTCGTATTTGTCATAATATTTGATTACCAACGTAGAACAATCAAATGACACTAGGTTAATATCAAAGAAAACTACTTGGTTTATCAGCGTAGAATCATGGACTCCGTTAGAACAGAAAGATATGTAGAAATTAATAAGTACACTACTCTTATTTTTTTTAAGTATTTCAAAGTATATTTAAATACAAATATTTAAATATAATCATTCAAAAACATTTTAAATATATAAAAATTTTTAAAAATTAAAAATATTTATATTTAATATATATAACATTGAAATTCGAATAAGATAAATGATTTTTTTCTTTTTACACTCGCCAAATGATGTCAAATCATGATATTTTTCGCATAAAAGAACCACTGTACAACTATAAACCCCCTCTGGGAAAGCTTCTCCCCTGTATCTCTCTGTCTCTCTCTCTCGCTCTCTTTTCATTATCTTTCATTTGAAGTAGCCCTTCGACTCTTTTCTATAAACCTGAAGCCAGGAAGCTACATCTCCTGACCGCCTAAACCCAATGGCTTCAACCTGTATCTCAAACTGCATCAATGACACTAGGGTCCCTCTCCCAGTCAGGCCAACCTACGTGAACCTCTACAAGTGGCCGGAATCAGATGCTGAGTTCGTAAGGTCACTGAGCTACGACGGGCGCGGGAGGGGTGGCGGCCGAGCACATCCCACGGTTGTCGATAGCATTTCATGCAGGCAAATGTACCTGAGGAGCTACACGTTTCACAGCAATGCTCAAACCGATGAGGCTGAAAAAACAAAATGTTTCGGCAGATCAGTTAAGAAAGAAAAGGCCGGGAAGATCAGTCCTAGAAGCCAAAACAAGTCCGAAACTGTTGCCAACAAGAAGCGTGTGGCCCTCGGAAGGGCCAAAGAGATCTCTTGTGCCGCCCTGTTGGCCATGTTTCGGAGGCTGTTGTCCTGCACCTCCAAGGTTGATGTGGTTGACCATCATGGAGATTGAACATTTTCTTTTATCATCAGTTTCAGCCTTCACTGCTTCCATTTTCAGTTTTTGAATAACTTTTAATAGCATTTAAAGTTTTTATATTTATTTGATGCCTTTTTTTTTCCTTCCATGTATGTTATTTTTCTCTGTCAAATGGATCGATCTGGGTTGATGATATCAACCATCAAGAAATGGGTTTAATACTTCAATTAAACTAATGTGTATGGCTTAAAAAGAAATCATCATGTGTAAAATGTATCATCTTGTAAAACTCTTAGCTATTCAAAGTTTCAAGTCTGTCTTTCTCTGATATCACACTTGCCGAACTAAGCACAGTTTAATTTCTTGCAGCAGTTTGATTCTGTCTTTTAGCCATTTTAATTAAATAATGGTTTTCAGTAAGCTAGCAAGAAAAGAAGAAAATAATAATTCATAATCTGTAGTACTACTCCCGCTTGCCAAAAATCTATTTTATCGAATTTTTTATTTTTTTAAAAAAATTAGCAACAGATATTTATATTCGATATATATTTAAATATTAATATAATTATGATCTTTCAAATAAAAAATTTAAAAAAAATTAAATATAA
Organism: Adansonia rubrostipa; assembly: GCA_038381775.1. Classification (NCBI taxonomy): domain Eukaryota; kingdom Viridiplantae; phylum Streptophyta; class Magnoliopsida; order Malvales; family Malvaceae; genus Adansonia; species Adansonia rubrostipa. Next base: position 7,414,880 of record JBBYHM010000025.1, read on the forward strand.
TTATATAAAATATATAACTAATACTTAATTTAAAATTCCGATACCATATTTCTTAATTGCAGTTACAGGAAAATATTTCAGAATCAATGATTCTGGACTATAGTCAACAGGCCTTGCTAAGTGGTTCAGTCACTTGGGCATTAAAATTTAAGGGCAATGGCTGCTAGAACGTTCTTTATAAAAATGAGGATATGATCAGAATCAAAGTGCACAGGATAAATTAACTAAATATTAAATAATATTATATATTTGAACTAAACAAAATGGGTTAAAGTCATTCATTTAGATAACAACATAAGCAAGAACATATAAGCCTTGTTGGACACTAAATTTGAAGTAGAATCAAGTTATTAAACACTAAAAGTCTCTAGTCATAGAAAATCTTAATTATTAATTCTTAAAGCGAATTTGTGAAATAAAAGATAGGGGAATGATGGTGGCATGGTGGCAATGGTGGTGGAGTTGGGTGAAAGTTGGGGCCATAGGTTTTGGGGAATTCTCACATAGCTTTTTAGCTTTTAAATTCTTAACTTTTTATTATTTTTTTAAGATTCGATAATTTATATATTTGTATTGTATTCATGCATTTTTTATATCATAATCATTGTTTAAGTTTTTTTTTTATATTTTTATAAATTTTGATAAAACTAATAACTCATATCATATCGATTTATATATTTATATAGTATTTATTTATTTTTTATGTCATATTTAATATGTGTTTAATATTATGGGGTCTACCTTTTGTTTACTCTTTCATGCCTTGAAAGGGATGGGAAGAATGGGTCAGTAGCACCGGCTGGGGAGTATTATGGTTAGGAGAAGTAATCCAAAAGAAAAGAAAAGAAGCAAAAGGAGGGTTGAGGATCAATCATACTATAAAAGTAATAATGAAAAAGTATTTTTTTTTTTAGTGTAAAATAGACCCAAATCGAGTATGTAACTTACAAAGTAAGTTTTCTTGGTTTAATCGACCATCAAATTTTATATTTTCTTAATCTGTCTGTATTTTTGTATTAATGATTTAGAATTTACTAAATCATCACTTGCGTTGTTATTATAAATAGTTAACCATTTTGGGATTTTGACAATGGATTAAGAATATTATCTTTTAAATATATACAAAAAATTTAAAAATTTTAAATATATTTATATTAAATTAGTGCTCTGATCTGTCATTTGTTCGAATCGGGGTGTGTGAAGAGTTGTAGACTGAAGTAAGTAAACGATTAGTATATGGTATTCTAATTAACTGCATAAATAACAGATCAGTTATCACTTATCAAGAAATCTTCCACGGACTACCATGTGGTTGGCCTTTCTAATATTTTCCCTTTTCTCTTGTAGGACATGCAACAGAAACAAATACGAGTCAATAATATGATGACACTGACATAATTGCGATTTCTTATGATAATGATGATGGGAAATAACAGGTAAACTGTTTCAGTATAATGTTTGTTTGCTGAGAAAAAGAAAATGAAGTGTTTTACTGTTCGTATTCAATATTTACCAACATGCCAACTCATTCGCAGACCAGACAGTCAGATGCTAAACAGCATCATGGTACTGGTTTTTTCTTTTTTTCTTTAATTTTGTCAGTGGAGAATATATGGCGATAAAATTATTCTTGAGACTCCTAGAAAGTTTATTACTTTCTATGGGGAAAAAACCAAAAATTGGATTTTTGTTTTCATTTTTATACAGAAATAATCGTTATGTCATCAAATCTGAAAAGAAATTCTGTTGCCAATAATCCTTTAGTGAATCTTTTATCTACATGTGAGGTGGTTACCTTGTACGTCCTTCAAGAAGAAAATGGGATAGAAATATATGATACTTGGAGTTGAGTGTAAATGTTGGATATGATTATATATTTGACATAGTTATATTAAAATTTTTCTTTCATAAATTTAAAAAATTCTTGAAAAATTATATCCTCGTATTCAGAATTGATTGCAGCAATAGACGTTGAAATGATGCTGAATAAATGGGTGATACTGATACTGATACTGATATATATGCTTGAGAAGCTTCGAAACTAGGGAACCTGCTTGGTGAATCATTTACTCTTGTTTCAAGCAGGCTTTCATCATGACTTTGCCCCCAGTTTCCAGCCTACTCTAGTCCCAAGATTGGGCTGGATCCACAGAAACTTAAGCCAAACTGGTGCATAATAGCACATGCACTGATGCTCCCCCGTCATTTGTTGCTGCTCGTGCTATTGCCGCCTGTTCTCTAATTGGTATTGGATTAAAAAGCGTTTGGTGGAATTAATTATTCTCAAGGGATGATTATAGCAAATACACTAACTGGCCCATTTACAGCCATCAAACCTCATTTTTCTTTTCATTCCATTCTAATAATGTTCTGCTTTATCTTTCGGGGACAGTCATTTGCCTGAACTGTTGAGTTTTCCCTGGTGAAATACAGTTTAATTAACCAGGAAATCTATAAGCATGTGTCCCAGTGCTTATGCAACAACCAGGTACAAGTGTTTTTTCTCGTCAGTTCATGTTGATGCAGCAAAGATAGTGTGATGAAGGGAAAAAAAATAAAGAAAAGAATTGATTCAAAAATAATCTCTCACCGATCACTTGCAAAAGTCGAAATGCACCTTAAATCAAATTAAATTATAGGCATTGTAAATCAGAAACAAACAAGTTATATGAAAATTATTAAATTGCAACATCTCAGTCAACTTCCTAAAGCTAACTAGAAACCCTAGCCCTGTTGTACATGAAAAGAGCTAACAACACTTCTATGCAGTTCCATTTTAGAACGCAAATGATTTTAAGCTGTTGATTCTCTGCAGTATGTGCACAGCTTCTCCATGGTTTGTCGGATGACTAAACGAAAAAACCACATCATGTTATAGGACGACGAATACAAAAGAAGGAAACTGGCTTATCTATACTCGGATGTGGCAAGCTTTGGTGGATCAGAGAAAACCATGTAAGCATTGTCAAAAGAGAGTTTAATTCACAGGATTTGCCTTCTCATACAACTCACCTGCCTTCTGACTTCACCAGTTGTGAGAACACTTTACTCATTGAAACACCTGAGAGGTCATCCACACTTGACACCTCAAACTGTGCAGAAGAAACAGTGGGATCAAGCAGACTGAAATTGTTTATTTGCGGAGAAAGCTCGCCAATCATGTTTGTACTGTTTTCTTCAGGATCGCCATGAATGACAGCCTCCTGAAGTTGAAGAGCGTACTCCAGGTTCCATAAGACATCCCCCATGGAGGGCCTGTCGACACCAAAATCGGCTAAGCACTTCTCAGCAGTTTCTCCAAACTTCCTAAGAGAATCAGGCCTGATGTTTCCTTTGAGCTTGGGATCAATTATTTGCACCAACTGTCCTCTCTTCTGCCATTTCATTGCCCATTCAGCCAGATTTACCATTTCCCTTGGAAGAGTTGGATCTATTACTGGTCTTGCACAAAGAACTTCAAACAAAACTACTCCAAATGAATATACGTCAGATTTCTCTGTCAGCTGTTGCCTTCTGAAATATTCAGGATCCAGGTATCCGAAACTTCCTTTCACTGCCGTGCTGACATGGGTCTGATCAATTTCAGGACCTGTCTTTGACAGCCCGAAATCAGCAACTTTGGCCATGAGATTCTCATCAAGTAAGATATTCGCAGACTTCACATCACGATGAATGACTGCTTTTGCATAGCCTGTGTGAAGGTAGTGGAGTCCTCTAGCTGCTCCAATGCATATTTCAAGCCTTTGCTTCCAACTTAAACATGGAATATCTGAGCCGTAGAGATGACTCTTGAGTGTCCCATTCTCCATATATTCATAAATCAAGATCATCTCATTCTTTTCATCACAGTAACCAATCAAAGAAACTAGATGGCGGTGGCGGAACTGGGATAGCATCTCAATTTCAGTCTGGAACTCAGCAAGTCCTTGTTGGGACCGTGGATTTCCCCTTTTAACAGCAACTTTTGTACCATCATTGAGTACTCCCTTGTACACCTTACCGAAACCCCCAATCCCAATAACCCAACTTTCATCAAAGTTGTTTGTGGCTTCTTGAACAGCCAGAAACGGAATGAGATAGCCCGTATTAGAATTGAAACTGGCACTCGTTCCTTTCGAGTTCTTGCTCCCCATGGTGTGAGAAGTTCCTCCATTAATTGAAAAAGGAATCCATGTCTTTGATTGCCTCTGGCGTGCCAGTCGTCTTCTTTTTCTACAAAAACTAAATAGAACTCCCGCCAAGAGCAATCCAGCAGCCACCAGGACGCTTACACCCACTATAGCACCGACTTTCTTCTTTGAACTTGAACCAGAAGTATTGACAGTTCCTGAGCCATTAAGGCTGCCATCAGAATTGTTCATTTTCATGATTTCCAGCCCATTTAATATGGCATTTGGGTAAACGTCATGTAAATTAGAAGGGCCAATGCTTACTCGAAGCTTATTCCTTGTAGCCGACTCTGTAACATAATCCATATAATATGCAGCAGCCAAAACATTAAAAGAAGAACTCAGATCAAGGTCCCGAACAGCCATCGAGGAGTCAATGAAAACGTTGAAGTACAGCTCGTTAAGAGCATCGCTGACAATATCACAAAAGTGAAACCTAAGAAGGTACTGAAATCCGGGATCAACATCGAATTCCCAGGTCACATTGAAGTTGCTATTGGGGTCATTTAAGGAGTTCATCCTGGTGCAGGTACCATAAACAGAATTTGGACCAACATCTGGTGTTGACCCACCATCCACATACTCGACAGCTCCAATATTTGATACATTTACGGCAAGATTCTTTCCTATAAGAAAACTCTGATCAGGCACCCATGTTCGCCAAAGGGTATCGTTCTCAAAGGAGACTGTAGGTCCCCCCATATTCACCCTAGCAACCGTCTCTAGCGCCTGCCACATCAAGCCTTGGAATCCCGCTGATGATTTAACAGAATATGCAACGTCTGGAATGAGCCGATCAGGGACTGAAACAACTTCTAAGGCATTTATAAAAGCAAATGAATTCTCTGAAGGAGTGAATATGATGGCAAGGCTATTAGCGGTTACATTAACAGAAAATTCTTTGACAACGGGAGCTCGAACCCTGAAACCGCTGAGAAGGACATGGTTTCCTGTGGAAACAGCAAACTCTGCCAAACTCATATTGTAACTAGCATAAACAAAAGGATAGAAATAAAGGCGAATCCAGTGTCGTCCTTCTCGGCTGATTGGAAATGTATACTTAGAGACACCATTAAAGATTCTTGCTGTTTGATAGAGTCGCGAATCGGCAGAGGAGGTAACAGATTTCGAAGTGCTTACAAGAACATTTTCTGGGGCAGAAAGGAGTTTTGAGGCTAAGTTATCAGCCATGAACACTCGACCACCCACTGTACTATTAGAAGGTGATCCACAATCAATAAGGTAATTATCTGCAGCTGTGAACCCTACAGCAAAGCATGACAAACACAAGCCGGAAGAAACCCAGAAGAGCAATTCAAATATCTTAAAACCCATCTTTTCAAACTCCTAGAAAGCAAAAGAACATTAAAGGCTGAATCTTTTTGTGTTCTAACAGGAACTGAAATCCAGGGTTCTTACAGAAACTACTATGAATTAATAGCAAACAATAACAGAAATCAGAAAGCCGGCACCAGGACAAATTATGTGCGTTCCAATCTAGGTTCTTATAAGTAGCTGAAAAAAAAAATAAAAACAGTCAGAGAACTGAATCAAAGAAATGAAAGATGGAACCTTTGAACTTCAGACAGAGAAACCCTAATGAAAGGAGCCCCCGGACTGAAAAAATCAAATCTTGTACGCACCTATATGGGAATTTGACAGAGTTTCAATTGCGAGTTTCAACACAGACAGAATGCACAACCTTACAAGTCAACAACCTCAGATATTTGACATACTCCTAAATTTTCATTATTATTCATGTTCTTAAATAAACGGGGAACCAAAATGAATAATAAAACAGGAAACAAAGAATCAAAAGGTCGTGTAACAGCAATAAAAATAAACAGCGCAATTTCTTCTTTTTTTAATAAAAAAAGCAACTTTTTAAATGTCTAATTTCAGGCTCGGTAAATCAATGTTAAATTAGAAGTTACTTTGTTGGTTGGAAAAAGTGAAACTAATAAACCAAATGTTGAATCCAAACAATAACATATAGATGAGATGAGGGCAAATTTAAAGTTTGGAAATTTATGGAGACAGGTTTTTTATTATGGCTTTTAATGGAGGTGGGTAGAACAGAGTTTGAAACTCTTTATAAGTAACAGAAAGGCTATTTACTCCGTCCATACTGCTAGTTGGTGGGTTCTTCATGCAATACATGTATATATATATATATATATATATATATATATTGAATATTTTATCGTATAATAATTATTTTAAAATATTTTATATTTATATTAATTTTAATATATAAATAATTTATAATATTAAAATTTTTTTTTTTGTTACTGCATCTTATATTGTCAAAGTCAAGGTTTCTTACCCAAAAGAAAAGGCAAAAGAAAATTAAACAGTTGAAATTAAATGAAATTTATGTCCAAGTTTGACAATTTTTTTGTTTTTTAGAATTGAGTTGATGACTGAAATGAAAGCTCTTTTTGGCATTTTTCTTTTATTTCTATGGAGTAGCAGAAACCACTACCAACTAGAAAGATACACTTAAGTCTTAAAAAGAAAATATAATACTAAATAACATATTTAATAAATATAAAAATAATAATAAATATTATACAATACATCTAAAAATTAATTAATTAATATAAAAATTATTAATATAACTAAAATAACATGTTTATATTTAAAATGTTTAAATATGAAAAAATAAACATAAATATAATATACATCAAATGATTGTTAGTTAAAAAATAGCAAACCAATTGACATTATTATTTATTTTATTTTATTTTAATTTTTATAATCATAAATTGAAATAAAAATTCTTTATTCTAGCCAAGAAATTTGCTCAAATTTATAGATTTAAGTTAATAATACCAAATATGAAACATGAGCGTAGGAGTTTCTATATATCATATTGGGTCACGGTTTAAAAGAAATTTTAAATTTTAAATCAATGCTCAAATTTTATTGGGCCAATCCCATTAATTTAAACTCTATTCATTATTTATATAATAAAAATTTTATTTTTATATTAAAATTTATATATTTTATAATTAAATTTAAATAAAAAATATATTATTTTAATTTAAAATTATTATTTTAAATCAATACAATATAATTTTTAAAATATAAAATTTAAATTAAATTAAATT